>OW028638.1:3003860-3604132 GCA_932294325.1 Allophyes oxyacanthae
AAGGATGCACAGTTTGTTGGTCGCTGTGGCTGTCAGATTTTTCTTATGTAATAAAGGCGCGGTTAATTTTTCAGGCTGGTCCTACCATCACCCGGAACATAGTTACGTTTAAAATACTCGCCACAAACCTTTTGTCTGTGAAGTTGGTACGTGTCACGTCGCGTCCTATCAGGATCGTGAATTTCGTAGTGATTCTCGCTTCGACGCGTTTGTGTTATTTTTTAACCTAACTTTAAGGTTCTACACACTATGCTCTATAGTCTCACTAGGCTCGGTCGCCGGGCATGGCACCGGCTAACACGGCGGCATTGCTGCGGCGGTTTATCCAACCCGACGGGCTTGTTGCACATACGAGCTCATACCCGCGCGGCAAATACCGCCGGGACGTGCCGCCGGCATGTGTGTAGGAACCTTTACACCAGTCACAAAGATCCGTGGGGAATACTGAAGTCAAGCACGAATGTTTTTGACGATGTTAACGTTAACGTAAATAAATTTTGATCATAAAATACAATGAATCAGTCGCATTTTTGATCAATTTAATGCTAAAAAAATATCATGTTTAAATGTGTATTTTTGATAACCAATTTCCTTACGTTAACGTTACGTACGATACGTTAAAAAATCGTGCTTAGCCCTCTGTACACAAGTAGTTTTTATGACGTGTGAAATAGGACTAGTACCGCACCAATTTTGATCGTAACATAAAATCTCTACTAGAGATAAACTACGATAACATGGCGCGCCCCTCCAAATTACTGTTTCAATGTTTCTAGTCACATCTCCTTACTGAGCAACAAATCCTTGGATTTATTTTAGTTTGACGGCCGTCTCAGTACCTACTATGCGGTCCGAATTGCGCTAAAAGTGATAATATCGCGAATCCGACCAAAGTCACAATTATTATTACTCAATAGCCCTTATATTTAGTGACTATTAAATTTGGTCGGATTCGCGATATTATCACTTTTATCGCAATTCGGACCGCAGGGCTACACTGCGTTGTGAGTCTTGGTGGCGCTTTGTAAATACTTTCCAACGTTTTGAAGTTTGGAGGGGCGCGCCATGTAACTCTATGGCTGACATTCAGAGACGACAGAAACGAGTCTAAGCGTGTACTTACGCTTCCATCTGTCAAAGGCTTACATTCAGAGACGACAGAAACGAGTCTAAGCGTGAACTTACGCTTCCATCTGTCAAAATCAACAGCTTGCGCTCATATTTGTATTCAGAGACGTTCGGAACACGACTTAAACTTAACGTAAACTAAGATAAGCCAAGTAGTGAATATTGACTACTTAAGACGACACTAGCGCCGCCAAGTGGGCTAAGGTGGAGTTAATTTCGACAATTTGAGATTTTCAAGTCTGACTAACCTTATGACTTAATTAAATAGGTTAATGTCTCAGATATTTTGTTTCGCTCACTCCAATTGCATTTTGTATATATTGCTATCCTGTTTTAATTTTTATATACGCCTGCTTACACATTTTCATAAAAACCGTAACTTACCGATAAACATTTTGCTATTAAAAATGGCCATAGAGAAGAGAGTCTTAGCTAAGCTTACACTGCGTCTCTGAATACGAATTTTGAAGATGCGCTTAGCGACGACTTTGCTTAGAGCGGTCTTCGCCCGTCTTAAGGTCATGTCTCTGAATGTCAGCCAAAGTTACGAACAAATTTTGACAGATGGAAGCGTAATTTCACGCCTAGACTCGTTTCTGTCGTCTCTGAATGTAAGCCTTAGTGTAAGAAGCCAACTTACGTCTGAACAGCGTCTTGTTCTGCAGATGTTTCTTGAACTGATCCTCGGTGTGCAGCACTTGCTTCTTGAAGTTGATCGCGTTCCGCAGCTGGGTGATGCACACCTCGCATATGCCGCCATCGGTGCCATGCTCCGACACGTTCAACTGTCCAAAAAATTCAAGGGTAAATATTGGATTCCTGATAACAATGTACGCGCACCTACAGGCACCGTATGCGCCGTATGCGCATGAATCGAATTTTGTGTAGCGCTGAGGCGTATTTATCGTCACAGTTAAAAATAACAGCTATAACAATTGTTCCTGCCAATGCCAATTATCTGTAACAAATAACGGACACAAATTTCATTGACAGCGAACCTTGCTTGTTATTTCGTTAAATAACAGTTTTGCTCTCAATCTTACCAACTAGATTAATGCTTGCTAAAAAGAGACACACCTAGTATTTAATAAATAAACAATAGTTAGTGGGTTTTAGTCTGATAGTGATGTCTGCAACTGATTCTGCTATTCGCGTGGCGGAATACTGGGCCAAGTACATTTAATTTGCCATCGACACGCTAAGAAGAAGAAGTATGATTGTATGAAAATAACAGCTATTATTTAGTGACCTAACCCTTCTCGTTCTGGGGAGAGGCCCGTGCCCAGCAGTGGGACAGTAATGGACTGAATTTATTTATTTATTTTATTTAGTGACAGATATTTCATCCTGTTATTTTTGTGTAACAGTAACAGAGATTAACAGGTAAAACAAATTGACTATTAGAACCCATCTCTAATTAGATGATCTCGTGCACCTATTCGCATCGGACGCGCCGAATGCGCCGAACTATCAGTATTGTCCGAATCGCAGAATTCTGGGGGCAGAATGTGGATGACGTCATCAGCATAAACAGGCCGCGCCGCCCGCACTGTACGTGCCAAATCTGATAACATCATTCACAAATGCGGATGTAATCGGTATACCTACGGCATTTTACTAGACTACGGCGCGATTAGGTACGCGGAAGCCAAAACTACTTAAGCGCCAATTCGTTGCCAAACTAACTTAAACTTTACAGAGGCACATTTTAAAGTTTAAGTTAGTTTGGCAACGAATTGGCGCTTTTGTAGTTTTGGCTTTTCACTGACGATATAATTACATAAAAATAATACTATAACCTAAACGTCCAAAACCCCCAACTCCAACTAGAAAAAGAGCTGTAACTTTTGAATGGCTGAACAGATTTTCATAAATCATAGCCAAGATAGTACTTGATTAAACTAACTTAAAATTTAAAAAAAAACTGCTTTGAAATAGGTCCATCCGTTTTGGAGCTACGATGCCACAGACAAATACACACTACAAACTTATAATACCCCTCTTTTTTTTCGGGGTTTAAAAATTCGATTCCCACGGCGCGTATAGATGTGCGTTCACCTTAATTCAACAGAGCCAGTGTAAAATAAAGGATAGTAGTTTTAAGTCTTGCTCGTCCACTGTGACGTCAGTGGCTTTGGGGACACTTCCCGCAACGACTTGATCGCGAGTCAATCGTCTGGTCAACACTGGCTATGGTTTCCAATGGGTCAAACCGATTTCGAAGTTCCATTGGAACTTTTCAGTATAACTATAAAGGTGCTTTCCTGCTTGATCAACCTCGATCGGGTATTTATTTGTTTGAAGAGGTAGGGTACTAAGCCCCTTTGTCACTGCAACCTGTGAAGATCTATTGTGACGATTGGGTATGGTAAGTTAGTGTAGAATGGCAATCAGGCAATGTTTGATGTCGCTATATAGTTCTATATTGTAGTGCTAGATGTCACTATAATCAAACGACGGGTCTACCGCGTAACAAAATGATAATGAACATCAGACTCTGGTAATAAAATTCAATATGATCTTGAGAGAAATAACTTCAAGCTATTTTAGGGGGTATGAAGTTCACCGGGTCATCTAGTATCTTAATAAATTGTTTTTACATAAGAATCATCAAAATTAGCCTGCGTGTTTGGTCTCTAGAGTGATACAAAGGAACAAACATACATACATAGGCTGATAAACACATTACCCTCCTTCCCGTCGCGCAGTCGGGTAAAAACTACACTCTGGCTGTCCTCTCAGAACAAAAAAGGTCTACCAAGGGCGATATTCACTGACAACACAACAGTTGGTTAAAATGAAATCTGCATCTGATATTCGCACAGCTGGATAGCATAAAGTTTATACATATATCAATGAGACCTCTCCGGTCCTCTCATTGTGCATGATTTTTTTTAAATCACATGGTCATTGTTTTTTTCTACACTTCCAATTATGATCTGTTTTCAGGACTTTTTTTAGGCTGTATGGTTTCAACTGCCTTTGCCTGTCCAAATAAAAATTAAACATACGTTTTTTCTGGGATTAGCACTACACCAGTGATTACATACTCTTTGCACTACACTAGAAAGGCTACAAGCGTGTACGTTGTACGTTATAGGAATATATCGACTAACGAGATTGTAACAACCACCAGACTAATCCAATCGGTGACTTCCTATGCATATCTACGCAGAACCGAACAATAGTAGAACAATTAGGAAGCAAAAACATCGATCACTTTTAGCCCATGTATTTAAACCAAATACAGTTTTATACCTACTAATGTTTACTAAATGTTTTATGAATGCCTTCGATTTATTATTTTCTTGTTATTCATACTATAAACAAGCAATTTACTTACACTTATGTCGAAACAATCTCGCAACATGTCGGCGTAAATCTCTTCCTCGCCCATCCAATGATATGTGCTTTTAACGTCTTTGAACGCGCCTTCCGACGCACAACACCGACACATACCATTATTCACTGTAGTCTCCATTATATTTAAATACACTATCACACCACTTACACATAAAAATTGCTAAAATAATGTTCGAAAAAGCTAAAGGACGCCACAGCCTTTAGGCTCCGCCATTTTCTGTTACTTTTTTAACTTTTTTTTTTTCATTTTCATTATTGCTCTTTGGCTAGTGTTGTGACACAGGCAAAGGAAATAGCATTCCTAAGCATGAACTTCTGTGGTTAAAACAAAAGGTAAATTCTGATTACTATGTTTCATGAAACATGAAACGTTTTGTTGGAAAAACATAAAATGAAAACATTTCTGAGGAAACACAATGAATGTTTAAAACAATTTGGACTTGCGGTTCAAAAAAGCAGAACAAAAAAAAATTAAAGAATTTAAAAAAAAATACAGCTTCGAAGCTATTTTCATTTTTAAATATGACATTAAGAAAAAAGAGAGAGTTACCTAAGAGGTGATGAAAGAAAGAGAAGCTGAGACAAATCATGTTTAAAATTAACTGGAATATTTAAGAACAATTCAGGGTTGCAAACGTACGAGGTTCCTCGTACAAATACGAGATTTGTGGTCTGCTGTACGCGATACGAGGACAATGAGCCTCGTACAATTTTGTACGAGATTTTTGATATACGACATTTTTCACTGTTTTGCCTACAACGGGTGTACTAAATGAAAAGACACGCTTGTCCACTGCCCACTCTGTCTTGAATATAGTCATTATCTGTTTGAGAAAACAAAGTCTACGCCGGACGACCTTTGTTAGGGTTCCGTACCCAAAGGGTAAAACGGGGCGGTATTAATAAGACTGCTGTCCGTCCGTCAGTCCATCTGTCACCAGGCTGTATCTCATGAACCGTGATAGTTAGACAGTTAAATTTTTTACAGATGATGTATTTCTGTTGGCGCTATAACAACAAATCGTGCAAAACAGAATAAAATAAATATTTAAGGGGGCAATACAACAAACATGTTTCTTTATGACATGTATGATAATGGTACGGAACCCTTCGTGCGCGAGGCCGACTAGCCTTTTTTTTTTTTTTTTAGTCCATCTCATTCATATCATGTCTTATTTTGGCATTTTATATGCTTGAGGGGAATGTATGAGGTTGCAAAGCCAAAGTACGAGATTTATTGGTGTACATATACAGAAGCTTCTTTGGTCATTGACATATACGAGGAAAAAAGTTCTACAGTTGGCAACCCTGGAACAATTACTGTCATCAAATCAAGTGTCAAACTGTCAACTTATTTATCCTTTGGGTTTTTACTGTTTTTAGATAGTAAATTTTATTAGGAAAAATACACTTATAGGTACGGTTTGAAACCGTAAAAAGTTAAAGCCATGTCCCACGGAACTGCTTGTCGCTGCTGCCTGGTGCGACCTCCTGACAAAGACTTGAAAACTGAGTATTCAAGATTGGGCAAGACAGAAGTTTACGCTGATATGCTGAAAGATTGCTTTGAAATTCACGTAAATATATATTTTTTAGAACCTTATAATAGTTAAAAGGCAGGCACACCGAATCCCTTCCGAATTATGTGAAAAACTTAACTCAAACTAGACTCCAACTTAATTTCACCTTTGATTTTATGATAATGGAATATTATTGCCTTATAAATTAACTGAATAATTTCTACAACTCCTGCGCAGTCCATCAGCTACCATTTTCAGGTGGAGAACTGAGTGTTGTGGTGCTACTTGGAAAGCAGTGGCTTCCAATAGGCTAAGTTGATTTACTGATTCCTAAAACATGTCATATTTAATCAACAATTGAGTTTACTACACTGCTGGAGATGGGGGATTGATTGAATCTAGGCGAGGAACCGCGGGAAGGAGAGAGGAGAGGAGGGCTGCCCCATGGTACAACTCCCCCTCATAACAATCTAGTTTTTGATGAAAACAAATTTGAATTTAGTTTGAAACTAGAAAGAAAAACAAGAAGGAAAGAAAGAAAATAGTTAATTTAGTTGGTTGGTTACTAACACCATAATATAATATAATTTCCCCAACCCAGGAATTGAACCCTTGCATTTGGATGCCTCCCACGTAAGTTGTTGTAAGTCACAAAATTTCAATTTTATGATTGTAAATTTATTTCAATTAAAAAAATTATAAAACAATGTGTTTTTCAAGAGTTTATGATATGTATAATGTTGTATGATGAAATGAAAAATGGAGTTTTTATTCGCATTTGTATATTCAAAACGCTCTCCTGTAAAACTGCATTTTCGGAGATACAACAACTTACGTGGGAGGCATAGATTTTGCATTTGCAACCACACTGTTTAACCCTTTGGAAAATGCAGGGATGTTATGTTAATGTATTCTAAAAACTTTCCAGCTACCATTGAGCCCCAATAGCTTTGACAGCGGGATTTGTGAAGTTTGCATCACCAGACTCCGGGATGCCAATGACTTCAAGCAGCAGGTACAACAATGCCAGAAGGACTTGCAAGCAGCACTTATTACGTATAGTGTTAAAGGTACTTTTTTGAATATTTATCTACACTAATAAAAAGAGAAAATAGTAGATTTTTTGTATGTTTGTTTGTAATGGATAAATTGAAAAACTACAGGACTGAAAATTATTAATATATTAAAAATTATTTCACCAGCAGAATGCTATATTATCACTGGGTAACATAGGCTATAATTTATAACAATATCATGCAGGTGAAGCTGCTGGCGGAAGATTTATCTATTCAATTTATTGATCTAATAATATTCCCTACAGGCAGTTAGGATTGTCCATTATTTTCCAGACATCCTGTATATTAATCATTTTTCTTATTTATTCTTCCAGATGAATCTGGTCCAAATGTGAAGGAAGAAGTTGATGATTTAGATGAAGACAATGGAATATATTTCCTAGGCAAGCATTATACATTTTTTGTTGATTATTCAGCTTATCTTATTACGCATGGAAAGACGAAGAAAGAAAAGCAATTTATTTTACACAAATTACGACACATAAAAAAAGTAAAAAATTAAAAACATGTTCCAAAAAGAATTTTTTTTTTTTACTAATATTAAATGTCTGCGGACTAAATGAATAGGATTCTTTATTATCCGTTATTATGTATGCTGTACGCGTCGCATTTGTGCAAAAAATAGGTCATCGTTCAGCATATTGCTGAGGTATTGGAACGCGACTGACGCGTCCCAACGCCCCCAGCGCTGTTTTTCAACGACTTGGTGGACATAATCATCTCCAATATGCAGCTAACTAAATAAATGAATTTTCAAAAGCAAAATGAATAATTTCTCGTTATTATTACAGTTAAGAACGGGGTATTTACCATGTTTTTACTTTGTTGCTGGCTTCCTATATTTTGGCACTGTTGCAAGCGCCATGGTCACAGATAAACACCGCAAGAGTGCCGAAATATCGGAAGCTCGTAACAAAGTATAAACATGGTAAATACCTCTATTAATAATGTTAGTGACCATGACAGTTTAATAATTTTTCTTTATTTCAATATAATAAAGCAAGGGGAAAGATTTCTTAATTAAAAAACCGGTCAAGTGCTAGTCGGACTAGCGCACCATACCATTATCTATAAAAACGGGAAAAAAATGACGTTTGTTATATGGGAGCCCCCTTAAATATTTATTTTATTGTTTTTTAGTATTTGTTATTATAGCGGCAACAGAAATACATCATTTGTGAAAATTTCAACTGTCTAACTATCACGGTTCATTAGATACAGCCTGGTGACAGACGGACGGACGGACAGCGGAGTTTTAGTAAAAATAAACTATTCTTCACAGAATTGAAAGAGGAAATGTCAGATGACTTCGACGACTTTAAAGATGAGGATGACAACAAGAAACTGGCAGAAATGCTCGGCTTCAATGATATTACGATAAAGAAACGATCAGAGAAGCGCAGGAGCAAGAAACGGCTGCTCCTTGATAAGACTGGCAGCGGTGAGTACAACGCCCCAAGTCTGCTAATTTCTGTTCAAGCAACTAAAAAGAGCGGTAAAACAAACGAAACTTTAAAAAATCATAAAACAATCTATCTACAAGCCCGAGAAAAATAAAATACGCAAATTAGTTTCTCAAAATGGTCAATATAGAAAAAAAAAAAAAAAAACAAGGCCTGGCCAATTGTGTCACTACACTATGGTCTCATAATTGTCGATTTTTACAACGTCGTTCATCCGATTGTGACTTCTATTGCGTAAGAAATAGTAGTCAAAATCTATAGAACGACACTTAATAACTGGCAAATAACCGACTTTTACTTCTATTACCTACGCAATAAAAGTCAAAATAGGTTGAACGATACTAATCTAACCGACCTATTTATTATATACTTTATTTATTGTACTCCTGAATATAACAATTTTGTAAGTAAGGAGATTACAATATTAAAGTACAATGGGCGGCCTTATCGCATAAAGCGATTTCTTCCAGGCAACCTTACATTTGACCTAATGCGAGATCTGGGGGGCTAAAAAGGCCGCTTTAGATGAATCACAATATGATTCATATTATGAATGTCAAAATATCTCCTTAATTGACGACTCTTATTGTCATCCGCAAAAGGTTCATATTCAGTAATCATCTGTTTGACAGTTACTATGCAGATCATTAGATGAATTGCTCAATGTGGCCTTTTTAGGCCCCCAGCTTATACTGGAAATGCCTAGCTTGATATGTAGCTATGTGTACACAGATTTGAAAAAAAAAAGTCTTATCAATGATTTTTTTTAATATTTTTTTTCAGATCTCAAATCCAAGAACCGAGGAATGAAGATATCCCTCCGCGCGCTCACGCAGCAACAAGTGATAATGAACAAGATCCTAAAACCGGTGAAGGTGGCGCCCTCTATGAGACTCGTCAGCGACAGCACAAAGCACAAAGTTAACATCGACAATTTACTGAACCATTCTAACTGCACACCTTTCTTGAATAAGACTATAGCAGGTAATATTAGAAATGTGAAAGTTTGAGAAGATGTTTGGATGTTAAGGTGTACGGATGTTTGGATGTACGGATGTTTGGATGTTTAGGTGTACGGATGTTTGGATGTGAGTTACTCGATCACACATAAATAGCTGAACGGATTTGGATGAAGGTACATGAAGTACTTCCCCTGGTATGCGAGTGAAACCGGGTAACAGCACAGCTAGCATAATTCGACTCATTACGTCATTTCATCATTATTTACATAATTATTGTCAAAATATAATATATTTTGAAAATTGACTAAGCAACATTATAGGCAAATTTACAGGAGAGCCACTTAAAGTTTGAATTTTTCTTAAAAAAAGAAAAAAAACAAACATCTATTCATTGTCTAACCAGCTTTTAAATGAAGTAATATTCATGCCAATACAATAAATAGTAGATTTTTTTATGAAAAATTCTAACTTTAATTGGCTTTCCTGTAAAGTTGCCTCTATATCGCTTAGTCAATTTTGCCTTTCCATCGTCAATATAATGTTGATACAACATATTTTAAATTTATTTATACCTAAACTTGCGTACTGTCTTTTTCTAGGAGTCATCTGCGCATACTGTAAAACCACATACCAAGACCTGCCTCGCCTCCGGATCCACATACAAGAAATACACAAAACGGACAGCCTTATAGACAACAAAAGAATGGACAAAAACAATTTGTCCATCAAAATGGACATAACAGACCTAAAGTGCAAACTATGCACCATACAAATCGACACAATATGTAATCTAAAAAAGCATTTGATCAAAGAACACGATATCAAATTTTATCCCGACGTGAACGACTATGTTCTAGAGTTTAAACTAACTGACGGCGAAATTTTAAACTGTGCGTTATGTCACTCGACCTTTGAAACGTTTAAAATGTTGCTGCAACACATGAATGGACATTACAGGAATTATATATGTGAAGTGTGTGATTTAGGCTTCATTAACAAACACAAATTAAGAAATCATCAACGTACACACGAAGTAGGGAATTTTAACTGTTCTTTTTGCGACAAAATTTTCAGTACGCGTGTCAGAAAGTTATGTCATGAAAAATATACACACAATGCCGGCGCGAGATACACAACTAATTGTCCTCAATGCGAACAATCTTTTACAAGTTATTATAGAAGAAATCGGCACATGGCAGTGGAACACAACACTGCAGCTGCAACATATAAGTGCAATATATGTGACAAATCCTTCATACTAAAATCTAAATTAACTTCTCATATAAAAAAAGTACATTTGATGGAACGGAACCACATATGCGCTGAGTGTGGACAAGGTTTTTTTATTAAGCAGTCGTTAGATGAACATATGATCAAGCATAATGGGGAACGAGTATTCAAATGTACTGTTTGTAATAAAGCTTATGCAAGAAAGAAAACCTTAAGAGAACATATGAGGATTCATAATAATGATAGACGGTTCAAGTGCGGGGTCTGTGCGTTGGCATTCGTTCAGAAATGTAGTTTAAAAAGCCATATGTTGTCAAATCACGGGATTACTCTAGCTGAATTCGAAAATGCAAGGCCTGAAACCTGTAGCCCATAGATTGCCAGCCTTCTGCGCTACGTGTTGGTTCAATTTCCGAACGGAACAAATATTGGTGCCTATACACACTGAAAAAACGTAATGGCTAGAAATAAACAAGTTTCTATTTATATTTATAACCAAGTACTTGGTTCAGACGGTGCCTGCAAAGTTAACTATATACACTGAAATATCGTAACGGCTAGAAATGAACTATACTCCGTTCGAAATAACATTAGAAATTTAAATAACTCCATTTACACTTTATTCAACCGATTTTGACTTCTACTACGTTGGTGACATGACATATTACAGCTGCAGTAAACATTTGTTATCGTAAATACGTTTTTGCTTTTAATGCCATCCTTATGCGTACGGAATAGAAGTCAAAATCGGTTGAATACACTGTAAAAGGGTTTGTTAAACGTGTCTAATGTTATTTCAAATGGAGTATATCTACACTGAAATATTGTAACGACTAGAAACGAACTAGTTATTGCTATTTAAAACTAAGCACTTGGTTGTGGATTTGGACCCAATGGACATTGTGTTCAATGGAAATACAATCCCCTTAGTCTAGTTTAGTCCTGCTGAAGTGCGAAACGGCGGGTCTACCGCGTAACTAAAATTGTAATGAACATCGACATCGGTATTAAACTTCAATACGATCGTGAGAGCCTAAACTTTGAGCTAACTCGTAAAAAAATTACCTATCATATAGTTGGGACTCCTATCTTCATGATCGGTAAAAAAAATACAAGTTAGCTCAAAGTTTAGGCTCTCACGATCGTATTGAAGTTTAATACCGATGTCGATGTTCATTACAATTTTAGTTACGCGGTAGACCCGCGGTATCGACACCATTGGTGACGATGTAGTGTGAAAGCGGTTAGTATTATGCATGAGATTCTAATAAGAATTACATTATATTTCGGGATTATAAGCAATATTGCATGGAGCTATAGATGTGCTTGGTCGGAGACAGGGGGGGGGGGGGGAACAAGTGCACCCATCACCCCCCTCTGTATTCGCGCCTGGATGATGAGAAGAATATGTGGCTCTCGGCCTCGTTATGGGCTCTTTTTACACCAGGGGGCTAATTACGAACTCTTATAACAGAGCTGAAATTGAACTGCCCAGACATTTCCAGTATGAGCTGACCTCGCACTGGCTACGTTCAGTAATTCAGTTTTCGGTGCGAAAGTCACTCGGGCGAATGTCGCTCGCTCATTGGGAATAATTGAACGATCCACAACTGCGTTACGCGAGTGACCAATCCGGACCAATCGAACGATCTCAAATTATCTGCTGCTGTATCCTATGACTACAGTCATTGGTCGGTGGTTAGCAGTGCGACCGAGTGCGACTTTCACCCTCCTATTTCACGGAGTGACCAGGGCGATCATCCGACGACGCTCGCTCAAATAACTGAACGGGTGTGATCGCTCGCGTCGTCGAGCGTCGTCCGGCGTAATAACTGAACACACGCCTTGTATAGGCTTTTCGTACAGTGAAAGGTCAGCTTATTCTAGAAATTTTTGGGCAGTTCAATATCAGCCCTGCTTTATGAGCTCGTAGTATGCGCCCAGTTATAATAAGGTATTTAAGTTCGTTATTATAAGTAATTAGCTCTATTCATTCGTTCTTCCACGCAAGGCTATTATTTATATGTGTACATAATAATAACATGTCCAAGTTGTTAATTTATTTTTGTTATTTATATTAAAAGATTTTAATGTAAATATTTTGTTTTATTTCACGACTTACCTCGCACTGTAGCGTCCTCTGCTGGACATAGGACTCAATTATACAAGGTTACTCGGAGATGGAACCTATAATATAAGGTCTTATTTTAATAATGGAAATATTTTTGGAGGTAAATAGATTACAAAGACTCTTTTTAGCAGAAAACAAGTAAAATAATATCAACATTTCTTGTATACATTTTAAAATGATGTTTCCTTTAACAAAAAACCTTAATTCCTCTATTATAAATGGCTCTAAGGTCATGATCTCGACCTCATGACATGGCGGGCTCGGCTACTCTGACACACACACGCATCGCGTCGCCGCGCCGCCCGATCTATGCGGCATAATTTACGAATCGACTGCAGCTTTAATTTGATATTTGAAATTAATTCTATACCATTCATAGAGCCTAACTTTAAAATATTTTGTATTAATATAAGACTTTAAATAAACCATAATTATACTTATTTACCAATAATAAAATAAGTTTATGATATAAACCCGAACGACGGTACGGTATTTTAGATATCATTTATGTACAACTTTGACTATAGGAGAAGACAAAGAAATCACAAAAAAAAATCTGCTCTTCCATACAAATATTTCAATATTAGGTACTCGACTAAATGTATGGGGCGGCAGATTTTTTCTTCGCGATTTCATATTTAGTCCTGTAGTAAAAGTTGTTCATAATGATAAGTGCAATATCCCCTATAACGGGTTTATGTGCCCTTTCCAAGTTTTGTGATGAAATAAAACCAACAAATAATATTTATAAACATTTATTTTACAGTTACAACACTTTTGATGACTAATGATAATAAATATGATACAAAAAGTGTACAAATATCAAATGTACAGTATTTCTTGCACGCCGCGGGCGTTTTCAACATAATTCTACAACTAAACGCAATAAAATGCTATTTATAAATCTAAAAACTATATTTCTAACGAATCTCAGAAGGGGTAGACAGAATAGTGCTAACAGCGCGCAATTTCATTGCCCGTACTGTAGGCTAATTCACGTAACTAAAGAAGTGCAGTTGCCGCGCAGTTGTTTGGTATTCTCTTAACTTCAGTGAGATACATTCGCGTCAAGTTCGAGCGTCACTGCAATATGATTGGCGCGTCATAAAATTACGTGAATTAGCCCTCTGTCCTCAAGATAACTATTTCAGTGTCAATCTATTTCCGATGTTTTTTAGTTCTACGAACATCCGCTAATTCCCAATGTGGCGCTAGTTAATGTTATCTGAAATTCAAACGCCAGCAAAATGTACAGCAGGTGCCCGGGGGTCCACCGCGTAACCAAAATGGTAATGAACATCGACTCTGGTAATAAACTTCAATACAATCGTGAGAGGCTAAGCTTCGAGCTACCTTATAATTATTTAGCGATCATGCTATTGGGTGTGTTCAGTTATTACGCCGGACGACGCTCGACGACGCGGGCGATCACACTAAACCGTTCAGTTATTTGAGCGAGCGTCGTCGGATCATCGCTCCGGTCACTCCGTGAAATAGTATCTGCTATATGCTATCAACCGACCAATGACTGTAGTCATAGGATACAGCAGATAATTTGAGGACGTTCGATTGGTCACTCGCGTAACGCAGTTGTGGATTGCTCGAAGCCGTTCAATTATTCCCGATGAGCGAGCGACATTCGCGCGAGTGACTTTCGCACCGAAAAATGAATTTCTGAACATAGCCAATTATTCCCGATGAGCGAGCGACATTTGCACGAATGACTTTCGCACCGAAAACTGAATTACTGAACGTAGCCATTGTGTCTCCTATCATCATGATCTGTAATTTTAGCCCAAACATAGTGAAGTTTATTACCGGAGTCAATGTTCATTACCATTTTAGTTACGCGGTAGACCCGCTGGTTCCTGTCTATAGTACCTGTAGACAAATGTACAATCTATAATCGATAAAGAAATATAGCAAAATGCACTGAATTGACATATCTGTCTAATAGTCATTGTGATTAGTACCTATAGTGCCACAAACTTATCTGACCCGATAACTAAAATTGGAACTAACATAGTTACGGAACAAAACCGACATCAAAATGACATTTTTGTATGGAGATGACATTGGTAAAAGCGACGGCAGCGACGCCACGACCGGGTCAGATAAGTTTGTGGCACTATAATGTGCGTCATCACCTATAATAACATTTTAAATAACATAATTGATTTTCACGTATACTTCAAGATACGTTTAAATGCCGTAACTTATATTAAATCCCAACTTTGCTTAGTTCTATGCTCCATTTATTACAATAGTAGACAACAGTTTACCCATCAATGCACGGATTTTTTTTGAACCATTGCTTCAAGTAGTGAAGCAATTATTAATATTATAAAGAGAAAAGATTAGTTTTATTGTATGGTTGATTGTAATGGATAAACTCAAAAACTACTGGACTGATTTTAAAAATTCTTTCTCCAGCAGAATTCTATATTAACATAGGCTATAATTTATAAAGATATCACGCGGGCGAAGCCGCTGGCGGAAGCTAGTGGTTCAATGTTTTGGCATAATATTAAAATATTCTGATATAAGATGGTCAAGTTCGATAACCATAAAAAGAAGCAAAATCGAAAGTTGACAAGTTCTTCGGTCGAACTTTTTTTGTCTTGAAACTTGGCTGAGATCTAAGAATTTTTGATAACGCTTTCAATACATAACTTGTTTTGCTAAGAGACTCCGATAGATACTGAGCCCTGGGCAGATGCCCTGAATGCGCATTGGGTAAATACGACACTGAAGATAGCGCAGAGAAAGTTACGGCATTTCATATTTCATTCGAAGGATATTTTTAAAAAACAGTATAAATTATCACAGTAACAAAACAAAAAAACAAAAAGATTTTCATATAAAGTAAAAACTTCTTAATTTAATAAAAAAAAATTCTCAGCCATTTCCCAACTATGTTGGGAATGGCTCAACTATGCGAGTGAATTTGTGTTATTTGAGCGGGCGTCGTCGGGCGATCGCTCCGGTCACCGCGTAAAATAGTAGGGTGAAAGTCGCACTGTTGTCAACTGAACAGACTATAGTCTTAGGATCCAACAGGTATTTTGAGATCGTTCGATTGGTCGCTTGCTTAACGCAGTTGTGGATCGCCCGAAGCCGTTCAATTATTCCCGATGAGCGAGCGACATCCGCACGAGTGACTTTCACACCGAAAAATGAATTACTGAACGTAGCCATTATAAGAGAGAAGCAGACCAAACATTCGCTGAAAATTACGTAGCCATTACGCACACATAGGGAGTATTGTCACTACGTGTTTTGTCATAGCTAGCACTGTCGCACCGGTACGCACAGCACTTCCCCATTTTATTTTATTATTGTCGTATCTATTACGTCCCAAACAAGTAATATTTTTAAATTTAACACGATTGAATCTTTAGAATGCGATGTAGCTTATATAGCTTACCAATATGGCGGCGCGGGATCAAGCTACGCGCCAAATTTTGTCTATGAGTCAGTGTGACAATAGGCAAAAGAACGAGATACTAATATCGAGTTGTCGCTTAGTACAAAAGAGATAAAGAATCATACCCATAGATTCAAGTTTTGTCTGCTACTCTCTTAAATGTCTGTGGCTAGGGTGTAGGTAGTTGGGCGCCAAGAGACAAGAGATACTTTTCGTCTTGTGTTCCTCAAGACAGAATCAAGTGTGAATTCCTAAATCCAGCGATTTATTGCGAAAATGGAAGAACAAATATTATTTTTCAGTCTATTGCCGATTTTATTATATTTATTTATGGACCTACCTTTCTAGTCCAGATCCCTTTATTGTACTTATCATTACAAACAACTTTTACTATAGGACCAAGACTGAAATCGCGAAAAGAAATCAGCTGTGCCATACAAATAATTAAATATTACTCTACTCTGACTACAACCAATATTTCTATCAACCCCGCTACTAAAAGCTAAATATTTAAGTGGAAGTGATCGCTGAAGCAGCCATACTAATCCCATGGTTCGACAGCAAATGACTTTTCAAACTACACTTCTGAACAAAAGTTGTCCCGCACACTTCACATTTAAACCGTCTATCATTATTATGAATCCGCATATGCTCTCTTAACGTATACTTCCTCGCATAAGACTTATTACAAATTTCACAAGAAAAAATCCTTTCTCCAGTATGTTTCACCATATGGGCTTTTAAAGCCTTTTTACTGAAGAAACGGAACCCACACTCGGTACACTGACAGTTCCGTTCCATCAAATGACTTTTCTTAATATGATACATTAATAAACTCTTCAGAATATACGCCTTATTACACACATTACACTTGTATTGAGCTTCAGAATTGTGCACTTTCACTAAATGTTGGTTCCGTTGGTAGTAACTGCGGAAAGGTTCATTACAAAATGGACAGTTTGATATGTTTCTTGCTCCTAAATGCTTCATTTTCTCATGGTAATGCTTCTTTGGTTTGCTACTGAAGATTTTGTCACAATGATCGCATTTAAAACTTCCTTCTTGATGCGTTGTTCGATGAGCGTTTAAAGATCTCTTTGTAGCGAATGAAGCATCACATTTAGTGCAAGTATAGTTGGAATAATGCTTGTTCATATGCTGTTTTAACATCTTAAACGTCTCATAAGTCGACGTACACATAGCACAGTCATACACATCTCCTTTTTTTAACTTAAACTGCATGATATGATCTTTTATATCATTATGAATTGTTTTACCATGCTTTTTTCCTAAATGCTCTCTTAAAATGGCCAAAGTATTCATTTTTTCATCACATAAAGTACAACATAAGTCAACTATATCCGCTTTAACATTATATTCTGTCATATCGAAGTGCGGTTTGAAGTTGAGGCGGTCATTCTTATGATCTGTCTTCGTGTGGAGTCTCAAGTCTACCGGATCAGGGAAAGGAGTGTTGCAATACCCACACATGTAACCGAGCAAGTTTTTGTTTTTAAAAGGCGTAGCGTTGGAGAATTTTAGAATCATTTGGAGGTCCTCCTTGTGTTTGATCTTGTCGGTGCTCGTTCTCCACATAATACTTAGTTTGGAGTTTGGGTTAGCAAACGGTTCTTTTGGGACGGACAGTCTCAGTCTTGGTCTTGGTTTTGTTTCTGACTTTGTTGGTTTGATGTCTGGCATATCACAGGTTTCTGTAATTTAGAGAAAAGCGAATAAATGGTGACTCATATTTATAATTATGAAGCTGCCATCCTAGCATGGATTATTGTGAGAAGACATTTGTCACAGATTATTAACTCCCGCGACAAAAAAGAGGGATGTTATAAGTTTGTAGTGTGTATCTGTGGCATCGTAGCTCCAAAACGGATAGACCCATTTCAATGCAGTTCTTTTTTATTGAAAGCTAGTTTAATCGAGTATCATCTTAGCTATGTTTCATAAAAATCAGTTTAGCCATTCAAAAATTACAGCTCTTTTTCTAGTTGGAGTCGGGGGTTTTTGACGATTAAGTTATTGTATGTTCTACTTACTGATAGACGTAGCAAGTCTGGAAACTAGGGTCTTAATCTTATCATTCTTCCAATTGTTTTCGGACGGGGTCGGTGTGAGAGACTTCTTGATGGAAGACTTTTTACTGCGCTTCGAGTCTCCTTTTTTTTTAACTGACGGTTCTTTTTCTATTTTTATCTTCTTTATAGTGGTTTCGCCAACTGGGAAATGCAAGGGTGATTTAATGAGGCGTCGATTCGTCTCGCAAGATACTAGCTTCGAGACAAATCGGTGAATTTGTAATAAAATAGATCTTTATTTCCTGTACTTAAACTAAATACAGGCACTTATGAAATGTCGAGAAGAACTTGCAAGAAACTCCACGGAAACTCTTTTAAAATACTAGATTACAATCGTGATTAATAAGATGTTGTGGTAAGAGCTGCAAGAATAATGTTTAATTAATTATTAATTTACGTATTAATATATAAATTGGATCGATTTATGCAAAAATGATCCAATCCACACAAACCTCATTTCGAGATAATTGACTTTAAAGCTTATTGCGGTATTTCTCTGGCTTTGTAATGCTAAATGTTGTGTTTTTAATTTTATGTAATTCTAAGTGTACTAAACTAATTTACATGCATGTATTTAGTGAATAAATTGTAATAATTTAGTAGATATTCAAGCAAACTTGCGCCTGGATCATTTTTACAAAATAAATTTTGTATGGAATTAGCTGTGTAGGCTGTAGAAATAAAAATGCAAAAATGTTCCAAAGTATGACAAAAATAGTATCTCAAAAATGTTTATTATTATTGTTTTAATTAAAAAAATACAAAAGTTACCCTGCTCCTCATCTAAATCAAAGTCGTTCACAACAATAACCATCTATATATATCGTCTATTATTGCATCGGCTCCTTTCAGTTTTTTATAGTAATCAATGCAATAATTTGGTATAAGATGGAATAACGATTTCAAATCTTTTAACTTCATTTTTACTTGACTGCGCGACGCAAAGGAGGGTATTGTGTTTATCAGCCTATGTATGCATGTATGTATGGATGTTTGTTCCTTTGTGGCATTCTAGAGACCAAAGACGTGGGCCGATTTTGATGAATCTTATGTCAATCGATTTATCTTAATCTGGCGCGTGTCACTAAAGACATGACAGTAATCAAAACTCAATATGGCCACAACCAGACGCCATATTGTGAAAAATAAATAAAAGTGACGAATTAAGATAAGTGGGGTATAATTGAATAGGTTTGAAAATCATTTTTAGGTTTCTTTTATAAAAAAAAATCTTGTCCTTGTCATGTGTGGTTTCAAAATTAAAGGCTAATCCAAACCACCAAATACCAATAACCCAAACCAACCAACCACCAATACCAACCAACCAACCCAATAACGGTTACGGTTACGGTTACGGTGTTATTGGTGGTTAGACCAATAACTTTATTGGTCTGAGGCTTGAAGAGACGATTTCATAAATATATACATATATCTTAATACCTACACTAGAATAACTCGACATTAATAAACCTAAAAAAAATTAAATAAAGCAAATTAACAAAAACATTGCATAAAACCCGACTGCAAAAATACAACCTAAAAAGATGGAAACAAGATGAAAAGAAAACCAAGTATCCTTAATCAAAAATTATAACATGCAGTCGGAGACATTTAAGATGTAACGAACGCCATAAAACATGCCTCCGACTGCATGTTATAATTTTTGATAAAGGATAGGTACTTGGTTTTCTTTTCTTTACTTTGCCGTCATACAAAGCCTGCCAAACGGCCTGCCTTCTTTGTGACGTTGTCAATGTGCTCCCGAAAATATAATTGATTGAAAATGAGAATAATAAGAATGTGGAGTCTTTTTTATGATTAATATTTCTTTTGTTTTGAGCCAGTTCACTTTACTCTTAACATTAAATGTTTTGCTATTATTTATTTTCTTTCTAGAATTTGAGACATACATAACACAATGTCTACATACATACATATTATCCTAAAGAAATTGAATAAATTTTCATGCAAAACATACAATTTTATTGTAGGTACAAAAAATGGCACTAAATGCCTACTTATTTAAAGTTTTCGGTATTAATATAATATTCTGTTTATCGCCGAGATATTTATGATAATTTTATATTAAACCGTGAATCCATTTATTAAGAATTAAATTTTTCGTATTTCTCTATATAAACATTCATGTGGCCTAAATCAGTGTAATTCTATAGTCGAATGTTATTTGGAATTGAGTTAAAATGATTCAAGGATATTGGAACATTTAAACAGAATGATTTTTGTAATATTTTCCATATTGTACAAAAAGCATAATTGTTCCAAGTAGTCTGAATCATTATAGCAAAAAACAATTTACACATGTCAAGGACAACCAAGAAAATGCAAAAATGATTCTAATAGCTTGAAACACTTATGCATTTTAAAAAATGGTCTTTGACATGACAACTGTGGGTTGGATCATACTGATTTTCGTCAATTATCAACATAGAGTTATGAGTCTTTGATATGCTAAAATATACCTTATTTGGAGTACATAGGTCACAAAAACTCGAAATTGTCGAGGTTGTGGGTTGGATCGTTTTTGCATAAATCGGTCCAATTAATATAAGGTTTCCTGGTAGAAAACTCAAATTTGGGTTAAGCTCGCCTGTGTACATAGGTACCATCTCAATTGTATTTGATTTACTATTTCATTTCAGCTTCTGAATAAAAGCTACATATGCCAGACTTAAAATACAGGTTCAAGTTAACCCTCACCTGTCGACAGAAAGTAGTCATCAGATTCATCATCAGCATCCAGTTTAGGTTCCAACTTCACTTCAAACTTCATTTCATCTGTAAATTAGTTATTTTTCTTTAAATAATAAATCGCATATTCACAGAAGGGGGTCTAAAAAGGCCGCTTTAAATGAATCTTAATATGATTCATATTAGAAATGTCAAAATATCCACTTAAGAGCGGCCAACCAGTCATAATTATTCCTATACAAACGCTCGTACGTGATTATGGCGTTATAACCATTTTTCCTCTAGATATTTTGAATACACAAGTATCTTGTGGTCTATATCTAGGTTTCTATGTAATACAATTGATAATTTTTTGAGAAACAAATTCAGTAAAGACATCTGAAAATCAGTTTTTTGCACAAATTTTATCTGAATTTTGGCCATTCTTATTGTACGCATAAATAACTACCTATATATATAATAACAAACACTTTTTCCAAAAACTTGTGAGGCTTTTTCAAAAACACGTAATTCTTGGAACCTGTTTTGTGAAATTTTAAATTCGTAGGTGAATTGCTAAATGTCGCCTTTTTAGGCCCCCTGCTCTGCTTGTAGAAGCATCGAAATGTACAATCAAGGATTTTGTCGACAAAATTCTTTGTACAGCTCCCGATAAGCTAGCCACACCTACATTTGGCTCATCCAAAATGTTGGCTCTAATGCCTCTAATGGTTAACATGTGGTGGTTTAAATGGCGGAAGCAAAATATGTGTATGGCTAGCTTATCGTCAGATGTGCAAAGACTTTTGTCAGCAAAGTGTACAACTGGCAATGTCTGTACATACTCAATAGTCACTGGAGCATTTGCATCTCATGAGGAAAAATTATTGCATTAAGAAATTGATTGTTTTGTTTATCATGTACCTTTATCAATAATTAAGTGTTTTAGCCTCTTTGAAAATTCCTTCTCAGCGTTCAGCACTTGCTGCTTAAACTTAAATGAGCTGCGAAGAGTATTGATGCATGTTTCACAAATCCCGGTTGATTTCTTGTCTGCTGGTGACAGCTGCAAAAGGAATATTAAACTATTATTTAGTTTGAAAGAAAGAAAGAAAGAAAAAATGTTTATTGCCACATTAACAAAAACAAAGAAAACTTAAAACTCTAATACACGTCTTAAAATTAAAATTATGTATGTGTCTGTGTTGTATTGTGTTTTGGAGGGATAATCTATACTTTACTCTAGTAAAATATAGTTGTTGTAGTATAGTATAGTCTAGTAGTATATTAATGTAAATATGTATTATTTTAACACAGATATTTATGTTTATACTAAATTGTACAGAATGAGTAAATCCTAAAATCCAATTAGAAACTAGTTTAGTGAGTTTTTTTCTTATAAGTAAGCAGTATGAATATATCCTCACGACCGATATTTAGTCAATATAAGCAGTGAAGTCCACAACAAAACTGACCTCATTTGGTGGAACTCATTTAGCTGATAATTAAAGTTATATTGATAAATACGAGTTAATGACACGTAATTTATGTCTAAGAAGCATTTTATTGCATAGCGTAAAGGATAAACTTACAATAATATTGAAACATTCTTGCAACATATCAGAATAAACCTCTTTTTTGTCCAGCAATAGGTAACTTGAATGCAAGTCCTTGTTTAGGCCCTGGGAGAGGCAGCAGCGGCAAACACCGACCAGTTCCATTGTATAATTTATATTACATTCAGATCTAGTGAATAAAATTATGAGAAAATGCAAAACACAGACGAGAAATTCTGAAATCTCATTGAAATCTGCTGAAATGTTGTTTTTTTTTTATCGGGGCTGCCAGATCACATATTTGAAATTACCTATTTTTGTGAAAAGATTTTGTCGATAATGATCATAATAATGGAACAAGTTTGCAAATTATTAGTTATTTTAAAAAAACTAGTTAGGAAATAGTCATAATTAATAATTCGTTTAGTTTTTATATTAAATGAATAATTTGTATTCGCATGATGAGCTTTTTCTTATCTCAGAATGTTCTCTTCTTCCTTTTATCACTACAAAACTGTGCAGAATAGTAAAATTAACACAGCGGAAAACCAAACCGAGTATGGTAATGGTATGATAGCTTTGTTACTTTTTTGGGTTGCATTCACATGCGAAGAAGAATGTTAGTTCATATTGAAAATTCTTTCCCTACTCTTTCTTGACAGACCGTATTAAAATTACGAATTTATTAAAAATATTACACTTAATCCAGGAAAATCAATGATGGCAACACTTGTTGTATTTTTTTGATTTTATTAGTCTAAGCTCTAGGCTTTTCAGAATTTATTGAAAATGTGAATCAATTTACGAATAAATACGCGACACTTCGTACCCAATGTTCGTACCGTACCAAAAACGTACTTTTTCATTTAAAAAATTATAATTTTATCTGCACTACGTGCACGTACGACGATTTTTAGGGTTCTAAGTTTCTAAATAACGCGCGCGGATCCAAAATCCAAACCCGTCCAAACCGGACGTGTATAGGCCGCTTTAAGTTATAACCATAGAAAAAAAATCGTCCTCAAAACAAAATGGCCGCTGATATCGATTTTTGTTAGCGGTATTGACGCTATGTAAAATTTCGCAATTATCACTGAAAAAACTGTTTTTCCTCGTTGACATGCTAGTTTAGTGTTATAAAGATGGAGTTCGACGAAATTGTGGTGAAGGAGAACCCGGGGCTTTGCCGATGTTGTCTTTCCGAAGGGTGCTACAAAGACTTGGGGACTGAGTATACTTGGATGAATGATACCGAAGTGTACGCTGATATGCTGCTTGAATGCTTTGATATTAGTGTGAGTTATTCTGTTAATATCACTTAGATTATTAGGTACATAAAATCAACAAAATGTTTTATTACCTACATATTTTAAATCTATACAGCCGGTACCTAACTTAGTTTTTTTTTATATTCTAAGTTCAGACATAGTTCAGTCAAGATGACCCACTGACCATAAATTTGTATATAAAGTTGTTCCGGGTCTGAATTGTGTACATTCATGAGTCAGAGTGTCATCTTAGTGGCGGAAATCTTGAAACTATGTAAACAGTACCAGCGATATAGGAGAAAACCAGGGCGTAGACTTTGGAGAAAATCAGGGAATACTCGAGGAGGTCAGGGAAAGTTGTGGGTACTAGAGGCAGTTGGGGAAAGTTTGTGAAATTGAGGGGGTCACCGGAAAAGTCAGGGAAACAATGAGGTTTTGAATTTTTTGCTACACACACTTTCCCGGTGATTGTAAAATGAGATATATTTCATGCTCACGTCTGAACCAAAGAGGGCAAACCCGCTAATCAAGTAGACTCATACAGACCAATCAGCCTGCTGCCCGTGCTTTCAAAGCTATTTGAGAGGGTACTTCTAAAAAGAGTGGCTCCTGCTCTAATAGACAGACAGGTCATCCCTGAACATCAATTTGGATTTCGCCAAAGACACGGTACTACAGAGCAAATCCACAGAGTTTATGACGCTATTCGTAGTGCTCTTGAAAACAAGGAATATTGCTCCTCGGCTTTTCTAGACATTCAGCAAGCCTTTGACAAAGTCTGGCATAAGGGACTCCTATGCAAAATAAAGAATTACCTGCCACATACATTTTATAGCCTTCTAAATTCATACCTTAAAGACCGCATCTTTCAAATAAAAGTTGGGGAAGTAACCTCAAGCTTCCATAATGTAACGGCAGGAGTGCCCCAAGGCTCTGTTCTTGGACCTGTCCTTTACACCATATTTACAGCTGACCTGCCACAAACACAGAATGTAACCATAGCAACCTACGCCGATGATACAGCAATCTTAGCGAAGAGCAAAGACCCACAGGAAGCCTCAGAACGGCTGCAAAACATCCTCAACAATGTAGATGCCTGGCTAAAGAAATGGAGGATCAGGGCAAGTGCATCCAAGTCAATGCATGTTACATTCACATTAAAAAGAGGTGACTGTCCACCTGTAAACCTGGGAACTCATCCTCTCCCACACCATGACTCCGTTAAATATCTGGGCATGCACTTAGACCGCCGACTCACGTGGAAAAAACACCTCCAGAAGAAAAGAGAGCAACTCAACTTGAAATACAGAGATCTCCACTGGCTGCTTGACAGAAACTCAAAACTTTCTGTCCACAACAAGCTGCTTATCTATAAAACTGTTCTCAAGCCAATATGGACGTATGGCATCCAGTTGTGGGGCTCGGCCTGCACCTCCAATACTAACATGATTCAGCGCTTCCAAAGTGGGGTTCTGAAGACAATATCGAATGCACCCTGGTTTATAAGGAACACAGAACTGTACGAGATACTTGAGATAAATACAGTTGCTGAAGAAATATATAGCAATGTAAAGACATACCGGGAAAAACTGGTTAACCACCCCAACCAATTGGCACGGCAGCTCTTGAATCCTACCTATCGGAGAAGGTTGAAGCGCAGAGACATAATTGAAGACGAAGCACAAGGGTGCGAGTGCAGGAGTGTACTTCACCCGAAATAAAAAGGGGAAAAAACATAAAATTTGCTCATAGTAATAAATACTGATCGCAAATAAACAAGGAAAAAAAAAAAAAAAAAAAAAACGTCTGAACCTTAGTGGAGAAATAAATAGGTACCATGCATAAAAAAAAAAGATCATCAAATGTATAACCTCCTCCTTTTTTTAAAGTTGGCTAATAACAATATATTATGGTGAGGTAATTATTTATTAGTTACATTACATTATTCTTGGGTCCTTTGTAAGAAAAACTTGTTTTAAAATGACCTGGTTGGTCAGGAAAATTTGCCATGTCAGGGAGTATTTTTTTACCATTTGCAGTGGACTCTGAAAACCTATAAGTATGGTTATACAGGACAGCCTGTATAACCATAATATTTTCAGATTTTTCAAAATTGTAGGCGGTTTTAGTTATAACTTTTCGAGTGGCGTTTCTTTGAGATTTTTCTTGTCAGTATTATGGCTAGAATGTGTGTTCACCTGTTAAAAACACAAAACAACCAAATTCTAACTACTAGTAGCTCAGAATATGATCACAAGATAAAAAAAAATCTGCTTCGGAGAAAATATTACAAAATAATTAATTTCTCAAAAACTACAAAATATCGTAGAACATACATTCGATCGATGAGTATTAGTGTCCCCTGACCACAGATCTTCGCTGGTACAGGTATCCTGGGACACCCTGTATATTATTAGATAAAACCGCCCCTAAGATGACACTGACCAAAAAATTCTCTTGGATATTCTGCTTATTCCATTCTGAAACCCAGCTTTAATTGTGTGCCATACAACATCAAAATATTAATATTTCTCCAGATAACCCAGCACAATGAAGGTCCGAACGGTCCCAACCGACTCATCTGCGAGGTGTGCATCACTCGGCTTCGGGATGCATGCAACTTTAAGAAGCAAGTGCTGGACTCGGAGAAGAAGTTCATTGATATGATGGGAAGGGGAGAATTTAGACCTAAGAGTAAGTCTGGGGTAATTTTTAATACATTCGCTGCCTCCACACTTTTCATAATTACCTTGTACGCCATCATATTTTTTTTTATTAGTAGACCGCTCGTGGGTTTCTGGCTTAATATTGTATATAAAGCCCAATTTTCCATAGTGATGAGTACAACCTTCTTTCAGCGTAACCCTTTTGGAATAAACGTGTATATGTTATCCATGCATATTAAAAGGGTGTGTCAATTTAATTCAAATTTTAATTTAATGGTATGATGATAAAAGTTGTGTTACTGTCCACCACGGTGGACAATGGGAATACATTTTTTTAATTCTGTTGCTGTCATCAGGTGTGGCCAATGGAAATGTTTAAAAAAAATTGTGTCATTGTCCATCAGTGGTGCCTAAGGGAAATCATTTAACACGGTTGTGTTACTTTCCCGAAAGGGTGTACAGAGAGATTTTTTTTAAATATTGTCTGTCCACCAGTGATGGACAAATGGGTTAGCGGGAATAATCGTATTTTTAATACTCATGAATATCAATCAAGTTTATCGTCCAATTTTCTTGAGACAAGTATGTATTTGTCATGCAAATTGACATCCACACATAGTCAAGTTTACTGGATCAAGCCTCAACTCTCATTTCAGAATCAGAATCATTTATTTGTCAGAATGTAGTATTACATAGTATGGTGTTAAATTAATATAAGTAGATCTATACATTCTACCAGTTACTGGTGTACAAATATACATACAAATTGTGCAGTTGAAATAAATTATACCAATCAGTTAATTAAATTAAAGCAATCGATCAATGAAATTATTAAAATTATCAACAATATCACACTAATACATTTGAATCGGACGATGAAGTTATTGCGTATGGCCACCATAATCAATCTATTGTAGACCACTTCTGGAGTGGAGTGGACATAGTTTCTCTCCCAAGTTCTCCGCCTTTGTCCATGCTGGAATTTCATTTACTCATGAACTAAGTAAGGTTACTATTTAATTATTCTGTCCATTGCAGTGCTAATCTATCAGACGCAGCTCAAGTCTGAGAATACAGCAGATGGCGCAGCAGATGATGTAGAGGATGGAGACGTGGAGTACTTAGAAGATGTGGACTTTGATGAAGGTATTGTATTTTTATAGAATCTAAGTAAAATGTTCTTATATTCACAGTAGTTAAAATTGTGATAAAAAAAGCACTTAATCGCCTAGCAGTTCAATGTTTGCCTTCCATGCTTGAGGGTCTAAGTCCAAACCAGCTAGCTAATCACGATGCACGCTCGTAATCGGAATCGACTCAATTTTGACACTACAACAGTGTTCATTGCGTTGCTCCAATTGTCGGGCGGAGTGATTTTAAAAGCATACCGCACAATGTAGTTTGTTGAACTGTCAAAATTGAATCGATTCCGATTGCGAGTGTGTATCGTGATTACCCTGCAGGCCCTCACCTCTGACTTTTCGTATTTATGTGCTGATCAGAATTTTATTATCAGTTCCGTTAACGGTGAAGGAAAACATTGTGAGGAAACCTGTTATGTACACCTGAGAGGGTTTTTGGTGGTGAGTGTAGTCCACCAAATCGCACTAAGCCAGCATGGTGGAGTAAGGCCTAACCTGTCTCATTCTGAGAAGAGGCCCGTGCCCAGCAGTGGGACAGTAATGGGCTGGACTTATGTTATCTATAATTGTGATATAATTTTTAATCCTTAACAAAAAACGCAAAACTTGGTGTATCTCAACCTGGCTACCATTAATGAGGAAATAACAAAACCTAACCATCAAAAACCAAAACTTAACTAGAGAAAGAGCTGTAACTTTTGAACGGCAGAACAGATTTTAAAAAACTGCATTGAAATCTGTCCATCCATTTTGGAGCTACAATGCCACATAACACCCCTCTTTTTTCTCAGGTATTAAAAAGGAAAAGAAACTAAAACCTAAATATTGCAATATTTAAATAATAAAATAAAGATTACTTCAACAAGTCTCTCTTTTCAGATGAACTCATAAAAGATGAGACGGAACCCTCAGTGTCAGACATCACTGTCACCGCTCTCCCGATCAAGGGCAAGCGGGGACGTCCACGCAAGAGTGCACCAGAGAAGCCGGAGAAGAGGTCCAGAGTCGCCAAGGTGGATGACAAAGCCAAGACTTCGAAAGCTGTTGCTAAAGGTAGGATGCAGTTCTGTTTGACGGAAGTGGAGGGCGTGTGTTGTGATTTTTAGGGTTAGTTATGTACACGAAGAGTCCAATTGAGATCCTATTACTAAGCCTATGCTGTCCGTAATTCCGTTTGTCACATCTACACAAAAGTTTAGGGTAGCCTTCAAAAAAAATTCAGTCTCTTTATAGTGTCGGTATATAGTTAGTAAATAATGAAATAATCGGTGACTCCTCTGGTGTTGCGGATGTTCATGGGCGGCGATGATCTCTCGTTTGCCCAATATAGCATAAAAGAGATTCGTTTGATCGACCAATCAAATCGCCGCATTCTTCATATTCCGTTCACTGAGTCACAGATGAATAAATAGTTACTACGTAACAGACAATTCACTCCCTTGAGTGAAATATGCTGCTTGAGCTCAATTGCTGCGCTGCTAAAGTTCATATTGCTTCGCTCGCTACCGGCGAGTCAGCTAGATCTAACGTACCCGCGCCCTCCCTCGAACGCTGATGGTTCTTTCTCGCTTGCACTCTCGGGCGTGCATTTAGCAGTAGTAGGCATTTAACGCGCGGCCGACAGCGAGTGACGGAGCCCTAACTGATTGAAGAAATATTTATGTCTAAGGGATGGTTTTGAATGCTAGTGTTGGACTGTAGAACAATAGTGTACCAGAATAAATGTTGAAATATAATATTGATCACAACACACATACTCCACACCGTTTTTTCACATTTTGTTGGCAATATATCTTTTACGAATCTTTTAATCAAGCAGTAAAGTAACTTAAAATCTGATGAAACAAATAATTTTAAAGTATTCTCACTTATTTTAAAGTTTGTGACAGAAATATTGTCAACATGACGTGTCTAGTATTTTCTATCTGAAAGGCAAAATCATTGATTATCGACGTATTATGCAATTTATCTTTTTCAATATAGAAGGAATTCAAAAGTCGTGAAGAAATGTCTCAAAAATCAATCTAAAATTAGTATAATATAAATCAGCCCAGTTATCTCACTGCTGGCCACGAGCCTCTTCTCAGAGTGAGAAGGATTAGGCCTTAGTCCACCACGCTGGCTTGGTATTGGTTACCGGACAACACACCATCGAGAACTTAATGGAGCCTTTTCAGGTGTGCAGATTTCCTCACGATGTTTTTCCTTCATCGGAATTCGGAAGTGATAATCACATTATAACCCACGAAAGATAGAGGTGCGGGCCGGGTTTGAATTCAGACCCTCTTGCATAGAAGGCAACTGCTAGGCTGACACTATTGTATAAAAAAAAATATAGTGGCTGAAATAAGTCCCTACACTTCCCCGTAGGGTCATAAGAGGCGACTATAGGATGTTTTATTACGTTTTTATACGATACCCAACATCAAACATTTGCCTGTATCGTGGAGTCCAGTTTACAGATCCAAATCTTACATGCACACACACCCGGGCCTGGAACAACCTGTAAGCCATACAAATAGTTGGTCCGTGCGGATTTCGAACCTGTGACACGTGTAGCGCAGATAGAAAATAGCTTAGCCATAAATTGAAACATTTCCTGAACGAATTAAAACAATGATTCGGCCTTTCAGAAATTCGTGTTAGAATATTTGTTGATCTCACAACTGCAATATTTACCATGTATACCTACTTAACCTTTTTAATACCTGACAGGCATGTTTGCCCACTATATCATTTGACATTATCACGTTAGCAGTCCCCATACAAGAGTTTCCGACCAAACAATGTCCACAATAATGGACATTATTCGATGCGTTTCGTGTACCGTATAGGGTACACTGGACTGCTAACGTATAAGTGACGATTTGGAATATTTTAAGCAAGCTATTTACTCTCGACTTAATTCCTTATGACAATAACGTGTATTGACACGGTAAAACCACGCTGATCTGTGCCATTCTCATACAAAAGCAGGTTTTAGCAAGATATGAGCGAGTCTGTAGAACATACGTACCCAGATTGTGAACTGTGCTGGTGTATACTTTATTCAGTACTTTAAACCAATATTTACAAAGCATACCTAAACTTTTTTATACATAATAGGCTTGTTTGGCCACTATATAATTTGACATTAACACGTTAGCAGCTCCTTAAAAGAGTTTTCGACCGCACCATGTGTCCACAATATTGGACATTAGTCAATGCGTTTCGTGTACCGTATAGGGTACACGAACTTAGCGGAACTGTACCGCATAGGGTACACTGGACTGCTAACGTGTTAAGTGGTTATTCGACGAAGAATACAAACTTCCGTACCGGGGTCGTTTCCTAGTCCCACAAAAACATATCTGACTAACCAGTTTAAGGTTAAAGAAAGAGACTTTCTACCAAATCCCAGTGTTGAGACAGTCTTGTGTCCAGGAACAAATAGTTACAGAAGGTTCACTTTTGACGGCGCGTAATGGAACACGCATATAAAGCCGGGCTTCCACTGGCAGCGGAGCGGGCTCCGTACGGACTCCGTTTGACTCGCAACGGTAAACTTCATAGAAGTGCTTCCACCAACAAAGAGTCGAGAAACGTTAATAATGAAATCTTTCTTCATTTCTCTTTTGCAGTGGAAGGCAATTGTTAAAACTCTTTCTTAATGGAAGGTAAAACCTATTTTAGATATTTGAGGTCCGTTCCGTCCAGCTATTACTTGCTCATTACCCTTTCGCAGTGGAAGCCTAGCTTAAAGAGTCGCTATCTATAAGTAAAACGCGGTCTCATATCTATCAATTGACTGTAGCCTAAGCAGAGCCTTAATTGAGCTAATAAGGCTAATTCACGTAATTTTAAGAAGCGCCGATCATATTGCAGTGACGCTCGAACTTGACGCGAGCGTATCTCACTGAAGCTAAGAGAATACCAAATGTGTTGTTTTGATCAAAATTTTACTGCAACTGCGCGGTAACTGCACTTCTTTAGTTACGTGAATTAGCCTAAAGATTTTAATCGTTTTCCCGTGACTGTATCTATAATTTTATTAATGTTTGAAGCTTATTTCTATCCATTGACTGTTCACAATACTTGATATAGTTTGATTTATTTTAAAGCCTGTGCTTAATCTTGAAATTAGACCTCTTGCGGGTTTTTTTAGACAGCCAGGAAACCATATATTAGGATTCTTAATAAATTAACTATGGGTGCAGGGCACTGTGGTGCGTGCATTGACAATTAAACATAATAAAAATATCTCTGATATTATGCCAATAATTCATCGGGTCTACCGTGTTACTAAAATGGTAATGAACGTCGACTCTAGTAATAAAGTTCAATACGATCGTGAGACAAAATTTTAAGCTGAGTACATGATAGAGAACGGTTAGGCTTTAGTCCACCACGCTGGCCTAGTGCGGGTTGGTGGACTACACACACCATCGAGGACTTTATGAGGCCCTCTCAAGTGTGCAAGTTTCCTCATAATGTTTTCCTTCACCATTATCGATTAATAATCAAATTGCGATCCGCACATAAATTCGAAAAGTCAGAGGTGCGGGCCGGGTTCGATCTCAGACCCTCCTGCTTGGAAGGCAAGCGTTCAACCGCCAGGCTATCACTGCTGTAATAATTGACCAAAAAATTGACACCTTATTACTGTCAACTAAATATCGCTTTGCTACAACTAACCAACTTCGAGGATACCAGCCATGACAGTGTTCTAAAAACACAGAAAAATTCAAACAAAAAGCGCCAAGATTTCTCATGTAAAATTTCACTTTTTAGGTGAGAAACGGCGCGCAGAGGCACCGAGTAAGTCCTCAATGACGTCAACAAAACGCAACAGATTAATGAAGAGAAACGCCATAATTCTTCTAGAATCTTCCACCGTTTTACCCTTCAAATGGCATAGACAAAACTATCTCTGTTTCTTCTGCCACATGAATTTCAAAGACACGAATTTGCTCAAAGAACATACTAGAAACGAACACCAGAAATCAAAGATTAAAGCTGCCGTATCATACCTACGGAGGGATGAAAAAGTAAAAATAGACGTGTCTATATTACAATGTCGTTCTTGCAAAGATACATTTGACCATCTAAACGCTCTGATAGAACACATAAAAGTATCACATAACGTTAAATTTACAGAGGAATGCGGGTACGGAATTATTCCCTATTTCTTACAAAATGATGTATTTCATTGCGCAGTATGTAAGGAAGAATTCCAGTACTTCATAAAACTGAACCAGCATATGAACGAACACTACGGAAATTACATTTGTGAGTTATGTGGGAAATCCTTTCTTAGTCAGGACCGATTAAGATGTCATTCACATACGCACGGGTCAGGATTTCATTGCAACATATGCCCAGAAACTTTTGACTCTTTAACACAGAAGAATAACCACGAAGCTAAAGTTCATAACAAAGACAAGCTCCTTAAATGTTACTTTTGTTCGGAAACCTTCCAAAATTACAATCAGAGAAAAATACATCATAATTCGGCACATGAACTAAAAATCTCGGAATTCAATTGCCCGGTTTGCAGCAAAACCTTTCATATTATGAGCAAAATGAAGGCTCATTTAAAAGAAGTTCATATCAGAGAGAAGAATTTCTCTTGTACTATGTGTGACCAGAAGTTTTTCTCGAGAACTCACGTCCAGAAACACATGGTAAAGCATTTTGGGGAGAGGGTGCACCAATGTGAGGTGTGTAAGAAGTCGTATGCGAGGAAGCAGACACTGAGAGATCATATGCGCATACATAATAATGATAAGAAATTTATCTGTGCGGTCTGTAGTCAGGCGTTTGTTCAGAGTAATAGTATGAGGCTGCATATCAAGGTGCATCATCCGGAAGCTGTGACTGATAAATCTGCAAACTTAGTTTCTTAGGCTTGTTCAAGAATAAAGAAAGAAAGAAAGAAAAGAAAGAAAAATCATTTATTTGGACTAGACATCAGACAACACAGTGCAGAAACATAAAAAAGTAAAAAAAAAAAGAAGTAATAAAACAATGTGCTTCGACCCACAGCTGTCAAAATCGACTGAACGACCAATCAAATCGCCGTATTCTTCACTTTCCGTTCTCTGAGTGAACATACAGTATTTTATTTTTTTGTAGTGTGCAAGGTCGGTTTTTAATATTGAGATTTCGACCTATGTTCCTTGGGAAAAGTTGTTCAGTTTCATGGAACTGATTACCTCCTAAAATATAGCTGTCATTTTTACTGTTCCGAATTTACAAGTTTGTACAAGAATTTATATTGTAAGAAGACTGCTGTAGCATTTAACTATATTTTCGTTTAATTAGCGTCATATCCGCCGCCTTCGCCAGTCCCCACCAGGACTTGATATTTTTACTTTTTGTAGGTAATACAGGGTGGCCACAACTGTACGATATTAAGCCACGTATTAGGTATACAATTCTGTGGCCGTACACAAAAACAGGGAAGCGAAAATATTCTAAGTTTATGACAAAAACAATCTCACAAAATACCAAATACGTGATTTCATTTAATGTTATACCGTCGCGCGTCGTCGCGTCGCCACCCTGTATAATGATTTGTCTAAAACGTGTTATATACGTTAAAATATTACATAATTTATTTATTCTTAGTTGATAAGGCTTAATGTAAATAATTCTTAATATTTTTATATTTAAAAAAATAAAACAGTATTTCATCTGATACGTTACAGATTTTCATTTATTTTGAAGCATAATCATTTAATGTGTTCACCAGAAACTTACATCCCCTTATTACAAAACATAGTTTAAATCAAGGCTAGGTCCAAAGGAACCAAAAGAGTTCCAAAATCAAAAAGGTCGTACAATCGCGCGCCAGTCTTTGTTTTGTCAACCGACATAATACACATCAAAAATGCCGTAATGTATTGTGAAAAAGTTGAATAGGCTGATAAATTGTCGCAAGTAAAATTAAGCTGTTTAGTAATGACGTAAACATTTACTGTTACGTAAAGCTATGTATGAGGGCAAGGAGACCGTTGAATGACGAGGGTTAATCATACATAGTTTAGATTCCCCATGGGGCTGGCATAGTCACCTAGAGCGACTGAAGCCCTGTATAAACATAAGATTAATAATATTATAGTTTAAAAAAAAACCAAAGAAAACGCTTTTGTCATCCAAACTACACGTGTATGCAAAATTTTAGCTCAATCGGAAACCGAGAAGTGGGTCAAATTTAACTTCCAAGATTTTTTTACATAGTTACAAGTGAAGCTAATAAAAGCGTTTTAAAAAAGAAAAGTCTGGTCTTCCTACAAGGGATCGGTCACAGCGGCGGGTGCGTAGTACTGCAAACGGTGATGGAGCGGCCGCCTTACTTCTGCCCTCTCCCACTGCGTCGCCCGCGCCTCTTCCAATTCACAAAGGCTCATGGATCCGCGGCAGCCGCGAGTCTTAGCTTGGTGTCGTTTCCTGCTATTTCGGTGTGAATTGAACGTAAATCGGCTTCCCCACGTATCTGTATGAAGTATAAACGACTTTAAATGTACCCCTAACCACAAAAATATATTTTTTATCTTTATTGAATGAAGTAGAATTTTTTAGAACATGGCTTTTTGTTGACATACTATGGGTACATTTATAGTAGAAAAATTTCCTTTTCAGGTATTAAAGCGAGGAAATACAAGGGATCGGAATCTTCATCCATGCGCAGGCGCCGAAACCTACAAATTTTATTCAACAGCACATCTATAATACCTTTTAAATGGCGCGGAAAGTACCTCTGTTTTTATTGCAGCAAAGATATTTCGGAGTATACAGAGCTCAGAAAACATACGAAATCCCATGGCAATTGTTCTATAAAAGACCATTCGCTTAAGGTTTTAAAAGGTGGACAAAATATGGAAATTAAGATAGATATTTCTGATATTAATTGCGAGATTTGTTCTGAACCTTTTCCGACTTTTGATGAAGTTATCACTCATTTGTATATCAAACATAAGTTGGAGTACGATAGGGGAGTCGAAATGGCGATAGAAGAATACAAGCTAGTCGACCTCAGTTGTATAGGTTGCGATGAAAAATTCACGTATTTTGGGTATCTCGTTTCTCACGTCAACAATAATCATCCGAAAAACTGTTTGATCTGTGACAAATGCAATCAGAAGTTTAACAAAAAGCGAGACTTGTTCTCTCACATGAAAAATTATCATCGCGAAGGCGGGTACCAATGTGAACTGTGTCCTCAGACCTTCAACTCTTTAAATATTCTAAGAAAACACAGAAATAATAGACATTTGACTAGATGTAACATATGCCATTTAAAACTACCCTCAGCGGCTTTGAAACAAAAACATTGTGACTTGGAACACCCAGACGACGGATCTTTACAATGTGATAACTGCTTCAAAGAATTCCATACAAAACAAGGACTGAGAATGCATAACAGGAAATGTAAAGGTGAGGATATCTTCGAAATCGCAATAAAAAAAGAAGAATACGTTGCTATGGATATGGATCAAAATTACGAAGAGGCCAAAAGGCCCAGTGTCAAACAAATCAGAGAAAATATTGTTATCGTCATCAATATGTCCACAGCAATACCTTTTAATTTTTATAAGAACAAGTTTAATTGCTTTTATTGCTCCAAAGATTTCCAGGACTCGGATTTGATGAGAGAACACACGGTTATGGAGCACCCTGTATGCGATGTTAAACAAAAATGTATAAGGAAATGTAGGGAATCCGTAGCTTGTGTTAAAATTGATGTTTCGTCTCTCGCTTGTAAAGTTTGTTTCGAATCTATTACTGATTTGGACAACTTACTCGATCATTTGATCGCAAAACATGATGCTAACTACGATAAATCTATAACCACATGTCTGCAACCTTACCGACTGATCAAAGACCATATGGCATGCCCAAACTGTCCCGGCGAAGTGTTTCGTTTCTTCGGAACTCTTCTCAAACATATGAATAAAAAACATACCAATAATAACATCATTTGCGTTTACTGCGGACAAACGTTTCGTAGGGACCAAAATTTACGCGTACATATTTGGCGTCATCATAGGGATGGTAGATTTAAGTGTAATATTTGTGGAGCAGAGTGCAATATTCCATCTAGATTGTACATGCACATGGCTCGGGCCCACGGTGTTAAAGCAGCGAAATGTCCCAAATGTCCCGAGAGTTTCGCCACCCAATATCTCAGGCAGAAACATTTGATCGAAGCCCACGATTCAGGACATAAGTGCACTTATTGTGGGAAGTTATTCACTCGGAATTCTTTCATGAGAGATCATGTAAGACGTACCCATTTGAAAGAGAAAAACGTGGAATGTTCTATTTGTAATATGAAATTTTTCAACAATATTTTGTTAAGGCGGCATATGGTCAAACATAGTGGGGAGAAGAATTTTCATTGTGATGTTTGTGGCGAAAGGTTTTTCTGGAGAAAGAGTTTAAGGACACATATGGCAAGGCATAATAAGCATTTGAATACGGTACAGATATAACTTTGTAGGGCTTTATTTATAGATAAGTAGCTCACTAGAATATTTTATTTTTTGGTGCCATTAACACTGAACAAATTTTAATCTGTAGACTATAAAAATCATTGATCCAACGCGGAAATTGAATTTATGACTCAGGTCAGAAAGAGGGCCTATTGATAGATGTATTTTATGCTATGAAAAACTATGCACAATCACACATGGCGTGAAAGACGACACACGTTGAAAAGTAATGTTAAAATGAAAACTACATGATTGTAGTTTACATTTTAACATTACTTTTCAACAATATTGCTAATTATAAAAACGGCGAAATTTCTAAAGGTGATCCTTTAGAAATTTCGCCGTTTTTATAATTAGCAATATTTTCCGTCAAATTCAGAACGCATGATGATTAACTTCTAGTTTATGAAATGTTATTGAAAGCGGTCAACAGTTACGACTTGTATACATTCGTTCGAGTACCAAACTATCAACCTACATTCGGGTTCCGTCATTCTCATAATACCGTGTTCTTATAATGACGGTAAGAAACGAATTAAATAAAAAAGAAAAATCTTTGAACTCTTAATGCCTTTGTATTACACATACCTACAGTAATTTTGAACGTGTTTTAATTTTCATACCATTTTAAATAACTTAAAGTTTCTCATAAGATAGAAGACCATAAATAAAACACTAAAAATAATTATTCTTTACCGTTTCAATAAGTTCTACGGTCACTTTTGAAGAACTGTCTGTAATCATAGAGCCCTATGAACAACCTGTTTATGTTGACATAGAGCTGAAAAATATTCGGAATATTTGTTATATCAAATACTCAACTCAATTCGCTTGAATTCAGTCCATAAACAATGTTTGCATCTTCCAAACCCTCCTTGCACTGTCTTTGTTGCCTCAAAAGTACAAAAAGTAATTTCTTTTCAGATTTGGATACAGAGCCGACAAAGCACAGTGCTAATTCTCTCAGGAGGCGGAACCTGCAAATATTATTCAACAACACATCTCTAATACCTTTTAAATGGCGAGGCAAATATATGTGTTTTTATTGTGGGGAGGATTTAAACACTTACGAACATCTCCGAAATCATACGAAGAGCCACGGGCTCTGTGCCGAAGACGACAGGGCCATTCGACTAGTCAAGGCACCCGATAACGAAGTTAAAATTGATGTATCCGATATAACTTGTTTAGTCTGTTCAGAATTTTTTAAGGATATGAATGATATTATCAACCATTTAATTTTAAATCATAATTTGCCTTATGATAAAGATGTTGAGCTTATGATTACGACGTATAGGCTAGTCGATCTTCAATGTTTACATTGCGATTATAATTCCGAATATTTTAGGAAGTTGATCAGTCATATGAATACATTTCATCCGAATAACTGTTTTCAGTGTAGCGAATGTGAACAAAAGTTCAATAAAAAAAGAGATTTGGATTCTCACGTGAGGACTCATCATAAGAAAGATTACTCATGTCTCAAATGCGATCAAAGCTTCCCTACGAACGCCGCACTCCTGCGTCATAGGTCTAATGCGCATCCGTCTACCTGTAACATTTGCTTCCAAACTTTTTCATCCGATAGCAAAAGATTGACACACATGAAACGCAACCATAAGAGCGATTGGAACCAATGCGGCTACTGTCTTAAAGTCTTGACTACTAAACAAGCCTTTTTAAGACACGTAACACAATGCATTGCCAAACCAAATACTAAACAACTAACCATTACAGTTGATGATGATGACAAAAAGAAATCTGTAAAAGAAATCAGGAACAACTTAGCTTGCATCTTCAACATGTCTACCGCACTTCCCTTCAAATTCTTCATGAATAGATTCAGATGCTTCTACTGCTCAAAAGACTTCACCGCTTGCGACGAATTGAAAGAACACACAGTAATTGAACATCCTCATTGCGATATATCTTTTAAATCCATGAAATTAAGAAATAGATACGATGGTGTCCGAATCAAAATTGATACTTCGTCGCTATCTTGTAAATTGTGTTTTCAATCATTGCCCGATTTAGATGAATTAATTGACCATTTGACCACAGAACACAAGACCAAGTGCGATAAGTCAGTTGAAAGTAACCTACTGTCCTTCAAACTAATCAAAGACAACTTCCCTTGTCCTATGTGCGGCGAAGTCTATCGATATTTTGGGTTGTTACTCAAACATATTAGTAGAAGTCATACTGACAATAGATACATCTGCATGTATTGCGGAAAATCATTCAGAACCGACCCTAGTCTTAGAGCCCATACATCAAGACGTCATACGAACGTTAGCAATTATAAATGCAGTTATTGTGAGCTAGTTTTCGCTACGAATAATGCTTTAAAGATTCATTTAGGTGCTGTTCACGGCTACAAAGTTGTTCAATGTGCTGAATGCTCAGATAAATTCACTTCACACTACAGGATGCAACGACACATGCTTTTATCACATGGCACTGGGTTCAAATGTAGTATTTGCGGAAAATTGTTTATAAAAAACTCTTTTATGGTAAACCATACAAGGAGATGTCATTTAAAGGAGAAGAATGTAGAATGTACTGTGTGTTTTGAGAGGTTCTTCGACGGTCAGAGGCTAAAAATGCATATGGTTAAACATATGGGTGAGAGGAACTTTCATTGTGATATCTGTGGCAAAAAGTTCCTCTGGAAGAGAAACCTTAGAGGCCATATGTCTTCTCATAACCGGAATGTTAATGCTCAAAATGTTACCTAGCATTTTGTGGTACTTTTGATCTTTATTCTTTCACTAATATCCGTTCTTTTAACGTCCCTCGGTGTCGATGTACCATCAATATGGTTTCCATTAAAACGTTTAGCCATGATTTTTCCAAATGCATTATAGTTCTATCGATGTTTAAACTCCCAATATCCTTTAGAGAGGGTGATAAATGGTCAAAAATGTTAGACATTATAACATTTTCCATCGACCGATTACAAAGAGTGAAGATTTGTTCCAAATAGTTTCAGACTCAAATGACCTGATGATACATGAAAAACGTATCAATAACAACGCACAGAACTAACCAATAGTATCAAAATTATATAGCTGAAGTAGAAGAAGTAACAACAAAAATTAAAGAGAAGAACAATTTGTTTTCAGATGAAGCTCAGCCAGGGCCGTACGAAGGCTGTACCTCTGAGCGGAGACGGAAAAACATGAAAATACTATTCAACCACACTACGATCATGCCATTCAAATGGCGAGGCAGATATCTTTGTTTCTATTGCGGAAAAAACTTTACAGAATACCCAGAGTTCAAAAAGCATACTAAATCACACGGCCCATGCACTACTAAAGACTATTCCTTAAAACTAATAAAAGGGAACCATATTGAAATCAAAATAGACGTCTCGGAAATAGTTTGCGAAATCTGCAACGAACCTTTTGGCAAGTTTGAGGAGATAATCGATCATTTGATCTGGAAACACAAGCTCGAATACAACAAAAACATCGATATACCCTTCCAGGAATATCGATTGGTCGATTTTCGGTGCTTATTCTGCGAAGAACAGTTCACTTACTTCGGATATTTAGTGAAACACGTTAATAATGTCCATCCGCAAAATTGTTTCATTTGCGACGATTGTGGTGTTACGTTTAACAAAAAACGAGACTTGGCTTTCCATTTAAGAAATTATCACAAACAAGGAGGATATCCCTGTGAATTATGCTTAAATAATTTCGAATCCCGCCATACTTTGCAAAGGCATCAGAATAATATGCATTTTAGGCAGTGCAAGAATTGTGGATTGCGTTTCGCATCTCTTTCTTTGTTACAAAAACACGTACAGGTTGATCATCCGCTGAATGATGGTAAAATGAAATGCAGTTACTGTTTAAAAGAGTTCCATAATTCACTAGGTTTGCGGCAGCATTTTAGTAAATGCAAGGTTCAATTAATTTCGCAAGTCGACACGTCTTTTCTAGATGATAAAAACATCGTACCTAAGAAAAAGCAAAATACTATACGAATAAGGCAAAATATACAGTGTGTTCTAAACATGTCGACAGCTGTTCCATTCAAATTCTTTTCGAAATACTCCTGTTTTTATTGCTCAAAGAAATTTGAAGATTTTGATGACGTACGCCAGCACACTAATCTAGAACATCCTGTATGCGAACTGAAGTCTAAATGCATGAAAAAATGTAAAGGGGAAAGAATAGCCGTTAAGATCGATATATCCGCTTTAGCTTGTAAAATCTGTCGTCTTCCTATGCCTGATTTAGAAGATTTAATAAACCATTTGCTAGTAGAACATAAGGCGAACTATGATAAGTCAATTACGGGATGTCTTGAGCCTTTCCGAGTTATAAAGGACGACATGCCGTGCCCTTTATGCCCTGAACGTACCTTCCGATATTTCGGGATCTTGTTAAGACACATGAACTCAGAACATAGTAATAATAACAGAATTTGCGACTTTTGCGGCCGGAGTTTCAGAAACGTAGCGAATCTTAAAGTCCATATCAATTATGCTCACACGGGGTCTTGTGAATGCGATATCTGCGGCATTAAGTGCAAGAACCAGTGGATTTTAGCCCGACATAGAGCGAAAACGCACAACGCAAAAGATTATAAGTGCCCGAAATGTCCCGAACAGTTTCCATCCCAGTATCACAAGCAAAAACATATGATCAAAACGCATAATATTGGTCACAAATGCAGTTACTGCGACAAAATGTTTACAAGGAATTCTTTTATGAAGGATCATATTAGGAGAACGCATTTGAAAGAGAAAAATGTTCCGTGCTCCATTTGCAATGAGAAGTTTTTCGATAATTACCTCCTGAGAATGCATATGGTGAAGCACGAAGGAGACAGAAAGTTCACTTGTAATGTTTGTGGCAAGGCTTTCTTGAGACGAAGCAATTTGAGTTCACATATGGATATGCATAAGAAATACGGACATGTGCAGTTGCAGATATGAGTTGATTTATCGTCATTAAATCACAGGTTAAATCTAAAAAAATGTGAATGCCGAAACGTTCTGGAAATGACGCAATAACGTCATTTCAAAATGCAGTATTAAAAAAAATCGTCGGTATATTTCCGTCAAAAATCATGAATATAAGATTTAGTTTGTATATTGATTCCGATCCACAAGTAGCCGCATACCTCTATTGAGGTCTAACATAAGCGTGAGTGTTTTGCGTCATTCTCATTATTAAGCATTCTAATTTTGACGGTAAAATAGAAGTTAAAGAAAACGTAGTATTAAAAAATATACATCTTATTCATAACATAATTTATTATAATATTATCTTTTACATTTTTGTGAAAATATCCTAAAATACAGACTGTATCGAACTTTTAGTATGACTCTAAAAAGTTGTATTGAATGTAGATTTAAATTGATCTCGAATAATTTGTAGACACTGTTACATATCAAGCACATTTTCGATATAAGCTGATCTCTCATTGTACGGAAAGTATATACAATGCGAGGTCAGCTTATACTGGAAATGAAGGTATAGCTTGATATATGTAGCCGTGTGTACATTATAGGTTAAGTCATAAATTATATTGTATGATAGATTAGTTAATGTACCTATATCGGTAGTAATATATGATAGTTATGTAATTAATTTAGTAAAAAATGAATTACACTACGGATAGATCGAAATTATTTTGGAGAATAGATACAGTCAGCCAAAAAAGTGGTCTATTAATTTTAACAGAACTTCCTATGGAATGAAAATATCACTAAAGTGTAAACTTCATTATTTTCCCAGGGAATATGGACCTTTTTGTATACAGGATATGCTTTTATGTAGTGCGCATAATTTGCAGGGTGATTCAGTGTCCGTTCCCAAATGCAACCGCAGTACTAAAATTCACTCCAAAACAAAATAAAAATTGATTTTTGAAAGAAACAAAGAAAATACTTTTATATACATACGTCTTAAACTTAAAAATGTCTAGTATGGCAATAGGAGTGGGCTCAGCGGATGTTGATCGGTGTGCAGTGTGTGTGATTTTGTATGGCTTGCGCTAGTAAATCATGCTTGCCCAAACTAAGTCGAGTTTTCGTTTTATTTTAAAGTGGTCTCCCAATACTGCGGTTGCATTTAGGAACAGAGACTGAATCACTCCACAAATTATGCGCACTACATAGTAAATTATCCTGTATTGGCGTACAAACAAATTGGAACCTTAGGGTGGTAGACCAATTCTTTGGCCGAATGTACCTTATAGTGAATGATTCTCCGGAAAATCCAATCTGCATTAATCTAAGAATATTATTGCTGGCCATACACCTAGCAGCACAATTGCGCAAGTATACTTGACTGCTAAAATTATTAAACTTTACAAGCTTAAAGCCCGCCACACACGTAGCTATAATATATATTAATATACTGAGCTATATATTACATTATAGCAAGCCCCCATACGTGGTAGCTATACTATAACATATTTTGATGACGTAATAGAAATATATATTATAGCTGTGTCTGAGGTCGCTCGTAGATTACTATGGAAAATATATCGTAATATTAATAATATTATCGTTTTCAAAATTATTTTTTCTCAGTATTATTATGAGCTTATAATGTCCCACTACTGGGCAAAGGTCTCCCTTCCCTCTTTCCACTTCTCACGGTCAGTTGCGATCTGGGGCCAATCCTTTATGTAACTGTCCAGCTCATGATGTCGTAATAAGTCTTGCTATAATATATATTATAGCTACGTGTGTGATGGGCTTGATGCGCAAGTATATCTTGACGTGGAGAGCTAATGCTAGCACTTCACAACGTGTATTTGTACGAATATTCGCGTTATATTGCCAATGCAAAGTCACATTTATGTAGTTTACAAAAGGTTTCTTTTGCATTGGTTCGTACGAATATCTACACGATGTGAAGCGCCAGTATAACATACTTATTTTTATTATTGTGATATTCACGTACAGTAAGAATTAAGTGCGAAATTGTAAATTAAAAATATAATTATAAGCATTCTATTTGGCGGTTTTATTGCTCTTTATTTAAACTCTAAATTCTTCTATAGTGGTAATTGCTTATGCTGTGATTTATTCGAAAATAATTGGTAATTCGAAAATACCGATCATAAAGTTGGGACTCCCATGTTCATGATCGGTTATTTTTTTTTTTGCAAGACAAAAATCAATTTCAATTTAATTGTCAATTTAGTATGACATTACTATTTTATGACGTCACAATTCAGTATCTCTGCCTATTAAAAAATATTAAAAAGCTTATAACTCAGGGATATTAATTTACAAATATTTAATTTATTTCTACACTATTGCTTAAGTTTTTCGGAAAAGATTAATTTTTGCAGATAAAAAATTATAGTCAATTACCCTGTTACAATAAACAATCGTCATATAACGTAGAAGCCAATCTGAACAGCTGGAACTGCGTCAGTTTGGCCAAAATGATCTACTTCGATTTACACGATACAATCGGGGCAGTTCTGTATAGTTGTAGTAGCTTCGACTGCTGGATGCGCCTAGATCTCGAGCCCAAATCCCCATAACATGGTACAGATTTTCAATCCTTCAGGCAAGGCCTTAAGTAAACCGGCCGCCTGATAACGTATGACAAATATGACAGTTGCTGTCTCAAATAAACGTTCTATTCCGTATCCTCTTATGGAAACTTCTATAAGCGAGAAAGGAATGCATTGTTTGTTGGTCGCTGTGGTTGTCAGATTTTTCTTACGTAATCAAGGTGCGGATCGAATGTTGACACGTAAGCAGTCCAATGTACCACATACGGTACATAGCGATTGTTTAGCTATTGTTTCTGCTGTCTGGACAGTAAAAGTGTTAATTGGTGCCTCTTTAAAATAGTAGGTTTTTAAAGCTTTCGCGTTCATACTTTCTCAACCAAATCTATCCTAATTAAGCGAAAAACTAACATTTTCGACATTAACCTTAGTGCCCAGTTTGACCACAAAATCTCAGCGTTTGGAACCATCTATAATAAGAAAAAAGAAATGAAAACAACGAGCATACAGAACCTCGAAAAGTAAAAGCTGAATTTCGTTTCAGGTTCAAAATTCAGTACAGTGGAGGACAAATATAAGAAAATGGAGGTCGCCCGTAAGCTATTGATAAAACGGCGGAATGTCGAATATGTTCTACAGTACAGCAATGTCACGCCCTTCATGTGGCACAAGGGGAAATTCAAATGCTTTTACTGCAACGAAACTACCAAAGACCCCGGGTTACTTCGCGAACACACCACTAATGTACACCAATTCGCAAATTTAGAACTCGTTGTTTTCGACAGGACCAAAAATAATAGAAACAAAGACGCTGCAGTCAAAATTGATGTCACTGGAATATCCTGCAAGCTTTGTCCCCAAGCAGTCACTAATTTAGAAGAGTTAATCCACCATTTGATAATAGCACATGACGCGGAATATGACGTCAGCGTCCCAAATTGTCTCCTACCCTTCAAACTGGACAAGGATCAACCAACATGCCCGACCTGTAATATGAAATTCGTTTTCTTCGAATATCTACTTCGTCACGCAAATAAACATCACTTATCCCATCATTATATTTGTGACGTATGTGGAACAAGTTTCCAAGGAGAGAACCATTTGAAAATGCACTATAGGTACTACCATAGAGAAGGCGGTTACACTTGCGAGTACTGTGGCATCAGTCTTGCTACTTTATCCAAAAAGATTCTACACGAGAAAAACGTCCATTTGGTTAACCTATCGACTTGCCCACATTGTCCGGAAACCTTTAAAAGTCCGTACTTAAAGAAGCTGCATCTGGCAAACGTTCATGGAGTCGAGGAACTGAAGATCAAGTGTCCTTATTGTCCAAAAGTGTACCCTCAGGAGTCGATAATGTCAAGGCATATGAGACGGGTGCATTTGCGAGAAAAAAATGTTGAATGTGAAGTTTGCGGGGACAAATTCTTCGGTCCTTATGACGTCAAACTCCATATGGTTAAACATAACGGGGAAAAGAAATTTGTTTGTTCTGTATGCGGGAAGAAATTCTCTAAGCGAAGTAATCTGAACTCTCATTCGGTCCTACATACAAGAGAAAAAGACTTTATCTGCGGGATTTGTAACAAAGCCTTCGCGCATCAGACGAACTTGCGAATGCATGTTAGGAATAGACATTCAGATAATCAGTTCGATCAAGCTCCTGTTGTGGATGAAATTGATGAGAGTGAGATGGTGCAGATGGAGATTATTCAGGAGGAATTGGAAGGAGAAGTGGCGGGTCAATATATTCAATGATATTAATGTACTGTGGATTCAGTCCACTATGATGCTGTTGTAATTGTGACGGAGTTGGAGTGATGTGTATCCAAAAGTCGTTTCCATGCGGGTTGCAAAATATTGTGAAATGCGAGACTGCTACAAAATATGTTAATAACTATTCTCCACCACTCAATAAGTCCAAAGGTGTCGAAGACTTTCAGTTGCTCAGAATAAGAACGCCAAAGTTGGCCATTTAACGCAAAAATCACGGTTGAAATGTTATAGGCCAGGGGTCACCAATTAGTTTCGCTCGGGGTACGTTTTAAGAAATTAAATGACCATCGCGGTCCGCCCAAAATTTTATAGAAAAAAATATTTATTAAACAAATGTAATTACGGCAATAACAAAGCTATTTTTTTACATATCAATAAGAAAAGTGACGGGGGATACATTTTTATTAAATTACGTACTCTGTAGTGCAAGTTGCTGTGTTCTCGCGGTCCGGTACCTTTCTAGTCTCGATCTCTTTAACGGGTTGTACACATCATTATGAACAACTTTTACTATGGGACCAAACCTGAAATAGCGAAAAGAAATCAGCTGTTCCATACATTTAGTCGAGTAATGTTGAATTACTTGTAAGGAATGGCAGATGTGTTTTTGTGATTTAATTTTGGTCCCATAATAAAAGTTGTTCATAATGATGAGTACAATAACCCCTTAAAGGGATCGGGATTGGAAAGTTAGAACTTTGTATAATACATTTATGTTATAGGTATTGTAAATTTATGTTTTATGATACTAGAATAAAATGATATTAAAATACATTTGTAAAATTCCATAATCAATAAATATTGTAGAAAAAATGTGGCTAGAATGCTAATAGCAGAAGCATTATTTGTAATGAAAAATTAATATTAGCTTTTTTGTAAATAAATATTGTAGCGGAATGTATGTTTTGTTTCACTCATAAAATGAATAAGAAATATATTTACACAGGACACCTGTTTTCAGGAGTTATTTTACTCATCATTGTAAACATCTTTTACTGTGGGACCATCCCTGAAATCGCGAAAAAAATATATTTTCATACAAAAGATCAACCATTCGATCAAAATGTATGAAAATCTTGAATATTTTTTCGCGATATCATGGTTGGACCCATAGTAAAAGTTGTTCATATTGATAAGTACTTTCAACCCCTAAAGTATTTTCGGTGAATTAGTACAAATATCCCTGTATATTCACGAATCTCTTAGAAGCTTGACTGGAACATGACAAAAATTCGCTTCGATAGTGAAAAATATCTTATTTAATGTAAGTTCGTAATGTGTAAAGTGAACTCTTCTACCGCTACATTCGGGAAGTACCGACAGCGTACAAAACCCGCGCCTTGATTATGTAAGAAAAATCTGACAGCCACAGCGACCAACGAACAGTGCATCCCTTTCTCGCTTATAGACGTTTTCACAAGAGGATACGGAATAGGACGTTTATTTGTGACAGCAACTGTCATATGTAAACTAATATTATAGATTTTTTGTATGTATGTTTGTTTGTTTGTAATGGATAAATTCTAAAACTACTGTACCGATTTTGGAAATTCTTTCACAAACCGAATGCTATATTATCACTGAGTAACATAGGCTATAATTTATAAAGATATTACTCGGGCGAAGCCGCTGGCGGTAGCTAGTTTATCATACGTCATCAGGCGGATCTCGGCGCTGACAGACAATCGATTTATCAATTTTCTTGGCAGACAATCTTTATTTCATTAATGGCGTCGAACGGTCGCCTGCATTGGTACTATAGATTTTCTAATAAGTTTACTTAATGTCGCTTTACAAGATAATGTTTTATGCCATGATGAAACTAATGTTTTTGAAGTGAAACTTCTACCTATAGGTAGGTATAGTTAGTACCCCCCGTACTAGGATTTTTCTGTCACGAAAAAGCGTTACGGCCGCGTGGAGGGGGTAGACGATATATTGTCCGTTGAAGTTTCACTTCTACTATGTGTCCAGCACACATTTCGTTTTTTTTTCTTGATTGGTCATCTGAGGGCTAATTCACGTAATTTTAAGACGCACCGATCGTATTGCAGCGACTCTCGAACTTGACGCGAGCGTATCTCACTGAAGTTCAGAGGATACCAAATGGCAGAATAGTCGACATCGGCTCAATTGCCATAACGAAAGAAGAAGAAGAAGATTACCAAATGTGTTGTTTTGATCAATATTTAATTCCAACTGCGCGGCAACTGCACTTCTTTAGTTACGTGAATTAGCCTACTGGTATCTACAGACTACAGGAAGCCATATTACTCAAATATCTATTTGTAGACGTAACATATAATAGAAAATACGTTTTCATGGCACTATTACGATAGAATTACGTTTTTATACTTTATAACCTTCAATCACCATCATTCGTAGAGATGTTTCGTACAAAATTATGATTTCCCAACGCAAAAGAAGCGTAAACGTTGCCTCTCTTTTCAGGACGTAGGACCAACCAAGACACCTACATCGAACGGCTCTGTAAAAAACGAAGAAACATTCTCCAGGTTCTTCAATACGGGAACGTGGTTCCCTTTAACTGGCATACCAAAGGATTCCGATGCTTCTACTGCGCAAAACCTATGAGGGACTGCGAAACTTTAAAAGAACATACAATGAAACATTCTATCGATTTAAACAGTTTTATTTCAAAAAAGATAATATCTAAGGACATTCCAGTTAAGATTGATGTGTCCGATCTAGCTTGCAACGCGTGTCCAGAACAACCTGTGAAGGATTTAGAAGAATTGATCGCTCATATTATGCTGGTTCATAATGAAGAGTACGATACGACGGTCGGCGTTTGTGTGTTTCCCTTCGTTTTGAGCAAGGATGTCATGCAATGTGTTCTATGCGAGAATCAGTACGACAACTTTACGTGTATGGTCGGACATATGCACAAAGATCATGTGACTCATTCGTTTGTCTGCCAGATCTGTGGTCTAAGCTTTATGAGTCAAATTCGTTTAAAAAGACACATAAGTAACAGTCATGTAGGGTACCGATGCACAGTGTGCGGAAAAATGTTTAATGCGTCGCATCGGATGGAAAAACATAAGCAAAGAATGCATGGGCAAGCGAAAACTCACGAATGCAATCTCTGCACTGCGACTTTTGTGAATCAATACCAAATGAAAGTTCATTTAGGCAAGATGCATAATGTAGAAAAATATAGGATTAAATGCGAACATTGTCCTAAAATTTGCACGACGAAAGGGGCCATGGTACTTCATGTACAATCACAGCATTCGAACATGAAGTATGAATGTGATTTGTGTTCATACAAAACTGGGATAAAGTGGTTGATTACGTTGCATAAGAGAAAGCATTTTGGAGACAGGGATTATATCTGCAGTATTTGTGAGAGACAATTCCGAAGATCCAGTAATTTGAGAGCGCATATGAAAATTCATTCTGGAGTGTCCGGTCGTGTGTGTAGGTTCTGTCGCAAAGGGTTCACGGATTTAGAAACTTTGAATAGACATGAGACGGATTTGCATTATTTTGAAGAGACTTAGGCTTAGAACAAACTTGTATTCGTTTTAGGGCCGATTTATCAATCGCCTGTTAATGATTTAAGCAGCGAATAAATTTGACGTTTGACAGATTTTGTATAGGAAAGCTGTCAAAAATTCGAATTTAATCCCTGGGATAGTTATCTGGCGATTAAAAAATTTGCCCTTAGTCTTCATTCAAGAAGGAATTATTTAATTTCTCTAGTCTTCTAATAGGTTAATTGAATATTTTGTTTGTGAGGTTTTTGAAATTGTATTTAAATACAAAAAGTATTTACAATTCCGATAGCTGTCTGTCCATATAAGATTCTACTAAAATAGTGAATAATATTTTAAAGAAATACTCAGCAGGTTATAGAGACCATGTTTAGTTAGTTTTAGTAATAAAAAACACTAAAGTGTTAAATAAAATACATTAAAAATAAAATGTTGATTACGTCAGCGTATAACTCTCTTAAGAAACGAACAAATGATACACATGATACTTCATTCTCAATCCTATCGCGTGAAAACGAAAGGACCTAGTATTTCTTTACGGCTATTTTAAATTTGCTTAGTGTTAATAGAGTTCCCATGTCGAGCGGGGCGGACTTACCGATTTTACCCGTCCTAGCAATAAATTCTTTAGTCTTAGATGGGCAAGACACTCGTAGGTAATCACTAAGCTACGCATGTTGGAGGGGGGGTCAGGAATTTGAACAGTGTAGTACGCGCAAATCTTTATGAGCCCTCGAACTCTCCCTCTCTCCCTCTAGCACCTATAGTGGTAGATACCCTTTGGTGCTAGAGGGAGAGAGAGCGAGTACTGTACTTAGGTATAGGCATAATAAATAATAAGCTAAAGAGGGCTAGTGTTGCCGTAGCTAGATGTCACTAAGCTTTTTATGGTTAAAATATAATTCATATTCAATAAAAAAATATCTTACGCTATTGTTTCTCTCAGTATCTATTAGAATAAGCTTTTTCAACATAAATTACATTACATAAACTTCGACACCCATACCACGTATTTAACCTCCAAAATACCACAGACGTCTATAGGCGTCAATCCTGCAAAAGCCACTAATCTTATAATAGTACTTTAAATAACTGCATGACGTGTTCTGGCTGCCTCTACAATAAACTACGTGTTTTCCTTTCAGGAGAACCTAGAGGTGGCCAGAAACCGTCGGCGGATAAACAGACCCCTACCAATGTAGCCAAGCAGGACTACGATATCGCTATCACACAGTCGACAAGCAAACCGGCTCTCACAGCGAAAGAAAAAAGAAATATCATGAGAAATAACGTGGTACAGGTCCTCGCGAACTCCACTGTGATGGCATTCCGCTGGCTCAAGAGTTCCTACAGATGTTTTTATTGTTACGATATTTTTCAAGAGGCTACTGATTTGAAAAATCATCAGCAAGCGCACACAGGAGTCGGGATTTATCAGCAGGCGATGAGCAATTACTGGGAGCCTGTTGTTTATGTAGATATTTCGGATCTATCATGCAAACGTTGTCCCGAAAAAATAACAGACTTGTACGATTTGATCGATCATTTAATCGCGTATCATTGCGTGGTTTACAATAAAGATGTTGGGATTTGCATGGTAGCTTTTAAACTAGATAATTTTAACGTAAACTGCCTTGCTTGCGGCGCTAGTTTTTACACTTTTGGACCCCTACTCCATCACACAAACAAAGACCATAAGGGCACTTCAGCAATTCTTTGCGATATCTGTGGTCAGCATTTTAAAGATGCTAACTTACTTCGGCTGCACGTGAAAACGGTGCACGAGAATACAGGCGTACTTTGCCCAGAGTGCGGTGATAAATTTGAGACGAGATCCAAATTGAGAACTCATCAGAAAAATCAACATGATTTGGATAAAAAGTATAAATGTTTAGAATGTTCTCAAACGTTTCAAAGCCATTACAAAAGATCTAGGCACATGGCAGCTGAACACAAAAATCGCCAAGAAATCAAATGTCCACATTGCCCGAAGTCTTTTGTATTTAGAAGCATGATGATGACGCATGTTCGAGACACACATTTGAAATTTCGGAACCATATTTGCGGAGTATGTGGTTGGAAGGCGTATAACAGTACTCGTTTGAAAAACCATATGTATAAACATAGTGGGGAGAAGAATTTTAAATGCGATGGGTGTGATAAAGCGTTTTCTACTAAGAAAATTATGAAAGCGCATTTTGGTCGGATGCATAAGAATCCTCAGCCACCTATTTTGCAGTATGATAATCATTTTGTGGGACAATAATGGTGCTATTCACCAAAAAATCCCTCACGCTATGGGATTCTTGATGTATATTTCAAACCTAGATGCGAACTTTGTTCAGGACTCCTGCATAAAAACTTCCCATAGTCTTTGAAAATGTATCAGAACGAAGTTAGGGTATTGTTATAAATTCCTTGGTTGTCACTATCTCAGAGTCCTTAATTTAACTATTCCACACGTAAATGTATGCGTAAATTTTAAGGAAAATTGTTTTGCCTTTTTTAAACATGTTATAATAGATCTCAAATTTTCTTAAAATAGAATAGAACTTGTATTTATTACAAATATGGTACAAGTATAAAAGGTTCCAGCAGGGTTGCAAATTATAAAAATAATTATAACCGATGATTTTATTTGATAATTATCCGAGCCCATAAACTACAATTTTGTTTTAATACATTCAAAGTTAGACTCAGTAGATTTATATTTCTCCGAATTATGTTTTATCTTAATGATATTTATTTTAGCAAACTCGCACAACACACATTATCAAAAAACACAGAATTGATTCCCCTCGTAGCTGCCTGTCTTTGCTTGCGTTCGGATATACGCTAGCGCCTAGTGACGACGACGCGCCGCGGCCGTTTTAGAGTATTGCAAGCTGACAAAATTATATATTGTAATCAGGATAATTTATCAATACATAATTATCCTTCGCAACCCTGGGTTCCAGCACATCTCGCCCTTAGTGGACATCTGATAGCTTTGAGTATCTGATAGCTATTTAGAACATTTTGTTAATTAAATAATGATTTTATAGGTAAATAGATACTTGAATGAGTAGAATTAACTACATGTTAATTCATTATTATTACTATTTTCTGTATCGCTTTAAGGTTTACTGTGTAATTAATGTTTCATGGAATTACACGTGATTTTGATTTGCAATCTGTGTTTTACCTTACCCATAATAATATTTAAAAAAACAAAAGAAAAGTCATATTTTTATGTTTTCAAACATAGAACCTAATTCCAAAGAAAAAAAGTAAGACAAATGATTTATTTGTCTCAATCGTTTTCATTACTAATTTGCCACCGCCTAAGTACCAAAGCCAGGCTCGACCATCATCAATATTCGACTAACACTTCGTCATTCAAGCGATCTCTTGTGGACTGTACATACCTACATTGCTGTGCTGAAATACTACAGAATTACGTTAAAAGATTTGCTAATTAAGTACTAATACATAGGTATAAATATATCTCGTAATATTCTGCATCTTGTTACCCAGTCATTGGGAAATATCCAGTCTGGACTCTGGAGCTGTAAGTGTTATCAAGCCAACACAAACCATTGTCTAATTAGACATTTTAAATTAAACTTAAAACATACCATTGAAATTTAAAAACTGCTATTAATTCAACAACTCTATGAGGAACATTTTTCCTTTCAGGAAAATCAAGGAACCGAGCAGGAGAAAGTACGGACAGTAATCGAGAAGATAGCCCGACAAATACCGACAATGAACTATCAAGTTCTATAGCGATAAATAAAGAATATACTACTCTGGAACGATTAAACATAATGAGAACAAATGTGACTCAAGTCCTTCAAAAATCCTCGTTAATGCCATTTAGGTGGCTAAAGAACACCTATAGATGTTTCTTTTGCAATGACATCTTTATAAAGCCTCAAGAACTTAAATCTCACCAGAAAACTCACAAAACAGAAGAAATTGGAAAGAGAATGCAGGCATACTACGAAAACACAGTCTATGTGGATATTTCTAATATCACTTGCAAACTTTGTCCTGAAAACGTTGACAATTTATACTCATTGATTGATCATTTGATATTAAAACATGAAGTAGTCTTCAATAAAGACATAGGTATATGCATGAACGAATTTAGATTAAACGATTTAACAGTTAGTTGTGTCCTGTGTGGAGAATCCTACCAAGCCTTCGGCCACTTACTAGTCCACACGAATAAATACCATAAAGGATTTTCAGACATGCTGTGTGACATTTGCGGAGTACATTTCAGAACTTGGACTCGTTTACGAGAACATATAAACATGCATCAAAATAAAATAGTACAGTGTAATTTCTGTGACCAAAAAATGATTCCTACTAAAATGAGGACTCACTTGGAGAAAGCACATAATAAGAGGTACAAATGTATGGACTGTGATGAAGTTCTTGGGACCCATTATAAAAGGGCCCAGCATATGATGTTGGTGCATAACAAACGGGAGACAATTCACTGTCCTCATTGCCCATTGACCTTCGTTTTCCGGAGTACAATGATAAGGCATGTAAAGGAAACGCACTTACAAGAAAAGGACGCAACATGCGTAGTTTGTGGATGGCAGACATTTGAAGGGGGCAGAATGAAAAGGCACATGATGAGACATAGCACCGAAAAAAATGTTAAGTGCAGCGTGTGTGGAAAATCATTTAAAACTAAGAAAACTATGAAGGCACATTATAATAACAAACATTTAAAAGTTAATAAGCACAGTGATGGGCGGATTTCTATTATAAGAGTTACGTAAACAATGCCATAAAACCAAATAAACCAAGTTTTGATAGGTTTACCAAATAAGAAAATATAAGGATACCAAGACTTTAATAAATAAGTATCTATTGATCAATAAAAAATAAACTAATTAGGTAGATGGCCATTGCTAATGTCTTTTGTAACTATAGGTAGGTTAAATATTACACAAACACATGATATAATATATAATATTTTGTCGTCATTTTTACACACTGTGTCTACGTGTCTATCATCCATATTTCCAGTCGTGGGACTACTGGAAGAAATTTCATTAGAAATAAGTAGTTCCATTGTACTCATAAAGCTGTAACATTTTTATTACCAAAAAATAAATAAATAAATTACCATGTTTCCTTGTGCGTAAATAAATAAAATTATAGTAATTGTAGGTCTTTGATAGCTTAGCTACATACAAAAAATTACTTAGCTACGTAGACTAGATATTAGAGCCGAAATGCTACAATTGAATGTCTTATATAAATATAGGTAATCAAAACATTAAAAATGAAAAAAAAAATTAATGATTAAAATAAATAAAAATCTCGGAATAAGTAATATTTTTAACCGCCATATCACATCACGTCTATTCACGTCAGTAGTAGTGTAAGGGTTAACAGCTTTGTATTGTATCAAACTTAACTTTTCTATAAATCACTTCACTTTCACTTTCTCTCGTGCACGCACTCCTATTTTACATGACTATAGCATCAACGGTGTGCAAATGATAAGGGTCACGGAAGTCAGGGATTTAGGAGTAGGTTTTAACTCAGCCTTAACTTTTCGTGATCACGTCATCAGCAGCTGTAAAAAAGCTTACAGAAACCTAGGTTTTATGCTCCGTATGGTGCGAGGATTCACAAATATGAAAGCGATTACAGCTTTATATAATGCATTGGTTAGGAGCCAAATGGAAAGTAATGCAGTCATCTGGGCTCCACATGAAACTAAGTATAGTCTCATGCTGGAGCGAGTGCAAAATAAATTTGTTAGATATTTGTATAAGCGTAATTATGGTGTGTATCCATTTTATCCTCTAATGTACCCAACATTATTTGTGTTGGGTATGGTAGGATACAATGAGCTGAGGGTTAGGAGGGCACTTGCACTCACCTCATATATATTTAAAATAATTAGAGGAAAGGTGCATAATGCCGATATATTGGCGCAGGTGACCTTGTGTGTTCCGGATAAATACGTGTGGAGACGGCGGCAGCCGCGGCTGCTGGCGGTGCCGCGCGGCCGGACCAACCTTTTATGTGAAGCGCCACTGACGCGTGCGCTCCACAGTCTCAACCTCATAGCTGATGAGACGGACCTATTTAGTTGTTCTCTGAGTGAATTCACAAGGGCAGCATTGTTTGTGCTTAGTTATAGAATTTAGGAATGGTAATATTAATAAGATATACATCTATCGCATTAGGTTAGCCTGTAAGGATAGTTGTAAGTGTGGAAATAAATAAATAAATAATAAATAAATAAATAAATAAATATAACTTTAAAACTTGTGTTTAAGCACTCATGTACGTGATTTTAGTTTGAATAATATGATTATAAAAATTAAAAATAAACAAAAAATATTTTATTTTGACATATCCTCCGCATAGATTCAAATTCTGATCCGCACATATATTCGAAAAGTCAGCAAAAGCCTTAAGAAATAATTAATTTTCAATGAATACGGTCAGGGAAAGTCGGGTATTATTTTAGTATTTGCAGTGGACTCCCTTTTTATCGATTATTTTATGTATGTTATGCCTAAGAACAAATAATAACGAGAAATTACAAAAAACATTTCTCGTTTTCAGGCGCGAGGACTAATAACAGCGTCGCGGTCACCAAAGATGGCGAAATCAAAAAACGAACGCGCCAATTGTTACTAGACATTCTAGAAACTTCCACGGCAATGCCCTTTAGGAGATACGGCAGCAAATACAGATGCTTCTACTGCCAAACCAGCCTCTATTTATCATCAGAATTGCGGAGTCACACCCTAACCAATCATGCACAGGAAAATCTTAAAGAAATCGTCAAGAAAAATTGTTCAGAGACCTTTATAAAATTGGATATTTCACAATTGAATTGCAAGATATGTTCTGAACCTTTTGATGATGTCCAAAACTTTGTTTTACATCTTCGGAACCACAAAAAGTCCGTCAATACCGATTTGAGTAACATAATAAGCTACAAATTATCGGATGATGACGTCAGATGCTTGATATGCAATAAGGAGTTTACGTATTTCAGCGCGCTCCTCGTTCATACGAATCGCGAGCATTTAAATCGCAAATTCATTTGTGAATCTTGTGGTATCAGCTTTTCTTCAAATGCCAATCTGTTTAGGCATACAGAGAATTCGCATAAAATGAATAATTTCGACTGTAATTTATGCGGGACAAGATTTTTCGCGGAACATCGTAGAGCAAGCCACATGAAACGAATTCACAATTTGGAAAACCGAAAATGTCATGTTTGTTCTAAAGTTCTAAGCAGTGTCTATCAAAAAGAAACCCATTTAGCCAAAACACACAATATTTGGAAATATGAATTCAAATGTGAAACCTGCTCCAAGATGTTTAGATTCAAACATTTGTTATTAAATCATATACGACGAGCGCATCTAAAAGAGAAAAACATTACTTGCGAAATTTGTGGGCAAAGATTTTTTGATAATCGTTTATTGAAGTTGCATAAAGTTAGACATAGTGACGCCAGGCCTTTTCAGTGTAGCACTTGTAATAAGCAGTTTCCCCGGAAGAGTGCGCTAGCTATTCATGTTCGGATACATACAGGTGATAAACGAAGCGTTTGTAAAGTTTGCGGAAAAGCCTTCGTGCAATGGTCTAGTTTGAAGATGCATATGAAAGTTCATGATAAAAAAAAGACTGTAAAAGTTTAAGCAGTGAAATTTGTTGTGGTTGAACGCTTGCCTTGCAGAGGGGTAATTCACGTAATTTTATGACGCGCCGATCGTATTGCAGTGACGCTCGAACTTGACGCGAGCGTATCTCACTGAAGCTCAGAGGATACCAAATGGCAGAATAGTAGACATCGGCTCAATTGCCATAACGAAAGAAGAAGAAGAAGATTACCAAATGTGTTGTTTTGATCAATATTTTATTGCAACTGCGCGGCAACTGCACTTCTTTAGTTACGTGAATTAGCCTACTGCTCCCTTTAGGCCCAGCGCATACATACAACTTTTGCATCGACAAACTGTTTAGTCGAGTTTTGTACTGCTCGTGAATTCCACACAACTTATGATTGATTTGATTCCACACAACTTTGATTGATCCTTATGATTGACCCTATCGATTGGTGGCATAAAAGTACAGGATGCAAATTTTTCGGATTTTAGTCGGTTTGATTCCCGGGTGTGGCAAGCGTATTTTCAAAAATCCATAAATGCAGTTTTGTTTCTTTTTAAAAATAAAGGAATGTTTCATTTGAGTAAAATTTGCTGTCGTCAAGTATTTAGAGTACTTTTCCTCCAGGTACGCTTCAAAAATTCCACCCTGTATATACTATCTCCATGAGTTTAAGAGATAATTTTAATATTATCTGTACCTATTATTACATGTAAGCTTTCTACATTTATAATAATATAATGTCATGAACGATTCTATAGGATTCTATGCTTTAAACTAAAATGTTATTAATTATAATTATACCAATGTTATTTTGGCGAATAAAAACGACTTCAGTATAAACATATTTGGTTTTATTTGGTACCATTAAATGTACTACAATTTATATAGGGACTGATATCAACATTGAAAAAGCATAACGGCTAGAAATAAACAAGTTATTGCTATTTCCAATCGAGTAGTTGGTTCGGATTGAGCCTGCAAAGTTAACATCTACACTGAAATAACGTAACGGCCGGAAATAAATAAGTGATTGCTATTTAAATCCGAATAACTTGGTTCGGATGGAGCTTGCAAAGTCCTTTTGGGCTTTAAATTAATTACCTTAATTTTTAGATAAGATGAGATAAGATTTTTATTTGTTAGAACATGAGTAAAGTATGAGTAAAACTTGTAATGTAAGGTGTTAATTTTTGTAGGATCTACATGTTCTGCCACATAGTATGGCGTACAAAATAAGGGAGAATGTTCGTTATACAAAATCAAAGCAAATATTGCACTAATTAACATGACTTACAATGCAAAAATAAACTAATCAAATAAAATGTAACACACAGGTTGTTAGGCAAAGGACTACCTACATAAACCTCCATATTTCGACAATGACGTTCTGTGTAGTGTTTACTGCTATTTACGAACATAACACCATACTTAAGGCTATTACCTACTGAGAAATTCAGTACAGAAAAACCCAATGTAATAACTGTACCCGACCAGGGAATCGAAACCCAAGACAACAGCCAAGCTGCGCTTGAAACTACCACACTAATGGGGTATTTAGTCACGTACATAATAAAGGACCCATTTGTGCAGTTCTAGCTAGATGAAGGGCGAAAACGTACATCCAGAAATCGGAAACTAAACACAGAGGACATCTAACGGGATTATTCTTTCGTTTCAGAACGTACAATGGAGGATAAACTTATAGAGGAACGCCGAAAAGAACAGCTCGCTAACTTACTGACGGTCATCATCCAAAACACCACCATAGTACCCTTTAGATGGCACAAGAGCAAATACATGTGCTTCTACTGCCGATCTCTCTTCGTAGAGAGCGCTAAGCTCAAAGAACACAGTGATTCGGTACACACTGAGATCAAAATCCGGGATATTATCATCAGAACTCTTTACAGAGGAAGCAGGACCAAGCTGAATATCTCAGAGCTTTGGTGCACGCGTTGCGAAACTCAATTCGCGTCATTTCAAGCATATTTGGACCATCTAGCCGTAGTACATGACTTAATTATTGATAAAGATGTTTCTCAGTCTTTCGATTGCTTCTATTTAGCTGATAACGGGATGTGCTGTCTGGAATGCGGACAGTATTACCGATTTTTCGGACCACTACTCCTTCATACATACAAGTATCATATAGAACAGTTTTTGTGTGAAATATGTGGGCAAGGTTTTGTTGGAAAACATAATGTTCACAACCACGTGAAGCAAATACATGGAATCAAGTCTTGCAAAGACTGCAACGAGACATTCCCGACGCAGTATGCTTTAGCGAATCACGTAGAGAATGTTCATCGTACAGAAAAGCTCCAATGCCCTATGTGTTCAGAGATTTTGGGGAATAGATACTTGAAGAAGCGACACATGGCTCTTGTCCACGATTGTAAAAGCGCGCAGTTCGTTTGCGAGCTATGCTCTAAGATTTTCACAAGGAACAGTAAGTACGTACAGCATAAACTTAGAGTGCACTTCAAGGAGAAGAACTGTACTTGTGAAATTTGTGGTTATAAGGCATTTAACATGGATTCGTTGAAGAGGCATATGGTCTGTCATGATGAGGCCCGCCCGTTCAAGTGTGAGCTCTGTGACAAGTCCTTCAGGAGGAAGAAGACGCTCGTCATCCATATGAGGACGCATAAGATCGATGGTGTTACTGTTACTGAAATTGAGACTGTTACTGATAGTTTTGAATAAATGAGGAAGGTTTGGTGTAGTACCCAGTGTGTTTTTATAATCACACACACAATCACAACCACCGGCGTACCAGTCGGCAGGTTTTGCCGATTTTGGCGCGAGTGCCATGAACTGCCGGCTGCCGCGGCCGGCGCGTCGGCTTACATTCTCTATAGTATAAGAACTACTAGACCGTTTCGCCTCGTCTATGGCTTAAAATATTCCATAAAGACGGAGGTTTCATTTTTAAAAAAATGCGTTTTTGCGCAAACCGAAAGATACTTCCAGTAGTAATTTTTGCTGAGTCTGCCGCCGCTGGCATGAAAAATGTTGCTATCCCACTACTAGGCACAGGCCTCTTCTCAGAATTAGTGCACCAAGCACGCCTATTGCAATTTCGCGGACTACACACACCATTAAGCACTTTTTGGACCCTTCTCAAGGTTTCCTGAAGATTTTCCTTTTATTGTTAACGCAAATGATGATTCGATAAAGATATATTTATTTCCTGTAACATGTGTAAATTACAATACAATAACCTGCATGCAATGGTGTTAAGTATTTATCAGATGTGACTTGGCTTACATTCATAGACGACAAAAACGAGTCTAAGCGTGAACTTACGCTTCCATCTGTCAAAATTTGTTCGTAAGTTTGACAGATGGAAGCGTAAGTTCACGCTTAGACTCGTTTCTTAAGCCTTAGAGTCTCGACATTCCATGAGGGCCTGTATATGGTTTACATGAAATAAAGAACTATTCTATTCGTGGCTATTCAACAGCTTATGTCAATTCAGTGCATTTTACTGGCGCTTCTATTCTCTGGCTATCGGAGATTGTACACTTATCAACAGGGAGTCCACCGCGTAACTAAAATGGTAATGAACATCGACTCTGGTAATAAACTTCAATACTATACAATAATTCAGCGTCTAGACTCCCATCTATCTCGTTCTACGTCACATTACACAGTCACACAACTGTCTAAGGCGCGCGATATAACGGTTGTTTTTAATACCGGTAAAACTTCCCATTTTTGTCTAATTTACTAATGTTGCCTAGTTCAATATTGGTAATAAATATATATAAAAATAGTTAGGAGTCAATAAAACTCTAAAAATAACAATAGGTACCGGTAAAACCTGCCAACTTTGCCTACACTTCTAATTTTGCCTAGTACAACATCGGTAAATCTGCGCGGCTGAGTTAGGAGTCACTTTGCCTTGTACTTACCTACCACCTTTCTGGACTAAACGTTGCCATTATAATAACAAGTACCTAAGTAATTAAAAACTTTCTAACCCAGGCAAAGTTAGGAATCTAGGCAAAGTTGGGCACGGAAAATAAAAGTTGTTTCTCAGCAATTATTTCTGCTAAATGTTACTTAGTTTCATGTCTTGTATGCGTAAACTTCGATTTCACTAAGGGTCTTTTTGACCCCCGACAAAATAGAGGGGTGTTATTAGTTTGTAGTATGTATCTGTTTGTGGCATCGTAGCTCCAAAACGGATGGACCGATTACAATGCAATTTTTTTAAATTGAAAGCTAGTTTAATCACGATTCATCTCTTCATGAAAATCTGTTCAGCCGTTCAAAAGTTACAGTTCTTTTTCTAGTTGGGGTCGTAGATAAAAGGTGGTTAGATTATTATACTCCATAAAATGAAGCTTGTGATATTTAATTCCATTTGGGCGCCTTTGCTGTTCTAGTGTAGTTGACGGTGACTGTGACTTATGATGAAATGATTCGCTGATTCCAATGTTTTTCTCATTTCAGACGGATATTGCGTGCCCACCACACGTGTGCGCCCCGTTGATGAATTGAGAAGAATAGTTGGTATCATTATCCAAAACTCGACAATTATGCCCTTCAAATGGTATCGGAACAGATATACTTGTTATTATTGCAATGCCACGTTCCCCGATTGCAAGAAACTAAAAATACACTATACACTACATAGCGATGTTGAAATCTCATGGTACCTAAAACAAATTTGTTGTGCCCATAGAATTAAATGGGATATTTCTGAGATATCATGCAAATTATGTCCGAAACCGATACACGATTTTGACAATTTTTTAGGCCACCTTACTGAAGCTCATGATCTGGGATTTGATAGAGACTTTTTCAATAAATACTGCTATTTATTTAATTTATCTGATACAGGCATGTCTTGTACAGAATGCGGTGAACCGTATAATTTCTTTACGCCTCTTCTGCGACACGTCAACAAATACCATAATAAGTTCGACACATTCACTTGCGATATTTGTGGATTAGTTTTTCCTTTAAAAGGAACACTCAAGAGCCATATTAAAAATAAGCATACTTCAACTGTTCAATCGCCAAATTCTTGTTCTTTTTGCGGGCTTAAATGTCAAAGCAGACTAACGCTGGCTAAGCATATTGCAAAATTTCACAAAAATAGCAAATTCAGTTGTCATTTATGTCCTCAAACTTTTGGTAGTAATTACACAAGAAAATGTCATATAGCTATTGAACATAACGTTACAAGCTTCCAGTTTCCTTGCGACAGCTGTTCCAAAATATTCCCGACAAAGAGCACGCTGTTTCGACACGTAGGCAGATTTCATTTAAAACAGAAAAACGCGACTTGTCACCTTTGTAGTTTTAAAACCTTTGATAACCGGACCTTGAAGAGACACATACTTACACATGACCGTTCTAAAGTGTTTAAATGTACAATCTGTGAAAAAAAATATCGACATAGTAACTCGTTTATTGCTCATGTAAAGACGCACGAATCAAACAAGGAAGTGTATTCTATGGTCTTACCGGTAACCGTTAAAATAGAATACCTAAATCAAGGCGAAGCTGGGAATAGTGAGGAGACTGGACAGGAAAGCTAGAGACATTTTTTTTTGCCCGTTCGTCCTTCTTTCGCACAAGGGGGAAGCTGAGCTCATACAGCCATGTCTGATAAAGCTAGTAACAATTATTGATTACATCGCAAGAAAAAGAAACGACCCAACGAGGTTATTTTTTAATTATTTTGTTATACCACAAACATACGGCCTGCCGGATAGTAAGCGGGTACCGGAAACTATGGAGGATTGCAACACCAGAGGCATCACTCGCGCGTTGCCGATACTACTACAGTACGGGTGCAGTAGTCAATTTCGTTTCAAAAAGATCCATTGCGCACTCAAACAGGTAACTTCAGTCCGGACAAGATACGTCGCCAGTATTGTATTAGCGTCGTAGCGTAGCATTGTCGCTGTAGTTCTTCAGCTAATAAAGAAAACCTAATATTTGCAACACCCTAACAGGGCATGTACCAGGTTAGTTTATAACAACTTATGTGTACATTGTGCAATAAATAAATAAACCCCTACCAATTGTTTGTTTTGATAATTGAGTCGAAGTTTACGAATATCGAGTTGGTGTGACTATTGGGCCTTCATTTCATACATACTTACGCAAAGTTCTAAGTCGTTGAGAAGTGCTACAACAAGGTACGAACTGTATTAGTGCCCGACGATTAGACGAGTCGAACTATTTTCAACTCGAATCACTCGAGTTTGAATTATTGTTGACTCAAGTTGACTCGACTCGGCATAGTACAGCCACTCAACAAAATGATTAAATTGTAAAAATGTTTCATATAAATATTAAGAAATCACTTTATTTTTTTATGTTCATAGTTTTTATACCTAATTCGTAATGGCACAAAACTAAATTATGAAAATTTAAATCTGGAGCGACTTTCGCTCCAGAATTTTTAAAACCCTGTGCGCCGCTTTACGCTCTTATCTAAGTTAACTCGAGTTTCGAGAAGGTGACTCTGATCGAGTTCAAAGAGTAACCCGAGTTACTCGAGTTAAATAACTGGACTCGCCCATCGCTATCAGTAACCCCGATGAGCCCACTATAAAAAATTACACAAACAAGTATATACATAATAACTTTGTCCATAACGTCACACAGCTGGGCAGGAGCTGTGCCCTAAATCCTTCTCAAATTGAGAAGGATTTAGATTTAGGGCACAATTATTCCTTTTAATATTCTCACGTAATTAAGTAGTTAGGCGATAGATGTGATCTAGATTTTTTGAATTATTTTATCTACTTAAGTTAAGAGGCCTATCACAAAATTGCGTTTTGACAGATTAGGTATATGAAAGCACGGCGACGCATTGTTTATGTAGCAGTTTGGCAGTTTGTGGTAATTACGTTTATTTTAAGTTTTATAATTTATTTATCTTTTAAAAAACTATGGAATTTTAATTTCTTATGAACTAACGTTTATTCTGGTATCAATTTTACGTAATAATAGATATTAATATAGTAAGGAGTAGTTTTATGGTTTTTAATGGATTTTTTTTGTCGATATACTTATTTCAAAATTCTGAGGCCTTATGAACTAAACCACTATTGAAGAGATATTATTATATGTTTTTAATTTCATTTTATTACCTATGAACAGTAATTAAATCCACGAGCTCGAAAAGGGCCGTTGCGTATTTTATGACAAACTTGTATACTTACTTGTATTTCTATTCTAAATAATTGAAGGCTTTCTATCCCAGGCAAAGTTAGGAGTCTAGGCAAAGTTGGACAGTTTTACGTTACCTACAGATTTAGCAAGTCTAACTTCAATTTTCTCTCTAAGGAATCTCTCATTGGAGTAATAATATGTAGGTATTCGCAGTCAGGAATAAAAACAGCTTTTTTTCAAACATATTGATTGACATTTACAGAACACGTGACAGCTTATGTCAATTCAGTGCATTTTGCTGGCATTTCTATTCCCTGGCGATTGGACACTTGTCTTGTTTTATTGTACTTTAAAGTATGTTAATATTTACCTATATGTAAGTTATAAGAAAGTATGCAATTGGTACAGTCGGCAATTTTTCCGGTCGACCATCCTTATGCTAAAATCGTGTGCGCCCGGCGTCCAAACGCAGAGTTTACTAACTTTAAACGGGCCGCAGTCATTCAAAGCCATCGATGTCTATAGATACGCTCCGTCATACAAGGGGGAGCTAAAAAAATGAGACGTATTTTTTGAAGACGTCAAATTCTAAATTCAACAATGTTCCAATTATATTTAAATAGAACAGCGATACATGCACTAATGGAATAGCTACTGTTATTATATATTTTTTATTCAATATACAAATTAATAATTATGTTTGTAAACGGCATTTGACTGGTCATCAACTACTCCATTTTTCTGAAAATGGAGTACCAGGCACGTCTCACTTTTTGAGTTCACTAAGCATATCTATAGACATCGATGTTCAAAGCATTTTGTTTGCGAAATGTATCACCGCGAAGTATCGTGACTGTACCTATTATTGTATTGTAGTTCATCGTCGTTTAACTAAGAACGATGATTTTGATGTTTATTTTGGTATGTATCTTTATTATACGTAAGTATATATTTTATTTTTATGTATTTTATTATATTCCTCCTCGTTAGCTTCTTATCATCTACCTACCTTGTTTCCTTTAGTTACACACTGTGTCTTCTCTTTTCACTCTTTCCTGTCGCAGGTCTGCTGGCAGAAATTTCTTTAGAAATAAGCAGTACCTTTGTACTTGATATCTTTACTTATTTTCTTTGTCATGTGTATGTGTGTAGCTACATAAATAATAAATAAACGATTTTGTTTGATGTAGCTTACTATACATATTAGATATAGTCTAGCCAAACTAATGTTGATATTTTAGATAGTTGGTAATAAACCGTAATAAATTATTTTATCACATTCCTTAAACGTCGTTTTTATAAATCCCTAAATATACTAAGAATTGAGAAAGAAAGAAAGAAAGAAAAAGAGCAACTAGAAAATAAATATAACCAATAACAAAGAAAACATAAAATAATTGGCATTATCTATATCTATATCTACGTGTATTATTACGTAAAGAGAAAACTTTGTACCCCTTTTTGAGCATATTGCGCGAACGGAGGAGTGTGCAGATTATATGAAGAAGTGCGCAAACTCGCAAAGCTAAAACTACGGTCGAATTTAGACCACAGGGCGACCACTAGTATTAACATTTGTACCCTTTTTTTAGCATATTGCACGCACGGAGGTCTGTGAGATTTGGCATAGTTAAGATTTATATTTTAGTATTTATACTTCGAGGAGCTTGATGTCAATGAAACTGTTGACTGTATGATAATTTATTAGCTTGACGCTTCCTTTTATATACAAGCACAATACTTAAAAATAAAGGGTACACAGAAAAACATAATTAATCCTAAGCGGCATCCATACATCTGTCTCAAGCTCAGTGTGCGCGAGCGTGATGTTTGGTACAGCGGGGATCGGCACGGCGCGGCGCGCCGCAGCGGTGGCATCGCGCTATGCGGTACGTACGCGGCATTCAGTGCGCGCCAGCGAGTTGGCGACGATGATGCACGCGTGTATGACGTTCGTCGACAGCGCCGTATATGTTTCACGATGTAGTGCTGCTACAATATGAAGGACTGCAGCAACCTGGACATTTTCTATCAGATGCCGCATTGTTTCTTGAGAGATTTGTTCCTACCTCGATTTTAGGACGTTTAAGGGCTGTCTTTCATTGTACTAAACCTTAATAAATTATTTTATATATATAATTATTATAAATAAATAAATAAATTTTATCACATTCCATCGACATCATTTGTATAAATCCGTAAATATAATAAAGATTTGGCATTATTTTTATTACTACATTAATAAAAATGGTCATAATAATACTAAATATAGCGTGACTACGAAAATAAAATACCTGTGGGCCGAGCACGAATGTTTTGACGTATAGTAACGTAAACGTAACCAAATTTAGAACCAAAACAACACGTTTAATCCATGATATTTTTTTGGAGCTACATGCAATATTTTTACATTTTCATGAAACAAGTGTGTTTGATGAATAAAATAGAACAAAATGCGATAGGTTCATTGTATTTTATAATGAAAGCTTACGTTTACGTTACTATACGCCAAAACATTCGTGCTCGGCCCACTGAAGTAATAAATACTCGCCGTGATTGTGATTATCATCACACTACCTCCTTGGGCAGTGGTCCCAACAAATCCTATTGTAGTTTTTGGTCCCATCTATTCGGGGCCGGGCTAACCAAGAGCCGGTGCGTGGTGCTGGTGTGAACCAACGAAACAAAGGCCCTCGCTCTTGTGTAAGTTTCTTTTTACAAACGAATCGAATACCTACTTCTTTTGTCGCGTTTACTGCGTTGTCGTTCGCCAATCAATTCTTCACCAATCGGAGCACCAAATAAGGTAAACGCGACGAAAGACGTTTTCGTAAACAATTTTATAAAAACTTAGGTACACACAGAGTAGTGTTCGGATGAAGTATTACATTAGGGCCACATGCCTCGCTAATGCTATATTTTACACATAACAATATTTCTCAATCAAAATCTTGTTTCAGATTACGAAGACTTAAATTCAAGCGACAAAATCACCAAAACGAATCAGAACGACGACCTCATAGAACTGATCACTGTCGTTCTAGAAAACTCTACGATCATGCCGTTCAGATGGGTGAACAGCAAATACCGGTGTTTTTACTGCTCCTGCACTTTCATTGATGACGCGAAGCTAAGAAAACATACCGTCGAAAAACACAAAGTCACTGAACAAAGGAACAATTTAAGAACTCTTATTGGTAAAAATCGGACTTCTTAAACCATGTCTCAGACACACACAATTTGAAATTCAACAAAGAATTATCGAGAAGCCTCTTCACTTTCAACCTCTCTGATGATGGAATGTCATGTCATGAATGCGGACAAGAGTTCAGATACTTCGGAGCGTTGTTACAACATGCTCATAAATATCATAATAAATATAAGACCTTTCTTTGCGAGATTTGCGGTCAGGGATTCGTTACCATGGAGAATGTGAACAGCCATTTAAGAAAGGTCCACAAGTTTAGCAATGAACAGTGTCAAAAATGTGATAAATTCTTCAAAAATCCTAACTCTTTGAGAGATCACTTAAAAACTCACGAAACGTTAAAATGCCCTAAATGTCCAGAAATTTTATCGTCGAAGTACTTGCTGAAACGACATTTGGCGTTCGTTCACGACGTCAAAAAGCTTCAGTTTAAATGTGATCAATGCGAGCGAGTTTATACCGTGAAGAATAAATTAGAAGAGCATATATTGAGGACCCATTTGAAGGAGAAGACGGTTCAGTGTCAGATTTGTGGCTTCAAAGTCTTCAATAAAATTCTCTTGACGAAACATATGGTTCAACACACAGACGAAAGAAGAAGGGTTCAACACGACCGTTCTCGGTCATTTAAGTGTGAGTCATTTAAGTGTGAGATTTGCAATAAATCCTTTCCGACGAAGAAAACTCTTGACATACATACGTGGATTCACACAAATGGTAAGAGATATGTGTTTAAGGAGTGTGGGAAGGCGTTCATTCAGTCATCGGCCTGGAAACGTCACATGAGGGTCAACCATGGCGGGACTGAAAGTGCTTCCTGGCATTAATTGATGAAATCGAAGGGATCGTCACTATTGGCGCAGTAGCTAAACGATTATATTACCGCGCTATATATCGTGGGTACAATCGCCATACGAAACAAGTATTTGTATGATTCTACAGATAGTTGTTTCGGGTCTTGATATGGCTGCATTATTATTATTATTTGTTTCTAGAGGTAGGGTACTAAGCCCCTTGGTCACTGCGACCTGCGAAGATCTAATATGACGCCTCTTGTATTATTACAGCACTCCCTCTAGCCGTCAGTCAATAATAAAATTGACTATATTCTTGGGGTGGAGGGATTTAATCTCATCTGGTGAGATTAGGTGGTCCCCCAGGTGCTGGCTTCTATTGTGGTGTACTATGTCACACTCGCATAGGATATGTATGGGCGGCTCATCCTTCTCGCGACAGAATCTGCAAATTGTGGTGTCACTAAGGCCCATTTTTTGCAGGTGCTTGTTTAGTTTGCAGTGCCCAGTGAGGGTTCTTGTCAAGATCCTAATACGGCTCCTGTTCATGGAAAGCGCTTGCTCCGTAAACTTTCTGTTGTAGCCTGTGAGAAGCGCTTTGGAGTGTAATTGGCCTGAGGACTTTTCCCAGAGCTTAGTACTCTGTTTATATCCCCATGACCTGAGGTAGGTAGAAATTGTACACTTTGGTATTCCACAGATTGGTTCAGGGCCCATTGTGGGGCTTTCTGCTCCAGCTCTTGCCAGCTCATCGGCAGTTTCATTGCCACCGATGCCACTGTGTCCAGGTACCCATCCTATCGCTACTGAGTTCGATGTTCAGCAGCTGGACACATTCCTTAATGAGTTTGGAGTTAATCTCCTCCGAGTTGAGAGCTTTTATTACAGCTTGGCTATCAGAGAAGATGAAGATTTGCCTGTTTAAGTAGGCTGTTTGCAGACTCTCATGAACACATCCAATGATCGCGAGTAGTTCTGCTTGAAATACAGTGGCCTATTGCCCAAAGTTAGCGAATCTCCGCACCCTTGGTTGTCCTCCGTGGAATCCAGCTCCAGCTAGACCCTCTTTCTTTGATCCATCGGTGAACCAAACAATATCATTGGCCCGAAACAATATTTCTCAATCAAAATCTTGTTTCAGATTCCAAAGACTTAATGACAAGCGACAAAATCGCTAAAACGAATCAGAAAGACGACCTCACAGAACTGGTCACTGTCGTTCTAGAAAACTCTACAATCATGCCGTTCAGATGGCTGCAAAACAAATACCACTGTTTTTACTGCTCCTGCACTTTCATTGATAGCGCGAAGCTAAGAGAACACACTTTCGAAAAACACAAAGTCGCTGAACAGAGGAATATATTAAGAACTCTTATTGGTAACAATCGGATAAAATTCGACACTTCGGAAATAAAATGCAAGAAGTGCCCCAAACGCTTCGATATTTTCGATGACTTCCTTAACCATGTCTCAGACACACACAATTTGAAATTCAACAAAGAATTATCGAGAAGCCTCTTCACTTTCAACCTCTCTGATGATGGAATGTCATGTCTTGAATGCGGACAAGAGTTCAGATTCTTCGGAACGTTATTACAACATGTTTATAAATATCATACTAAATATAAGACCTTCCTTTGCGAGATTTGCGGACAGGGTTTCCATGCCACTTCGGATGTGCAAGTCCATATAAGAAATTTCCACCAATTTGGCAATGACTTTCCATGTCCAAAATGTGATAAAGTCTTAAAAAATCCTATCGCTTTGGGGAAACACTTAAAAACTCACGAAACGTTCAAATGCCCTAAATGTCCAGAAATTTTAGCGTCAAAGTACTCGCATAAACGACATTTGGCGTTCGTTCACGACGTCAAAAAGCTTCAGTTTAAATGTGATCAATGTGAGAAAATTTATACCTTAAAGAGTCGACTAGTACAGCATAACTTGAGGACTCATTTGAAGGAGAAGAAGGTTCAGTGTCAGATTTGTGGCTTTAAAGTCTTAAACAAAAATCTCTTGAAGCTCCACATGATTCGACACGTCGGTTCTCGGCCATTTAAGTGTGAGATTTGTAATAAATCCTTTGCGAGGAAGGCATATCTCGAAATACATAAGCAGTTTCACACAAATGATAAGAAATATTTGTGTAAGCAGTGTGGGAAGGCGTTCGTTAACATCGCGAACCGAAAGGCTCACATGAGGGGCCAGCATGGCGGGACTAAAGCTGCTTCGAGGCATTAATTGATGAAATTGAAGGGATCGTCACTATTGGCGCAGTGGCTAAACGATTATATTAATACAATCGTAACAATAATATAATTAATACAATTTATATACAATCGCCATACGAAACAAGTATTTGTATGATTCTACAGATAGTAGTTTTACTGTGCATGAGAGATGTTCAAAAATATATTTGCAAATTGCCAATAAATAAATAATTACTACTTTGTTATTTTCGTGTTTGATTTTATATTAGTAAAACCAAAACAGCTATGATATCCAGCGGTGAAAAGCTTCCATGCAGGACAGTCTTGAGTTTGACGGATTATCACTTGCGTTAACGGTGAAGGAAAATATCGTAAGAAACCTGCACACCTGAGAAGGCTGGCGTTGCAATATGAACTATAAGGTACTAAGTTATTCAGTGGCAAAGTTATGTAGTGCACGCAAAGTGAACGCATTTGGCCCACGTTTATTGGGGATCTGCTGGCATCATGGCAATACGTAGAAATAAGTAGATACGACAAATGAGTCGACAGTTGTAAACCCACAGTGTACAATTGATGTGCGCCCTGAAAACCGACAACACGGCAATTGCGCGCCATCACAGGCCATCATGGCCGTCGACACGCTACATCACTATACCCTCTACACATAGGCTTGCGAACCGTACTATAATTTATACTATAGTCTAACCATAGAAATAGTACAAGTACTATGTATTATCTCTATGAGTCTGACCAAACTAACTCTGCAGGAGAATTATGGCAACACTGTAAACAATCACTATGAAAACCTTAGCAATGCTTTATTTATTTATTTATATAAGGTACACCAACAGCATATACATTACACATTACAATTATAAATTTAAAGGCTACAGGAGCTGATGCGTATGCCAATTACAGGTATACACAACGTTCTATATTATTGTCATGCAACATCTTAAAAAATAATAATATTAATTCCAAAATAAACTCTACTAACTAACTAAATTATTAAAGAACATATGAAAAACAATTACAAGAATATTAAAAAATATATATTTTTGTTTAACACTGGCCATTCAGGTGACCGCGCAATATGTTTTTAAACTTGAGAAGTGAACCAAAGAACACGTCCAACTCCGGCAATCTAGAGACAAGTTCGTTATACTGTATACACATTCTAGAGACTGGTGAGTGTCTCCCAACATTACTTCTACAGGCAGGCGGTTGAAATAGTCTGGATATTGGCTGTCTGGGAAGCTTATACGGAACTGACAATGTGATGCGTTCAAGCAACTGTTCACATTCAATAAAACCGTTGACAATTTTATACAAAAAAGCCAAATCATGGACAGTACGGCGATCTCGAAGTGACTCAAGGCGAAAGAAGGCTAAACGCTGGTCATACGGGCATCTATGGGATATACCTTGGGATATATAAGCAATATGTCTTGTGAATGCACGTTGGATATTCTCAAGCCGTTGAGAATGCACTGCGTGCTTTGCAATGTTGTTATTATTCTACAGCAGAGTTATCTCACTAGACCCGTACCTCGTAACATAGTCTTGTAAAGTTAACTTTTTATTGAATTAATGACAATATCGTAAAGATTTTAGTTGTTATTTTGGTGTTGCCCATTTATTCCATTGCAGAGTTAGAATGGCCAGACTCTAATATATAGTATCGTACTCCTCTTTAAAGGCGGTCCCTTAAGTGCTGTAATTTCAGACTGAAGAGGATTTTGAGGCAAAAAATCTCAAAATCCCCTTAAAAGAGGAAATCATATTTACTACCTATTTACTATAATCTCTTTCTATGAAATAGTTCTCTTCCCATTATTATATTGAATTTGGCGTCCATACTGTATCGTTCAAACAGCAATCGAATAGGGGTCAGAGGCGTAGCGCGGTAGCAGCTCCCCCCGCGTCCGCCTGCAACGCTCTTCAGACTTCAGTATAGTGCAGTCCATGACGTCTGACGCGCGCGTTATAAGTATCGATACGCAAATTACTCATGCAGATTTATGTAATTTTTAGTTTATAAAAAATTATGCGTGGTTTCAACCAGGGTTGTTGCGAACATCAGCATCAGCATCAGCATCCGCGGATTATTAATGCTGATGTTCAAGTCGCGACATGACCGCAGAAGCGGCGGGGCTTATAGCACGTGTTGTTTTCGCTTGCAAGTTTTGACTAACTACGACTAATTATTACTAAACTACTTAGTTTGATTCAATTTTTTATTAAAAGTCACAAAATTTATTTGTATTTGAATATCAAGGAAAACTGCAACTTTTAGATATAAATTCATAATGGTCACTGCTTTTTACCCGACTGCGCCAGTAGGAGGGTTATGTTTTTCAAGCGTACCTAATATATAGGGTGGAATTTTCGAAGCGTACCTGGAGGAAAAGTACTCTAAATACTGAAGACAGCAAATTTTACTCAAAGGAAACAATCCTTTATTTTTAAAAAGAAACAAAACTGCATTTAATGTCTTTGGAAAATACGCTTGCCACAGCCGGGAATCGAACCGACTAAAATCCGAAAAATTGGCATCATATACTTTACTGCTCACTGAGTGAGACAATAGTAGATTATTAACCAAGGGGATAAAGCAGTGTCTTCTGTCGCGGGTGACGATTTAAATCGCGAGCGTAACGAAGGACTCGAGGTTTACTCCCGAGCGTAGCGAGGGTGTTAAAAACTTAAATCACGAGCGAAGCGAGGGATTTAAGACGAGTCCTGAGTGTAGCGAGGGATTTAAGTTCACCCAAGACTAAGACAGCTTTATCACTGAGGAAAATACTGTACTTTTCGTACCATTTGCGAAAAAATTAACACAATAATAATATGAGATAAGTATTTATTAAAAATAATGACAATTAAAACGCATTTATTATGCAGTTATGATTATTAAATAAAATTTCGAAAATCGACGAGGCCGTATGAGCTTGATCCCTTTGCTTTTCCGACAAAAAAATATTAGTCTAGGAATTTGCCGCGTTTTTGTTTTCTTCAAATACAACGATAAGTTTATTTTAATTTATTTTTATAAATAAGTTAATGTTCTAAAAATGCGTATTCCTTTTTCAAAAAGATGTATAATGCTTTATAATTACACAAACTCAATGGTGTAAACACAGATGTAGTTCAGTATAAATTTCGGTAAGTATTCCAAATTTAAATGACATTCTCCCCCTAGAGGATGAATGAAATTCAGTACAATTTTCTTTCCCTGTTTTTAACAGATTAAAAATGACTATTGTTATGTTCGCTTTTTGTGGCATAGAATGTCACTTTTTTGAGCAAGTGGTACGAAAAGTAACTTTTTAATTTTTGTTTTCAGAAAGCCGCGAATATCTTATTCAGCCTTGGGTTAATCATACAATTCGAAACATTCACACTCTATCTCTTTCCCGCCATTAGAAAGAGAGAGAGACAAAGACCAGCCCTTTCGAAGTTCCGATTTTGAATTCGACCTCAAAGACAAACACGTTCGAAATTTCTATTATTACTGATATATAAGTATCAGTACTAGAAATAAATATTTACAGGTTATAAATATCAGTTTTATTATTTAATAAAACTGATATTTATAACCTGTAAATATTTATTTCTAGTTTCAATAATGAAGTACGTAATATATTTTTCGTACCACTTGCTCAAAAAAGTGACATTCTATGCCACAAAAAGCGAACATAACAATAGTCATTTTTAATCTGTTAAAAACAGGGAAAGAAAATTGTACTGAATTTCATTCATCCTCTAGGGGGAGAATGTGATTTAAATTTGGAATACTTACCGAAATTTATACTGAACTACATCTGTGTTTACACCATTGAGTTTGTATATAAAGCATTATAGGTACATCTTTTTGAAAAAGGAATACGCATTTATTATGCAGTTATGATTATTAAATAAAATTACGAAAACCTACGAGGCCGTATGAGCTTGATGCCTTTGCTTTTGAAACGCAAGTTCCTCAGACGCAAGAACAGAGAAATACTCAAATCAACTCATCAACAATAAATGTACCAAACAAAAATGTAACTCTCTCTATCAATAATTGGACCAATGTTTCGAATGTTAACTTTTACTTTTAATTGTCATTATTTTTAATAAATGCTTATCTCATATTATTATTGTGTAAATTTTTTCGCAAATGGCACGAAAAGTAGAGTATTTTCCTCAGTGATAAAGCTGTCTTAGTCTTGGGTGAACTTAAATCCCTCGCTACACTCAGGACTCGTCTTAAATCCCTCGCTTCGCTCGTGATTTAAGTTTTTAACACCCTCGCTACGCTCGGGAGTAAACCTCGAGTCCTTCGTTACGCTCGCGATTTAAATCGTCACCCGCGACAGAAGACACTGCTTTATCCCCTTGGTTAATAATCTACTATTATCTCCTAAAGTGTTCTCGCTGCTGAAGTGAAAAGTTATGTGTGTTACACGAGAGCAAAGTTTTTTGCATCTCGTGCCTTTGAATCCCTCGCCACACTCAGGATTCAACTTTAGAATCACTCGCTACGCTTGTGATTCAATCGTTGAATCCTTCGCTTGCTCAACATTCAAAATCAGCACTCGCAGCAAAAAACGACTTTCCTCTCTTGTTGCACAAATAACTATTATCACATTCCATCGACATCATTTGTATAAATCCGTATCTAAATATAATAGATAAAGATTTGGCATTATTTTTATTACTACATAAATAAAAATTTATAACAATTATACCAGATATAGCGTGACTAAGAAAATAAAATACCTGAAGTAATAAATACTCGCCGTGATCGCGATTGTCACGACACGACACTCTTGGGCAGTGGTCCCAACCAATACTATTGTCGTTTTTGGTCCCAACTATTCGTGTGAACCAAGAGCCAGTGTGTGGTGCTGGTGTGAACCAACGAAACAAAGGCCCTCGCTCTTGTGTAAGTTTCTTTTGACAAACGAAACGAATACCTACTTCTTTTGTCGCGTTTACCGCGTTGTCGTTCGCCAATCAATTCTTCACCAATCGCAATCGGAGCACCAAAGAAGTTAAACGCGACGAAAGACGTTTTCGTAAACAACTTTATAAAAACTTAGGTACACACAGGGTAGTGTTCGGATGAAGTATTACATTAGGGCCACATGCCTCGCTAATGCTATATTTTACACAACAATATTTCTGAATCAAAATCTTGTTTCAGATTACGAAGACTTAAATTCAAGCGACAAAATGGCCGAAAAGAAACAGAAAGACGACCTCACAAAACTGATCACTGTCGTTCTAGAAAACTCTACGATTATGCCGTTCAGATGGGCGCACAACAAATATATGTGTTTTTACTGTTGCTGCACTTTCGTCGATAGCGCGAAGCTAAGAGAACACACTGTCGAAGAACACAAAGGCGCTAAACTGAGGAACGTTTTAAGAACTCTTATTGGTAGCAGTCGGATAAAATTCGACACTTCGGAAATCAAATGCAAGAAGTGCCCCAAACGCTTCGATATTTTCGATGACTTCTTAAACCATGTCTCCGACACACATGATTTGAAATTTAACAAAGAATTATCGAGAAGCCTCTTCACTTTCAACCTCTCTGATAATGGAATGTCATGTCATGAATGCGGACAAGAGTTCAGATTCTTCGGACCATTGTTAAAACATGCTCATAAATACCATAATAAATATAAGACCTTCCTTTGCGAGATTTGCGGTCAGGGTTTCGTTGCCAAAGCGAATGTGGACAGCCATATAAGAAATGTCCACACATTTAGCAATGGTCAGTGTCAAAAATGTGATAAAGTCTTCAAAAATCCTTACGCTTTGAGGATACATTTAGAAAGAACTCACAAGACCGAAATGTTGAAATGCCCTAAATGTCCAGAAATTTTGGCGTCAAAATACTTGAAGAAACGACATTTGGCCCTCGTTCACGACGTTAAAAAGCTTCAGTTTAAATGTGATCAATGCGAGCGAGTTTATACCATGAAGAGTCGATTAGTACAGCATAAATTGAGGACTCATTTGAAGGAGAAAACAGTTGCGTGTGAGATTTGTGGCTTCAAAGTCTTCAACAACGATCTCTTGAAACGCCACATGGTTCGACACGACGATTCTCGGCCATTTGAGTGTGAGTTTTGTAAGAAATCCTTTCAGAGGAAGAAAACTCTTGAAATCCATACGCGGATTCACACAAATGATAAACGATATTTGTGTAAGGAGTGTGGGAGGGCGTTCGTTCAAGTAACGAGCTGGAAACTTCACATGAGGGTCCACCATGGCGGGACTGAAGGTGCTTCTTGGCATTGATGGGTGGAATCGAAGGGTTCGGCACCATTGGCGCAATCGTAGTTATTTCGGGTCAGCAGGTCTACCGCGTAACTAAAATGGTTATAAACATCGACTCTGGTAATAAACTTCAATGCGATCTTGACAGACTAAACATTGACCTTATTTTTTTACCAATCATGAAGATAGGAATCCCAACATCATGATTGGTCTAATTTTTACAAGGTAGCTCGAAGTTGTAATCTCTCACGATCATATTGAAGTTCGATGTTCATTACCATTTTCGTTACCGCCGTAGACTTCCTGGTTATATGCACAGGCATTGACATATTATTGTGCAAAAAAAAACGTTGCAGTTTGCTCTATGTAAATATAGTTATTGCTTTGTTATTTTTGTGTTTGATTTCATGTTTATAAAATAAAAATAATCTGTGACAGCCAGCGGTTGAACGCTTGCTTTTCATGTGGAAAGTTCGAGTGAAAATCCGGCCCGAACCTCTTGTCTTTTGGAGTTCATGTGCGTATCAGAATTTGATCATCACTTGCGTTAACGGTGAAGGAAAATATCTTGAGAAATTCTGCAAACCTTAGTGGGCTGGCGTTGCAATATGAACTAACACACAAGTTATTGGCAAGGTTTTATCTTAGTCGAAAATAGATAGAGTTATAACTACGAAAACATGACGCGCCCTTCCAAATTACTGTTTCAATGTTTCGAGTCACACCTCATTACCGAGCAACAAATCCTTGGATTTATTTTTGTTTGCCGGCCGACTCAATACGCACACATGCGTTAAGAGACTGGGTGGCGCAGGCGCTTTGTAAATATTTTCAAACGTTTTAAGTTTTGGAGGGGCGCGCCATATTATCGTAGTTTATCTCTAATGCAGAGCAAAGTGACTGCATTTAGCCCGCATAGGTACATTGGGGATCTGCTGGTATTGATGCCGATTGATGATTGAGGAAAAACGTAGAAAATTAAACCAACTTAATAATCCTTACACATTTAATTATCACCACATAAGTAAAAACTGTTTATACATATACCTACAGGATATTTTTTTATGTAGATAGTGCGCATAATTTATAGGGTGATTCAGTCTCTGTTCCATAATTCAACCGCAGTATTGGGATACACGAAAATTCGTGTAAATATGGTGTACACGCATAATTTACTAGCGCAAGCCATACAAAATCAAATTTTTATTTTGTTTTGGAGTGAATTTTAGTTCTGCGGTTGCATTTGAGAACGGTCTCTGAATCACTGCAAATTTTGCGCACTACATAAAAAAATATACTGTTTTATTACATTAGCTATTTACACACTATACATTATTGCATTGCACCTACATACATAGTTAATATTATGTAGAAAGGGATCTAGCTAGATACTACAAATGAGTCAAATGAAAATTAAATTCAAAATAAGGTACGGTAAAGCCTCGTATTCATTATTAGGCAAATGATCCGCAACACGTGTCGCTAAAGAAATCTGATGACGTCGCACGACAAGTCTGGCAACATCGCGCGACTTGTAAATGGGTGGTCAGTTATTTGCAGGGTTCTCAACTTAGGGATTTTCCCCCCAAATTTAGGGGGTAAATAAGAGGGATGGGATTTTATTAGGGGTATTTTTACTGTGAAGTTTATAATGATTGTGACGCAGCTGGCTGAAAACTTTTTGAAAATGATTCAATTATTTTATATTATTACAATTTATTTATTATTTTTACACAGTATTTTTTTTTTTGGGGGATTTTAGGGGTTTTTAGCTTTAGCTTTAGGGATAAATATTTTTGAGAGTTGGTAACACTGGTTATTTTAGCGTGCGATCGCACCGGTAAAATATAACGGTGAAAGTCGCTCTGCTGTCAACTGACCAATCACAGATATTTTGAGGTCGTTCGATTGGTCACTTGGTTAACGCAGCTGTCGATGCCTGGGTCGCCCGAAGCCGTTCAATTATTCCCATTGGCTACGTTCAGCAATTTAATTTTCGGTGTGAAAGTCACTCGAGCGAATATCGCTCGCTCATTGGGAATAATTAAACGGCTTCGGGCGATCCACAGCTGCGTTACGCGAGCGACCAATCCAACGACCTCAAAATATCTGTTGGATCGTATAACTATAGGTAGACATTGGTCGTTTGACAGAGGTTGGCAGCAGTGCGACTTTCACCCTACTATTTTACGGGGTGACCGGAGCGATCGCCCGACAACGTCCGCCCGACAACGTCCGCTCAAATAACTGAACGGTTTTGTATGATCGCCCGGACGATCGGTGCGTCTTTGAGCGTCGTCCGGCGTAATAGCTGAACACAACCAACGAGTGAGCGACATTCGCACGGGTGACTTTAACACAGTAAAATGAATTACTGAACGTAGCCCCTTTGTCGGCGTGTCGCTTCAGTTGGGATTGATCCTCGTATTCACTATAACAAAATATGTCTCGAGACACGTGTCGCCAGAAATGTCGGGCGAAGTCCAGCCCCGCTGTTACCTATGCGACATACACAAGCGATGGCCCATTTGCCCAAAATAGGCGACTCCTTTATACAGGATGTAAGTGACATCGTTAGGTAAACTGATGCCATGGATTCAGTACATAATTCTTTATTTAGTTCACAGTTTTATAACAAATATATCTGCGAAGTTTTATGAAAAGACCGATGCAACATTGTATCCCTGACGTGTCTAGGATCATGTTACTTACATCCTGTATTTTAACTTAAAACTAAAGAGTTAAGAACATTACAAATTAAATAAATTTTACATTATTTACAAATATTGTCTTTTATTGACTAGATGTTTATAACATAATATCAACAATGATCAAAGAGCTTCGTAACTACCATACTCTTGGTATAAGCAAAAGTGTACTGTTGTACACCCACAGTTTATGTACACTCGAAGTGTACAGTTGTACACCTGCAGTTTATAGTTGTACACCCACAGTTTATGTACACTCGAAGTGTACAGTTGTACACCTGCAGTTTATAGTTGTACACCCACAGTTTACAGTTGTACACCCACAGTGTACAATTACACACACACAACGTGGGCATTGACACAGTAATTTGGAGGGGCGCGCCATGTTATCGTAGTTTATTTCTGCTATATTTTTTTATAGTTTATTCTGAAAAAGACTATAATCAACCGAAATATTGTGGGTAATGGTATAAACACGTCACGACATCGTGAAGAAGCATTAGCAGCCTGAAGTTTATCATGGTGCCCGGTACACTTCAGTACTTTACGGCGTCTATGAAATGTGGATGTACAACAGTACACCTCTGTCCAATTAAACATGGACGATATAGCTCACTGAAAAGTAAAAGAGCTATTACTCTTAGCTCTTCTATAGCTCAGACACCGACTGTTAGTTCATTTGTCTCACGCGCGTTGGAGACGACTCGTCTCATAGTCAATAGCTCTTTGGAAGTTATGACTCTACCGTTCTTTAGCTAAGTTGTATATAGTCCACAAGCTTATCTGACCCGGTGACCAAAATTGGAACTAACGTCGCTGCAGAACAAAAATGACTTCAAAGCATAGACGTTGTCCTATGTCTATGCTTCAAAGCATCTTCAAAGCTAGCTTCAAAGCTTCAAAATGACATTTATGTAGGGAGATGACATTGTTAACAGCGACGGCAGCGACGCCATGACCGGGTCAGATAAGTTTGTAGCACTGTACGTATTGTGCCGGCGAGATGCGATCCGATTATCCGAAGTATTCCGAAGCGAGCCGAATAAGCCGTTCAGTGACTTCGGTGTGCTTCGGTGTCTCGGTGAGATGTGCAGGCCGCCGAGATCTACTGAACTAGTGAATTATGTGGCGAGAGAGGGAGTGAGCAAGAGACGCCGGCCATAAGATACATTTGCATGTGGACAGGCACAAATAATCAAATAATTGAGTATATAAAAAACAATCTATATTTTGTGACAATAAATAAAACTGATGTAACGGTGGTGCGGAAAAGATGGCATTACAGTACAACAGAAACTAAATGTTGCATCGGCTAATTCCGTCACAGCTTCGGGTCACAGCCGAATTTTGCCGATTAAAACGATGAGTTTATCCATATATTAATACGTGAAGAAAAAATTTTGTAAGCTTTCTCTTAACTTAACTTTTTAAGCATATTGCGCGCACGGAGGAGTGTGAGATTTGGTATAATTAAAGTTTATATGGAGCAAAAGTGCAGAAACACATTTAAAATATTAAGGAGGATTTTATTTGTTATGTTTTCTTTTGCGGCGACATTTCTTTCTTTCCTACAATTTCGCGAACGTGCTTATTGTCAGTAAACAAATATCGATTTTATGTTTTAACACCAACGAAATTGTACTCACATTAGAGGCGGCAAAATCCGGCTGTGACCCGAGGCTGTGACGGAATTAGCCGATGGAACCTTGTACTGTACCTCCTTTTGGAATAGTCCTATGTCCAGCAGTTGACTGGGAAGGTTGAGTAGATTGGTTTATTTGAGTTATGTACAGTCATGAGTACACGTATATTTAGCAACATTCAAAAGTTAATTTTAGGAGTAATTGTGATTAAAATCTTCCGATATTGTTCACATAATACCTGCAAACACAATAAACAAGATAATTTTTATGTAGTGCGCATAATTTATAGTGATTCAGTCTCTGTCCCTAAATGCAACCGCAATATTGGGATACACTTTAAAACAAAACGAAAATTCGACTTAGTATGGGGGACACGCATAGTTCATTAGCGCAAGCCATACAAAGACAAATTATTATTTTGTTTTGGTTTGAATTTTAGTACTGGTACTGCGGTTTGTTGTATTTCAAAATATGAATAATGTGTATTATTAAAATATGCTGTGTATGGTCTCAAACAGGCTGCCCGTGCTTGGCATAAGAAGGTAGATAACTGTATGTTAGCAGATGGCTATTATAAATCTAAATTGGAACCATGTTTGTATACAAAATTTGTTGGTAGCAATCGGACAATTGTTACATTGTATGTTGACGATTTTTTTGTATTCTCAAACAGTGTAAATGAAATGAAACATCTTAAAGAAATGTTGAGTAATAATTTTAAAATTAAAGACTTAGGACGTGTGAAGCAATGTCTTGGAATGTCAGTTAATTTTGATAGAGAAAAAAGTATTGTAACTTTGAGTCAGGAAAATTACATTGACAAGTTGTTAAGTAGGTTTAACATGGCAGATTGTAAACCAGCTGTTACTCCAATGGAGACCAAGTTGACTGTAAACAAAAAGGAAGGTTGTCAAAGTCAAAATCCTTATCAACAGCTTATAGGTAGTTTAATGTATTTGGCTGTACTCACACGACCTGATATAGCTTATTCAGTGTCTTATCTTAGTCAATTTAATAACTGTCATAGTGAAGAGCATTGGATTTATGCTAAGAGGTTATTAAGATATTTAAAGAAAACTAAGAGTATTGGTTTGAAGTATTGTAAGAATGACAATATTCAGATAGAAGGTTTTGTAGATGCTGACTGGGCTAATGATCTGAATGATAGAAGATCATACACAGGTTATTGTTTCATGTTGTCAGGGTCTGCAATATCTTGGAGTTGTAGTAAACAAAAATGCATTGCGCTTTCTAGCACAGAAGCAGAATATGTAGCAATTTCAGAGGCCTGTAAAGAAGCAGTGTATTTAAGAAACTTGCAATATAAAATGACCAAAGTGATGTACAAAATAACTTTATATAATGATAATCAAAGTGCACATAAGTTGTTAGTTAATCCTGTATTTCATAATAGGACTAAACACATTGATGTTCGATATCATTATTGTAGAGAGAATATAAATAATAAAATTGTTTTGGTTAAGTATTTATGTACATCAGATATGCCAGCAGATTTATTAACAAAAAGTTTAAATTCTGTTAAGCATTATAAGTTTATGAATACTTTAGGTATTGTTAATGTTTCGTGTGTATAAAGTACCTAATGTTCAATGATTTTTATAAGAGATATTTTGAGAGGGGTGTTGTATTTCAAAATATGAATATAAAATTCTTTTGTCTGATTCAGCATGTCAAACTGAAAGAGTCGTTTTATTTTACGGTTGCATTTGGTAACGGACACTGAATCACTCAGCAAATTTTGCGCATTACCTAATAATTATCCTGTAAATGCTTGGGTTGTGTGCATAGATTTTAAAACCAATACGTTTTCTCGATTTTATTTTGTATGGCGGTACATGTTCCTAAATAAGGCCCTACCTTTCTAGTTCCGATCCCTTTAAGGGGTCATTGTACTCGGCAACGTATCGTGACTCGTGACTGTACATTACATTGTGCTTGTGACTTTACGCTGTCTTAATATCGTCAGCAACAGATGTATATGATGATGACCTATGTACATAATTATAATGTTTCTACACAAACAATGAATAAATTAACTAAATAAATTAAAACTTAAATAAATAACATACCTATGAATTTTACAAAAAAGGGTACAAAAATCTGGTAAGCACAATTTATTGAGTACATTTTATTATCAACCCCCTTTAGATAAGATTAGAATCGCCGATCACCAGAGAATAGAAACGTCATCTAAATGAACTCAATGATTATTTTTTATAACGGGATTTCAGTGTTGGTCCATTAGTAAAAGTTTTTCGAAACAAGTATTACTATGGGAACAAATTGAAAATCGAAAAAAAATATTATCTGTTCCATACAAATAATATACAGGGTGTAAGTGACATCGTAACGAAAACTCATACCATGGGTTCAGTACATGATACTGGATCATTCAGCATTGGAATTTTGCGTCGGTCTTATCAAAAAATTTACGATTTTGTTCGCAGATTTTTTAGTTAGGTATAAAAACTGCTAACAAAATCGTAAATTTTTTGAAAAGACCGACGCAAAATTCTTTCGCTTAGTCTTACAGTATCATGTACTGAACCCATGGTATCAGTTTTCGTTACGATGTCACTTACACCCTGTATACAGGATATTTTTTTATATAGTGCGTAAAAGTTTTAGAGTTAATCAGTGTTCGTACCCAAACGCAACCGCAGTACTAAAATTCACTCCAAAACAAAATTAAAACTTGATTCTGTATGGCTTGCGCTAGTAAATTATGAGTGTCCCCATACTAAGTCGAATTTTCGTTTTGTTTTAAAGTGTATCCCAATACTGCGGTTGCATTTAGGAACAGAGACTGAATCACTCTACAAATTATGCGCACTACATAAAAAAATATCCTGTATAGATTTATGTAGGTAACAGTGTGCTATGCGCGTTTTCACAAAAAAACCACAACGGAAAAACGCAGTCTATACATAACCTAAGAAAAAAATTACCCTATATGGTAGTTTAATTTCTACCACTAAACAAAATTTCATCCAAATACATCCAGCCGTTACCGAGTAATAACAAACACACATACTCATTTACAATATTAATGTTCTAAGTACCTCTACCACTTCAGAAAGCCTTCTTGCTCCGTTGCGGTAGGATAGACTCCTTCGCGAAACTAAAGAATGAGAGAAGACTATATCTCTTTGATTTACGGGAGAGGTAGTCCGTTAAGACATTGCTGTCACCTGAAAAAAAAAAAAGAATGTTTGTGGTCCAGTAAATTTTGAGTTTATTCATTACCAGCTATTAGGTAGCTGTAGTAGGCATTAGGTAGTAGTAGTAGGCATTAGGCATAGGTATTAGGCAGCTAGTAGGTAAGCCATTAGGTAGGAAGCTGGTAATGAAAAAACTCAAGCTTTAATTTTTAAAGATATTAATTTTTAATAAAATTATAGCCTATGTTACTCACTGATAATAATAGTATTCTGCTGGTGAAAGAATTATTTTAAACGGTCCAATTGTTTTTGAGTTTATCCATTACAAACAAACCCACAAACATACAAAAAATAATTTATTTTCTCTTTATAATATTAATAATCTAGCGACCTGTCCCCGGCTTCCCACGGATGCAGTTTCTCTACTATCCTTACATTAAATATGAAAGTATTATATATATAAACCTTCCTCTTGAATCACTCTATCTATTAAAAAAAACCGCATCAACATCCGTTGCGTAGTTTTAAAGATCTAAGCATACAGGGACAGACAGACAGCGGGAAGCGACTTTGTTTTATACTATGTAGTGATAATGTAGAAGTGTAGATAATCTTACCTAATAACAGCGGTTGTTTTTCCCCAGTAGTGGGCAACACGTAGTCGTTCGCTGACAGGGATACGAACAACGCGAAAGGAACAACCCATAGGCACAGTGTGAAGTATGCAAGTACCTGAAATAGGATAATTAAGTATAAAGAAAAAATATTATAGTTAAAAAAAATCTATAGAACACGCTTTAGTCATCCAAACTGAACGTGTATGCAAAATTTCAGCTCAATCGGAAACCGGGAAGTGGGTCAAATTTAACTTCCTAGATTTTCTTACATAGTTACAGATGAAGCTAATAAAAGCGTGTTAAAAAGAGTTAATTTGCGCAATAAAATAATAAATAAAACCAAAAGAAAACTTTTTTTTTTTTTTTAAATATTGCCCCTCACTATGATTTCTCCTGTATCGAGGGTACAGTTTACAAACATACATGTCACGTGCACATACAACCAGACCCGAAACAACTATCTGTAGATCATACAAATATTTGTTCCGTGCGGGGATCTAACCCGCGGCACGTAGCGCAGAAAGCTAATCGCTTAACCAATGCGCCAACCGTGTCGTCAAAAAAAATAAAATAAAAAAGAGTTATTGTGCCAAAAGGCCGCAGCTCAGCATAATGTCAGGAGGCAGTGATACTGGCCACATGACACTGGTTTTCAGCTGCAACTCACGAGTGCCATACAGGGTGGTGACGTCATTACGACAATAAATGAAACCACGTATTGTATCACGTTCACACAAAATTAACGATTTTCACGCATATAATTTTTCCATAATATTCCACTCTACTCTCATTCGTCTAGGGGAAGGGACACCAAAGTAGAAACATATGTCATCTTTATCTATATAATAGAATTTTTTCGTACAATACTGGTAAAAAATAAGTAACCTTATCTCTCCCTGCATATGAGTCGTGGGACTTTAAAACCAGGAACTTGAAACGTTACGTTACTCAAAATAACGTTATTTTGAGTAACATTTCAAGTCTCTGTTTAAAACTTACCTCTGAAAAAGTATAATAGACAGATCCAAAGAACTTGAACGCCATATAATGATGCAGCACCAGCGTTAGAACAGCAGTCACGAAGGCTATGCTGGTGACCCTGACGACTGGGAAGTCCCTGAGGAGGAGGCCGTGGAGCAGCTGCTGGAGAAGACCCAGAGCGTTCAAGTGGAGGGGCAGGTCCTCGAAGATTAGGAGACCAACGTGGATGCCTGCTGTTGCCTGGAAGGAGAATAAAACTGTAAAGTTGGAAAACCAAATATACATACATCCCAAATGTTTTACTAGTATCAGATTTTTTTTTGAACCATGATCTGGGGGCGCTGGAAAGCCGCTTTAGATGAATCACAATATGATTCATATTACAAATGTCTGATGACTGATGACTTAATGTCATCCGCATAAGGTTCATATTCAGTCTTATGTTGTGCTGTCTGTTTGTATTTCAGGTGCCTCAACCACTTTACTAAAGAGTAATTAACCGGCAACCATTTCTCCAGCCAATCTCCACTCAACTTATCACATATTCTATTCAACCTTGACATTGGCAGAATCATCGTCAAAACGATGGAGCCATAATCCTAAAATTTGAATTGAATCATCTGTTTGACAGTTACTATGCAGATCAGTAGATGAATTGCTGAATGTGACATTTTTAGGCCCCCTGGAGGCCTTTAAAGGCCACTTTAAGGAATCCATCTACAAATCTCCATGGTAACTGTCAAACAGATGAATGCAAAAATATCACAGAATTTATTTGTGAAAGAAAGAAAGAAAAATATGATTTATTTGACACAGCACAAAAACGATTTTAAAGATAATATAACAAAAATAAAAGAATAAAAAATTTAAAACAAAAAAAAATATCTTAAATAAAAATGGATTGTACGTCGCAGCTGTGTCAAAAAGGCTTCCGCTCAGCTTAAGCTGTCGCGCTGCGATCAGCCCGACAGCGTTGGTTTAAGCGGGAGCCACGTCGAGTGACGTTATGTGTGCCTACGTGTACAGAAAATATATTAATTAAATATGAATGAAATAAATAATAATTATAAAAGAACTTGTGTGTGTTGAAATGATTTTTGTATTAAAATAAATACGTGAAGGTAACATTTTACTATTGTATTGTGTTGATTGTGGTGATCTTTCAAATACTGTGACTACAAATCTTTACATCTCTATATCTTTTTTTTTTATAACCACTTCTGTAAAATCACCATATCAATTATCTCGTTTTTTTTAATATCTATAATTTTAAAAGTATATGACTACGACTTTTTTAATAATTTTTCTTTTAACTATAACCACCTGGCCTATCACCCGTTTCCAGCTTAACGTTGATTTTCGGGACACGCTGTATAATAAAGATAAAATTTTATACTCACAATTACTGTCCATGTGATGATGTACTTGGCCATCACGGTGTACTCCTCGACCATTTCTGCTAAGTAGTACAGGCCAGCGGCTGGAAACCATAGAATATCCACGTAATTTAACAGCATAGCCCAGTGGCCAAGCGATTAGCTTTCTGTGCTACATATGGTTCAATACAAATATTTGTATGGCCAATTCCTTGCCAAACTAACTTAAACTTTAAAATGTGCCCCTGTAAAGTTTAAGTTAGTTTGGCAACGAATTGGCGCTTTAGTAGTTTTGGCTTTCCACTGACGATATAATACAGGAGAAATGACGGGGTAAAAAAAACACATCCCAATGTCCATTTTATGCAGCTTATGCCATGTTGTAAATAATATTAGAAAATGGAAGTCAGAAAGTATTTAGTCAACATGGTATTAATATCATTCTTCTCCTGCTAAATCTTATCTGGATTTTTGACAATCTCTTAGAGCGCTATCACACTAGCAAACGTGTTTCAAAGGAGGCGATTGGTGTATGTTCCCATCCCATGTGCCTAAGCGAGCTCTCTTCGTGTGTGCAATGTATTCTCCACGTGTAGGCAATAAGATATGTATGTATCTAGAAATATATAAGTATGTTTATCAGTTGTCTAGTACCCATAACACAAGCTCTGCTTAGCTTGGGACTAGATGGCGTTGTGTGATAGTTGTGGAATATTATATTATATTATTATATTATTATTATTAAGATGAAGATGTTTACGTAGGATACTGAAGCGGATACAATGACGGATTTGGGAGGTTCGTGTCGCTGCGTACCTGCGATAAGTTCGCTGCGCGCTCATGGTGAGCTCGCTTCAAGCACTTTCTCTAATCACCTCGTTAGAAACACGTTCACAAATCGCCTATGTGATAGGGCCCTAAAGAAATTCGTAAATGGCAGTTTATTTTGAAGAAAGTGGACAGCTAGTTCTGTAATCTTCTTTTATTAATTCACAATTAATATGATAGCCTGTGCCGGTCAATTAGCTCTTACAATGTTCTTAGAATGTTATGCCCTATCATTTCTCTTAGTAGAAAAAGTAATTAAAAATCTCATTGAAATTCTTTTTATTTCCACTTACCGAAAATTAACGACTATATACGTCATTTTGTATACGTGTTATCTACAGGAATAAAATACTAAAATATTTTTTAGCTTATATTTTAATACATAAATAGTATGTTTTCGAAAATGCGTATCAAATTGCTTTTTGACCCAAATAGTCGTATATTTACTTACCAATGGCCAGTGTTACGAATATAGCTTGCACGAATAACGATAAAATACTTAATATGTAAAAGAAAATCATGGTTTTTTATTATATTCCGCCTTTGTTTTGAATTTTCTGTACCCAAATTTTGAGGTTATCGCGTTGTCATTACAATGTCAATGTAATCAACGTCACTGTCAGTGTCAAAATTGTATTCCTACGTGAGAAATAAAATTTCTACCTATGTTAGAAATTATACTATTTTGGTAGGTTTACGGAAAACTTTTATTTTCTTTTATTGTTTTGAGCATTATTGATACAAAATAATGTAAAATGTTGAGATAAGAAGTATAATATACCTATTTCACATAAAGTATCCCAACCAAAATAATGTAGATAGGAAATAGAAAGACGAAAAAAATATTGCTGATCGCTTTTATTAAATATATATTTTTACATTAAGTATATGAATAGATACGTTTATGTAACAAAACAACATTTTGTCATGTCTATGCAGCATCTAAGCAACATGGACTAGAGTTTCCGCATACAAATCCCCATGCTCGTTCTCAGCTTTGCAGCCATAATAGCCTGTATCACCCTTCTTCGCATTCTTGATGGTCAGAACACCGTCTTGGTAACTGGCCTTGTCTCCAAGAGGCTTGGCGTTGTACGTCCAAGACACTTTAGGTTCAGGCAAGCCGGTAACTTGGCAAGGAATCGAAATGTCTTGGCCTTCCTTCACGGAGATTTGTTTCTCAGATTTCTGGGAGAGCTTTGGCGCGCCTGTGGAGATAAATGCAAATTATTTAAATAAGGAAAATCTGTATCTTGGGGATCATAATTTTTATTGTTTATTTATTTGTGATTAAGTTTTTGGGCTTACTTCTTTATACAGAGTGACTGGTTGAAAGAGGAACTTAATGAAGGAATTCAGTATTAAATTCTAATTCCAAAATTTCTAATATGTAAAATAAAAATAGGTCATTGATATTTCACCTAATTGTCTCATAAAAATCCGTATTTATTTATTTAATGCTTTATGCACAGGTAAAAAAAACACTGCACAAAGGCGGACTTAATGCCATAGGCATTTTCTGCCAGTCTACCTTAGGGACTAGGGACTTTATCTATTTTTGCCTGTCCTAAGAAGTGTCCAGGCGGCTTACTACGAACGTTTATAGCAGGGTAGAAATTGAACTGCCCAGACATTTCCAGTATGAGCTGTCCTCGCACTGTATAGGCTTTTCGTACAATAAAAGGTTTTAAATATATCCGTCACTTTCTAACTACTAAATCAGATTTGTTCATTTTTCCAGATACTCACTAACAACAGTCAGCTTCATGCTATGCGTCTGCTTCTTGCCGACTCCATTGTCCACCTCGCACGTGTAGGTACCCTGGTCCTCTAGCAGGGTCTCCTTGATGAGCAGCCTCTTGCCAGCGGTGCGGTTGTGGCGGGTCACCCTGTCTCCGGGCTCGCCATTCACGTTCTTACCGTCTTTGAACCAGTCAGGGTGAGCGAAGGGACTGTGAAAAATAAGTTTATGAGGTATAGTTTGATTGTACAAAGTCTGTAGATAAGGTGATAAACCCTGATCACCGGAAAATAGAAACGCCATCAAAATGTACTGAAATGACATAAGTTTCCGAACAGTCATGTGATCTGAGGGCAGAGCACGAATTTTTTTAACGCATCGTAACGTTAACGTAAGTTTGAATCAAAATTACTCGTTGTTTACACTTGTTAAAAAAATATCATAGTTTAGTTGAAAATACATGCAGTAGGTATTTTTACATTTTCATGAATCATGTGTGTATGTTGCCTAAAGTTAAACAAAATTACTATAAAATTGTTGTATTTTATGCATAAACTTAGAATATTTTCGCTTATCTATGATTTTATGTATATTCAAAATTTGCTTACGTTATTAATACGTAACGTTAACGTTACAATACGTCAAAAAGATTCATGCTCAGCCGTCTGTACCTAAATGTTAAACCCATCAATGTTGCTATATTGTATATCGAACGGAAATATTTTAAATTTTTCTGAGCTGGATAAGTACTTGTCTAACGTAGGTAAAAACATCAGAAATATTTACATTAATGAATAAAGGAATGTTTATTTAAAGATATTTAAAATTTTTCGATACAAATATTTCAATAAACAGTTACTGCCACAAGTGAATAATTGGCAAGATAAGGACACTGTATCATAAAATTATAACGTCTGATTTCAGAATAATGAAGATTTTCTATACCAGCTGGGACTTTAGAATTGTGGCTAGCGGATGGCAATACTCGGCCCCTGCCACATAGGCCTTACTAACGGCATTGGCAAAATACAGGTGTACAACAGTAAAAGACCTACACCTGCCTATCCCTTTGAGAAATACGGGTATGAGGCAATTTTATTTTATAGAAAAAGAAGACTACCCAGTTTTCTCAAACTCTTTGGAACCTTTACTCTTTGGTATAATGCACCAGAAAAAAGCTCTTTATTCTGTTATTTGACAGCAATCTGTGTTGACAGCCTTCAAAATTGACAGCTATCAAAATGCTGCAGGAAAATCAGAATATGGAATAGAAGGATAGAAAACCCAGCAATAATAATTAAATAAATCTTGAATGCATGTTGCATCGCTTTTCCTCCAACGTAAAGATTATAAAACGAAATAATGATATCATTTTGTTTATTATAGGTACTGACATATTATAAAAGGTATTTTAACAATAAAATTATCGTTAAAATTGAAGTACCTACCTGCAGGAAGTAATTATTTTTATCGCATGAGTGCTTTGTTTTCGACTGTTTATCAGAATTATGATGTTGGCCATGTAAAAGGCGAGACGGTATTTCTTCAATAACTTTTTACCGGCAAACAGCCACTTTTTTCGCCTGATATTGTGACTTTCACAGATGCAAAATGCGTAATATAATAGCAATAGTATTACATATTGCATTTCAGATGACTTTTGTGGTTTTATTGGTTTTTATTTTACTAATAATAGTAAGGACTTATCATGAACTTGTAATTTCTCCACCTCTACCTGAAAGATTGAGTTTTATGGAATAAAAACTGTGGCAACTAATCTTGGATGGAGAAATAATATTCTATATCAAATCATGTTCATGTTCAGCTATTTTGGCGTAATGGAGCAACAGACACACAAAACTATCGCATTTATAATATTAGTAAGACATGCTTATTTATTGTTTTATTTTTTATGACTAAGGTTAACCATAACGGGCTTTAATCATTGTCTAATGTTTTGAAGCACAATTTCCTTGGAGGATATACTCGACAACACAAAGGAAAAAAATATACAGTGATAAATAAAATTAACCATCCATATTTTAGGAGGAACTTTCTCTAAGGAACATAGTTCGAAATCACAAAATTTTAAAATCGACTTTACATACAAAGGTCACCAGCTCTGAATCTGGGCGGGGGGAAACCAGGGGGGCACCTGCCCCGTGCCGTTTTAAGGGGCGCCAAAATCATATATTATGTTTGAAAAAACTTCATTTGATTTTAAAACGCCCAGTTTTTTTTTGAAAGAAAAAGAATTTATGTTTATTAGAACAACAAAAAAAAGGCAAAAACAAAGAAAACATATTATAAAATAAAATGTTTTTCAAGTGGAATCCCTTAAGGTTACTCTCTCCTCCCTAACGTAAATTTATTTTAATAATCTCGAATTTACGCGTCAACCGCATTCTGGGCGCTGATTGGCCCGCTTTGAGCTTTGCACCAATCGGAGCACCGAATGCGATTACTATAAATAAACACCCACCCGCAAATACTTTTCGTTTATCCGTGACCATGGCGCTTGCAACTGTGCCGAAATATCAGAAGCTCGAAACAAATAAACATGGTAAATACCGTTCTTAACTCTAATAATAGAGGAGAAAGACTTACGTTCCACCGTAGATGCAGTAAATCATGGTAACATCACCAGCCTTTGCGATCATATCATTGCTGACGTACTGAGGAACTAATTCTCCATTTTTTGGGTTCTTATCCTGCACCAGAGCCTTCAGGAAATGCTCTGCAAGCACCACGTCTTCTCCAGAAGCAGGAGTTTGCGCGAAACAGACGTACTTAAAGCTGGGACTAATGTCCGAATCGGTAATGTTAGAAAACCACAGGGTTCCTTCAGGAGACAGAGTGATTCGCTTGTTCAGGATAGTCTCGACAATGCTTGGGTCTGAGCGTAGTTGCGTCTTCCAGACAATGGTAGGTTTTGGATACGACTCTGGGATAGGACAGTCCAATTTAAAAGGTTTCCCTTTAACAGGGGTATGCTCTTGGGTCTTTACATTTGGAGTGGTTATGAAGGCCTTTTTCAAGCTGATCTGGCGGGTACTGGCTGTTCCTGCAGGGGTTTCCACAAAGCACTGGTACAGGCCTTCGTCTTGGGGTTGAGGGTTGAAGAACATGATGCTCCCTTCTCCGGGACGTTGCGCGATGTGTCCAGCTTTCTCCCATTCGAAGGGCTGTCCGTTCTTGTGCCAGGTGTACCTGAAAATGGGTTTGAATCAAAAAGTTATGAACTGTATAGTATAGGCTTCTGGCGCAGAATACTAATTCTAAATAGTAAATACTCCTTGTGATAGAGCCTAGCTCAATGACGTAAGAAGCCTCCTGGCTTAGATTATGTTACATAATCTAAGCTTCCTGGCCTAGCTGTAGTCAATAACTAAATTACAATTTCATAAAACAAGACGTGTTTATTGAATAGGTACAAGCTTGTTTTTGGAAAATGTAAAATTATTGCATGTATTTTCAGAAAATATAATGGCATACACGTGTATTTTAACACGCTTTTATTAGCTTCACTTGTAACTATGTAAAAAAATCTTAGAAGTTAAATTTGACCCACTTCCAGGTTTCCGATTGAGCTGAAATTTTGCATACTCGTTTAGTTTGGATGACAAAAGCGTTTTCTTTATTTTTTTTTAAACTATAATATTTACTTAGATTATGTAAAATTTATTTATTCAAAATTTGCTTACGTCAACATCACCATGCTTCAAAAACATTTGTACTTGGCGCGTTAAATTCTCTAAGTACTTGGCTTATGCGGTGATAATACCATAAAGTTATTATTACTAGTGGAGTAATTATAACTTTATGGATAATATACTCATAATTGACGCGAGCGGTACAGTACGTACCAAATACCTACATACTTTGAATACTTAATAAGATAAGTACTTTATTGTTGTGGTCTGAGTCTAGGTTTTTTATGGAGGAAAAAAAGAACAGTTTCCTTAAAATGATTCATCTTATGATCGCTCATTCACGTGAGAATAACAGGAAACCTAAGACCTAGGCATCTAGACGTTTTCCCTTTAGAGATAAACGCCAGTCTGGGTTAGTCATCCGCAAGTCTGACCAGCCAATCGCAGTTTACGGCCAGCCATTTTGAGTCTGAATCAATGCATGAGAGATTCTATCTACCTATGTTCGTAAATCATACCATACAGAGTGCTTTTTTATTTCGTCACAATAGGTCTTCGCAGGTCACAGTGCCAAAGGGGCTTAGGACCCGACCTCTTCTAAATAATAATACAGGGTGCTGTCTGTCAGGCCTGTAGGCTAAAGAAGTGCAGTTGCCGCGCAGTTAAATTTTGATCAAAACAACACATTTAGTATTCTCTTAGCTTCAGTGAGATGAGATACACTCGTGTCAAGTTCGAGCGTCACTGCAATATGATCGGCGCGTCATAAAGTTACGTCAACTAGTAATCGCCCTATGGTCGAAATTTGACCGTAATTCTAGCTTTCTGCACTTCTTCTCCATATAAACTATAACTATGCCAAATCTCACACTCCTCCGTGCGCGCAATATGCTTAAAAAGGGGTACAAAGTTTTCCCTTCACGTAGGTATTAATATACCTATAGATTCTATAAAGAAGATATATTTACCTACAATATTTAAAAAAAACAAAATGTGTGCTGGGACACACAGTAGAAGTGAAACTTCAACGGACAATATATCGTCTACCCCCTCCACGCGGCCGTAACGCTTTTTCGTGACAGAAAAATCCTAATACCCCCCGTCTAGAAGTTTCACTTCAAAAAAAACAACTTACTTGATGTCCTTCTCCCGACCCTCAGTAGCGCATTCCAGGAACGTGGTGGAATAGTTGTCTGCCTTGAAGAGGACTTCAGCTCGTTGGTCCTTCAGCACTGGCAGTGTGGATGCCTGATGCTTCTCTATGGGCTGGGCGATGCCTGAAGAAAGCGTCAGAAGTTAAAAGGGAACTTTTGCAGATTTATGGCCAGTTCTACCAAAAAGATGAGGCTCTTAGCAGAAGAGCCATTCTGAGAAGAAGAGGCGAAGCTAGGGGGGGCAAGGGTGGGCACTGCCCCTCATAAAAAACTCATCGCAGACCCTAAAAAAACCCACAAAATTGAAGAAATATACTGTTTTTAACCCCCGACAAAAAAGAGGGGTGTTATAAGTTTGTAATGTGTATACGTGTATATATCTGTCTGTGGCATCGTAGCTCTAAAACGGATAGACCGATATCAAAGTTTTTTTTTTTGGCATAGGCCTCTTCTCGGAATGAGAAAGGTTAGGCCCTAGGCTACCACGCTGGCCTGGTGCGGGTTAGCAGACTATACACACCATCGAGATCTTTATGCGGCCCTCTCAGATGTGCAGGTTTTCTCACGATGTTTTCCTCTACCGGTATCGCAAGTGATAGGTAATCAAATTCTGATACGCACATAAATTCTAAAAGACAGGTGTGGGCCGGGTTTGAACTCACACCTTCCTGCATGGAAGGCAAGCGTACTTACCGCTAGGCTATCACTGCTCAAAGTATATAAAAATCATAAATCAACAACACTATCAAAAAGAATTTGAATTATTTCCAAGATTTAAATAAATAACTCACCTAGGGCAAAGCACGCAGCCAAAAGTACACAATTCTTCATAACGCGGTCCATTTCTCACCTGGAAATTAAGATATAGATTAACTGCTGTAGCTACATCCTAGTTCGAATCCCAGATTATTTTAGAAAATGAATTATAAATCGAAATTCTGATAAATACGATATATATAAGTAAGTACTATGGAGGGAAGGGACTAGGGAGGCCTTTGCCCTGCATTGCAATATTACAGGCTTGTAAAAAAAAAGTACTTTTGTAGAGGGAGTAAAACTATTTTTGTTCACTCTACGAATGTACCAGTTAATTTACCCTACCAGCTTTGTATTATTGCGCTCAAGGACTGGGTACCATATCCAATAAAAAAATAAGAAAACAAAAAAGGTAATTTTAAAAATAGAACGCACCTTCTCGCAGCGCGGGAACTTCACTACAATAATGGCGAACGATGCCTCCTCTCTTTATATTGATGAGAATGATTCAGTTTGTTGACAAGAACATGCATCGGGACAGAAGATCCACTTCGCGCGATGTACGTACAACGTGCGACCATAAGGTCGGGATTCGCTATTCAGAATAATCTTAGAAAAAGAAGTCTATGACAGGTTGTTAGATACAACTTTTACTACCTATCTAAGAAACAGCCCCGAATCGCGACACTGTTCCATACATTTAGTCGAGAAATTAAGCCACTCAAAGTCAAAGTCAAAGTCAAAGATTTTTATTTCAACTGGGCCTTTGCAGGCACTTTCAAAACGTCGTGATTCTAGGCGCACGGTTCCAAGTGGGTTGGTCCTGGAGAAGATACCGGCAAGAAACTCCATGGATACTCTTTTCAGAAATCAAGCTTACTACACAACAAATGTGGGGCCGCGGGGGCGGCCCCAGCTAAAATCTGTAATGCGCAGGCGGCGTCACCACCGGAAGTACATAAGTATTATACCACCATAAGCGCGGCTGTCCCGATGGTCTGCGGGACGCGGGAGGGGAACAAGATCGACCAATAAGCTATTCTGTTGCCAGCTGTACACCTGCCACTCCACGTCCCGCAAACCATCGGGAGGGCTGCGCTAACAGCGGTCGGTCTATAGCAGTAATGTATTCCGCGCACCCCTATATAGATAAGTGTAAATCATTGCGCACATTCTGTGTGTCTTCTGTATTTTCTTACTTAATGGTACATTGCTGTGTAGCAGCGTTCGCGGGTAATAACCTGTGTCATATTATAGGTACCTCACCTGTGTCATATTTTTATAGATACTTTACTGCAATGGCGCAAGCAGAATTTTAAGTAAATGATGTTTATTTTCTGTTGATATAATTTGCAGAGATAAATAAATCCAGATAAGTACTGTCTCACTGTTCCGTTTGTTCTCACTAGATCGATGATTTTTGTTTCTCGATTAAAATAAATTCGATGGTCGAACAAATGAGAAAAATAAGGCTCAGTAGTTCGACGGTCGAACTAATGAATCGAACTAGTGAGAACAAACGCACTGTTCGGTACTGGATGCTTCTCAGAATAGAAAGGGTTAAGGCTAGTCCACCAGCTGGCTTATTCCGAGTTGACGGACTACACACATCATTGTAGAGATGAGCGTTTTTAGAATAACGATGCCAGGCATTGATGCAGATGCCGTGTTCCTACACCGATCTGTATTAATGCCTGGCATCCATTTCCAAGTTTTCCGGTGCCATCTAGTTGTAGTGTCTGTACATGAAAAGAAGAAAATCCAATAAACCATAATTACTTATGTTCCATTCTGATTTTATGCGTGATTGCTTCTAAGTCAAAGTCAAAGGTTTTTATTTCAACTAGGTCTTTGCAGGCACTTTCAAAACGTCGTGATTCTAGGTGCACGGTTCCAAGTGGGTTGCTCCAGGAGAAGATACCAGCAAGAAACTCCATGGATACTCTTTTCATAAATCAAGTTAACAATAACATATGGAGGCGCGGGAGTGGCCCTAGCTAAAATTCGACCATAATTTACACAATATTACAAAAAAAATTAAAAAAGGAACAGCAAAGTTCTTAACCTACCTACCCAAGTTCTTTATTTAATACTAGCGGCCCGTCCCGACTTCGTACGGGTAGGTACAAAGTTAGCGGTAGATACTTTTTAATATTCATCAATTCTTGACCTCTTACAAAGCGTTCCCGTTCTCGAATACATCACACCGTACATCACAACGTCGCGGTCCTTAGGTTATGTAAAATTACTGTCAACTTTCAAAGAACTTTAAAGGACAATGCAACTTACTGGCCCAATTTTTTTAAAGTAGTTGCCCAAATGTGAAACCAATGGTAATTGACAGATCTTATTGCCACTAGTAACTTTTACTATGGCAACAAAAAAATCTACCCGAGTAAAAAAAAGATACGACCATCAGAAGGAAAATATATCACTAATATATAAAGCTCGATTACCACTGACTGATTGACAGAATTGTTCTCCCAGATGGAGCCGTGGGGGGTACAAGTCATTTATATTTTATATTTATTTGTTTGAAGAGGTAGGGCACTAAGCCCCTTTGTCACTGCGACCTGCGAAGATCTATTGTGACGCCTCTTGTATTATTACAGCACTCCCTCTAGCCGTAAGTCAATAATAAAATTGACTATATTCTTGGGGTGGAGGGATTTAATCTCATCTGGTGAGATTAGGTGGCCCCCCAGGTGCTGGCTTCTAGTGTGGTGTACTACGTCACACTCGCATAGGATATGTATGGGCGTCTCATCCTTTTCGCGACAGAATCTGCAAATTGTGGTGTCACTAAGGCCCATTTTTTGTAGATGCTTGTTTAGTTTGCAGTGCCCAGTGAGGGTTCTTGTCAAGATCCTAATTCGGCTCCTGTTCATGGAAAGCGCTTGTTCCGTAAACTTTCTGTTGAAGCCTGTGAGAAGCGCTTTGGAGTGTGCTTGGCCTGAGGACTTTTCCCAGAGCTTGATACTCTGTTTATAGCCCCAGGACCTGAGGTAGGTGGAGGTTGTGCACTTAGGAATTCCACAAATGGGTTCAGGGCCCATTGTGGTGCTTTCCGCTCCAGCTCTTGCTAGCTCATCGGCAGTTTCATTACCACCGATGCCACTGTGTCCAGGTACCCATCCTATCGCTACCGAGTTCGATGTTCCTAGTAAGTTCAGCAGCTGGACACACTCCTTGATGAGTTTAGAGTTGATCTCCTCTGAGTTAAGGGCTTTAATTACAGCTTGACTATCAGAGAAGATAAAGATGTGCCTGTTTAGATAGGCTTTTTGCAGACTCTCACGAACACAGCCTATGATGGCGAGTAGTTCTGCTTGAAATACAGTGGCGTATTGCCCAAGGTTAGCAAATTTTTGCACCCTTGGTTGTCCTCCGTGGTATCCAGCTCCTGCTAGACCCTCTTTCTTTGATCCATCGGTGAACCAAACAATATCACAGGTCCGGGGTTCGCAAGGCATATTGTCCTTCCATTCGGACCTCTGAGGTATGAATGTCCTAAACAGCTTATTGAAACTGTATTCTTTTAGCTGAACATCAGAGGGCATGGCTGTGATGCTTTGATTCATGAGGTTTTCGTGCAGAACTCTCATGATTTTTGATCTCCATCTTGTCCTTCCTGCATGGTTAGCCCTTAGCATGGCTGCTCTAGCGTCCATTTGCACCTGCACATGTAGTGGAACGAGGTTGAGCATCGCTTCCAGGGCAGAGGTCGGAGTCGATGAGAGAGCTCCCGTTGTGGTGATACACGCGAGTCGTTGGAGGCTTGTAAGATTATCTCTGCAGGTTACCTGGTCAACTTTTTTGTGCCATACCACACAGCATAGGTACAAGTCATACATAAAGTCATAAACCTTGAGGTCCAGTGAGTCCGGGAAAAATCCGAAATGACCTGAAAGTGGAACGCTGACCGGAACTGCCCTACGGATCTCGAAAATTACAAGTCGCACACCCATACTGCTGGAACTAAAAATGTCGAGGACCCTGGGTCGATTGACGAGCCGGTGAAAAAAAGATGGCTTCCATACAAAAAAAGATGGCCGCCATACAAAATGGAAACGCTCACCGTTCCGAAACCGTTGGAGATAGCGGGGGGGTGCTCGACCAAATGTCATAGAGGACGACGGGGGCTTTCCGGTGGGGGTCATAAAAATCCAAGATGGCGGATTCAAAATGGCGGCCAAAAAAAAATATGGTCCGAGCCGGTTGAAAATTGGTGGCCGGGGGTTTTCGAGGGCACCGATTCATAATCCGGGATCAATTATTTTTATCCGCCATTTTTCAATATGGCGGCCATACAAACGCATCTTTTGGAGCAATTGTTCTCCCGGAAGGAGCCGCGGGGGGTAAAAGTCATGTACGGGAGTCGTATAGAGAGAGGTTCTGCGAGTTTAGGAAAAATCTGAAATGGCCTGAAAGTGGAACTCTGACCAGAACTGTCCTACGGATCTCGAAAACAGCAAGTCGCACACTCATACTGCCGGAACTAAAAATGTCGAGGACCCTGAGTCGATTGACGAGCCGGTGAAAAAAAGATGACTTCCATACAAAAAAAACATGGCCGCCATACAAGTGTTCATTTTGGATTATCACCCAATTGTTCTTCCAGAAGGAGCCGTCGGGGGTAAAATTCATGTATCAGGGTCGTATAGAGGGGGGTCCAGTGAGTTTAGGAAAAGTCCGAAAAGACCTGAAAGTGGAACGCTGACCGGAACTGCCCCACGGATCTCGAAAACAGGAAGTCGTGCTCGACTGAAAATTGGCGGCTGGTGGTTTTCGGGGGCACCGATTCATAATCTGGGATCTACTTTTTTTCTCCGCCATTTTTCAATATGGCCGCCATACACACGCTTCTTTTGGAGCGATTGTTCTCCCAGAAGGAGCCGTGGGGGGTAAAAGTGATGATTCGGAGTCGTATAGAAGGGGGTCCAGTGATTTCAGGAAAAATCCGATAAGACCTTAAAGTGGAACCTTGACCAGAACTGCCCTACGGATCTCAAAAACGGCAAAGCGCAGACCCATAGTGCCGGAACTAAAAATTTGTAGGATCTCGGGCCGATTGACGAGTTGGTAATTATAAGATGGCTTCCATACAAAAAACATGGCCACAATACAAAATAGAAATGCCCTCCACTCCGAAAATGTTAGAGATAGCGGGGGGTTGCTCGAACCAATGTCATAGAGGATGAAAGGGGCTTTCCGGTTGTGTTCATAAAAATCCAAGATGGCCGATTCAAAATGGCGGCCAAAACAATATATTCCGATCGGGCTGAAAATTGGCGTCTTTGGGTTTTTGAGGGCACCGATTCATTATTCAGGATCGAAATTTATTTCCACCTTTTTTTTTAACGCTTTTATTAGCTTCACCTGTAACTAACTAACTAACTATGTAAGAAAATCGTGGACGTTAAATTTGACCCACTTCGCGGTTTCCGATTAAGTTGAACTTTTGCACACACGTTTAGTTAGGATGACAATGCATAGTTAGATAACTGACGTCATTCTAAATCCAATATGGCGGACTGGCGGACTACTTATGTATTATGCACTACCATCATATGGGTATCAAATGAAAGGGTTTGCTGAGAAGAGTACGAAACTAAAATAACGTCACACTTAATTCAATATGGCGGACGCCCCAAGATGGTAGGCAAAATTTTCTTATCTACCATCATGATATGGGTATCAAATGAAAGGGTCTGCTGGGAAGAAAACGAAAATAAAGTCAAAGTCGATGTCGAAGTAGAAGTCAAAGTCAAAGTCAAAGTCAAAGTCAAAGTCAAAGTCAAAGTCAAAGTCAAAGCTGAGGCCGAGGCTGAAGCCGAAGCCGAAGACAAAGACGAAGACGAGGCCGAAGGCAAAGCCGAGGCCGAAGGCAAAGCCGAGGCCGAAGCCAAAGCCGAGGCCGAAGCCAAAGCCGAGGCCGAAGCCAAAGCCGAGGCCGAAGCCAAAGCCGAGGCCGAAGCCAAAGCCGAGGCCGAAGCCAAAGCCGAGGCCGAAGACGAGGCCGAAGCCGAGGCCGAAGCCGAAACCGAGGCCAAAGCCGAGGCCGAAACTGGAGCCGAAGCCGAAGCCAAAGTCTAAGTCAAAGTTTTTTATTACAACTGAGCCTTTGCAGGCACTTTCAAAAGCGTGTTTTTTTTTTTTTTAAGTTAATTTAAGAGCTCCAAAACCGCCACCCGCGGGCCGCTTACGGCCCGCGCACTGCGCGGCCTCTACTTTTTCAAAACCCTCGCCGTTCCGAAACCGTTAGAGATAGAGGGGGGGTGCTCGACCAAATATCATAGAGAACGAGGGGGGCTTTGCAGTGGTAGTGATAAAAATCCAAGATGGCGGATTCAAAATGGAGGCCAAAAAATAATAAGGTCCGATCTGGCTGAAAATTGGCGTCCGGGGGTTTTAGGGGGCACCAATTCATAAACCGGAATCGACTTTCTTTTCCGCCATTTTTCAATATGGCCGCCATTCAAACGCTTCTTTTGGAGATATTGTTTTCGGAGAAGGAGCCGCGGGAGGTAAAAGACATGAATGACAGTCACATAGGAGGTCCAGTGTGAAATGAACTGAAAGGGGAACCCTGACCGGAACAGCCATATGGATCTCGAAAACGGCGAGTCGCACACCCATACCGCCCGAAATAAAAATGTCAAGGACCCTGGGCCGTTTGACGAGCCGGTGAAAAAACATTGCTAACATGCAAAAAAAAAATACCATACAAAATTGAAACGTTCACCGTTCCGAAACCGTTAGAGATAGAGGGGCGTTACAAGTCCAGTTAGTTCAGGAAGAGTCCGAAATGACCTGAAAGTGGAACGCTGACCGGAACTGCCCTACGGATCTCGAAAACGACAAGTCGCAGACGTATAGTGCCGGAACTAAAAATGTCAAGGACCTTGGGACAATTGACGAGCCGGTGAAAAAAAGATGGTTTCCATACAAAAAAACATGGCTGCCATACAAAACCAAATATCATATTTATTTTACGTCATGTTACAACCTCCACCTAAAACCACCTCGCGGGCCGCTCGCGGCCCGCGCAGCGCGCGACCTCTAGTTGACTATATATATAAAGCTCGATTACCACTGACTGACTCACTGACTGATTGACATAATTGTTCTCCCAGATGGAGCCGTGGGGGGTTAAAATGATGTATGAGACTCATAAACCTTGAGGTCCAGTGAGTCCGGGAAAAATCCGAAATGACCTGAAAGTGGAACGCTGACCGGAACTGCCCTACGGATCTCGAAAATGAAAAGTCGCAGACCTATAGTGCTTGAACTAAAAATGTCAAGAACCCTGGGCCGTTTGACGAGCCGGTGAAAAAAAGATGGCGTCCATACAAAAAAAGATGGCGGACATACAAAATTGAAATGCTCACCGTTCCGAAACCGTTGGAGATAGCTGAGGGGTGCTCGACCAAATGTCATAGAGGACGACGGGGGCTTTCCAGTGGGGGTCATAAAAATCCAAGATGGCGGATTCAAAATGGCGGCCAAAAATAAATATGGTCCGAGCCGGCTGAAAATTGGCGTCCGGGGGTTTTCGGGGGCACCAATTCATAATACGGGATCAAATTTTTCTTTCCGCCATTTTTCAAGATGGCCGCCATACAAGTGTTCATTTTGGATTTTCACTCAATTGTTCTCCCAGAAGGAGCCGTCGGGGGTAAAAGTCATGTATGGGAGTCGTATAGAGGGGGGACCTGTGAGTTTAGGAAAAGTCCGAAACGACCTGAAAGTGGAACACTGACCGGAACTGCCCTACGGATCTCGAAAACGGCAAGCTGCACACCCATAGTGCCGGAACTAAAAATGTCGAGGACCTTGGGCCGTTTGACGAACCGGTGAAAAAAAGATGGTTTCCATACAAAAAAACATGGCTGCCATACAAAATCAAAAATCATATTTTTTTTAAGTTATGTTACAAGCCCCACCTAAAAAGCCCTCGCGGGCCGCATGCGGCCCGCGCACCCGCGCGACCTCTAGTTATTATTTATTATAAAATTCGTTAAACTTGTTTTTGATTATGAGAACAAGTATGGTAGGTAAGGAGTAAGTATTTTTGGTATAATAAATTAAAAATGATTTTATTCAAAAATAATTTTATTTATTTTCATTAATATTTTTACAATCATTATGTAATGAATTTATACTTATTAATTAATCATTAACGATAAATAAACTATCCAAAAAAAAAAAAAACTCGCTTCGAATTGAGAACCTCCTCCTTTTTTTTTAAGTCGGTTAAAAAAAGTGCGGATTGATGAATCACATTTTGGTGTCCGGCCCATGCAAAGGACCATTAGATATTATTTAGAAGTGGTAGGGTCCTAAGCCCCTTTGTCACTGCGACCTGCGAATATCTATTGTGGCACAAAGTACCATACGACAGTAATAACATGGGCTCAAACACCAATTGCTCATCTACCAGATATACAACTGCAAGAGCAATTATTTATACATCTATACCTGTAAGGTACCGTTAACCAATACATGGCAAAAATATTTTTTCGCACTGGTGTGGCGAGTTTTAGTTCGTGTTCTTATAAATAAAACATCGGAATCAGGCAAATAAAAATCGTTTAAATCTGTTAGTTCTGCTTCGGCATAATTATTATATTTCAATTATATAGTCGCCACCGCGTATGTGCTCACAATAAAGTTTTGATTATGAATTCAAGAATAGTACCATAATGACAGACTTTATGCAAGTGCATGCGTGGTTGATTGCTGGGTTTCGGCGCCATTATTGTGTTTGTTTTTATATCTATTGCAGTGAGTATAGATAAAGTAGTGTATGAAACTGCAAGCGTAGCATAACCACCATAGATGTGGGTTTCTTCTACGGAAGAATAGAAAAATAGACCGGTTATGGAAATATTTCTACTCGTCGGTAGGATTTGGTATCCAGCTACTTCACTAACTACTTACCCGTTGCTGTGGAATAGTTGTTTGTTATGCAAGGCTGCAAAGTTGTTATTTGGTACGAGTGCTTGTATTGAATACCGAGCAACCGAAGGATTCTAAGAGTGAACCACTCGCTTCGGTCGTGGTTCAAGAATATTATCCTGAGCGTAGAGTGAGGGATTCAAAGGCACGAGACGCAAATAATTTTGCAGCCATGCGAAACACACAACTTTTCATCTCATTAAAGCGAGGAAAATGTTAGATGCCTAATTATATTTGAGTTATTCTTCTTCACCACTGTACACTTGTCCAACGCGCCAACCCCTCACTCGCGGCAGAATGCTCTCGTGATTACAAGACTTGGGGCCCGGTCTGTGCTCTACACCATGGTTCGTCACGTTCGAATTTCGAATAACTTTTCCACGCTAGCGGATAAAATAGACTTTTGCGCTCGGATTTCGAAGAATAAAGAAAGCCTTTCGGCTAGTGAGATGAAAAGAATATTTTATCTTTGTCTACGTAGAAACCTGAGTCTGGATGTCGTGATGGATAGAAAGAGCTTTGTATATTCTTTGAAGAATAGAAATAGAAACGGTCATGCTACAGGTGCTACACATAGGTACCTTACTAGATATTAAATATGATACTATTAAAACCCTTGCCTCAGCTCGGTTTTACACACACTCGTATTTTAATTACCCCTTTTATGCAGCAGTTTCTTAAACTACTATTATTAGATTGCAGGTATTACCCAAATATTCTTTTCATAGGAATCTAATGCATAAAAAAGATTTTGTAGTAAATATATTTTTATTTCACTAAACAAGAATTACCTCCTACTTTTTTCTTTTTAAATAACTACTCACTATACCTTATACAAAAAGTAAATAAAAGCAATAAAAATCCCGACTGCTTAAAAAGTGAACTATAAATTAATAAAAAATCACTTTAAATACAAACTGAAAAGAAAAAAAACTAGTATTAGTAGTAGAATTCTAATGCGGAACATAGCGAACCCATTAAAAATTGCGATAGACTCAAATCTTCCCAATAATGAGTCCCGAACTCCCGACTGTTATAGTCGCTAGTCGCGTTTTTTTCAGTTTTTATTTAAAGTTGACATTTTAAGCAGTCGCTGTATTGTTTATTTTTTTTACACTTTTTGTTTAGTTTTAAGTGAGAATAGCCGTAACCAACTTTAAATCGTTATAGATCCTAAATGGTCATACGAAATGAAAAATGATAACAGAAACCTAAAGATGATTTTCAAATACCTATTCAATGACACCCCACTTAACATAGTTTGTTGACTTTCATTTCTATTTTTTCCACAATATGGCGTCTACTTGTCGCCATATTGAATTTTAATTACTTTCAGGTCTTTAGTGATACTTACAAGAATAAGACAAATCTATTGACGTAAGAATCATTAAAATCGGCCCACGCATTTGGTGTCTAGAGCGCCACAAAGGAATAAACATACATACATAAGCTGATAAACCCATTACCCTCCTTTGCATCGCGCAGTCGGGTAATAAGCAGTCACGGCATGCAGTCATTATACGTTTACTTTGAATCAATATCGCATAATCAAATCAAGTTTAACCGATGTTATTATAAATATTTTATTTTGTCTCTTAGGGTCGTATCTTTTTTTTACTCGGGTAGATTTTTTTCTTGCCATAGTAAAAGTTACTAGTGGCAATAAGTTCTATCAATTACCATTGGTTTCAACTCTGGGCAACATGTTTCAAAATATTGGACCAAGCTTCTATGGAAGAGTTGCATTGTCCTTTCTCGTACCATTTTTTTTAACTCTCGTACCATTTAACCATCGATCGTTTGAAGGTACTATCTACTACAATTTAAACAGTACAAGTAGTTGCATACTTAACACTCAAGCCACCCAGTTTTCTGAGTAATAATGCAAATTAACATAACAATTAGGGAGCCTGCTCTTAATCATCGCTTGTTAAGTTATTAGTAAGCGGGATAATACCTATAAATTACTTAGCGTAATTAACTAAACATCTTGGTTGAATCATAGGGCATAAGTCCAATAACAAAGCTTTTCCTTAATTTTTAACACGCTTTTATTAGCTTCACCTGTAACTAACTAACTATGTAAGAAAATCTTGGAATGTAAATTTGACCCACTTCCCGGTTTTTTCCCTGAAATTTTGCACACACGTTTAGTTTGGATGATAAAAGCGTATGTTTTAGTTTTTTTAAACTATATAGGGGTTATTATTATTATAACAATTGACACTCCTGGACTAGACTGTCACCAACCCGACCAACCCACTTGGAACCGTGCACCTAGAATCACGACGTTTTGAAAGTGCCTGCAAAGGCCCAGTTGAAATAAAAATCTTTGACTTTGACTTTGACTGACCTTCGTAGCGTCTGTAGGAAATAACCTAACCGTCAAAAACCCCGACTCCAACTAGAAAAAAACCTGTAAACGTCTGAACAGATTTTCATGAAACATAGCTAAGATGATTCCCGATTAAACTAGCTTTCAATTAAAAAAAACTGCTTTGAAATCGGTCCATCCGTTTTGGAGGTATGATACTACAGACTGACACACAGATACACACTAACAAACTTACAACACTCTTTTTTGTCGGGAGTTAAAAATACAGTTTTCTGTCCCATTATAGGTACCTACCATAGGTACCATAGGTATTATTTAATAAAGTACCAAATAATCTTTGACATTTAATAAATTTAAAATACAATTGATACGGTGGCTTGCTGAGAAATGTTTTTATAGCATCCATGAATTTTTTAAATATAAATTGTAAACATTTTTAATTTATTTTAATTTTATGTAATGATCTTTTATGCTATTTTATTGAATTAATTTGATGGATTATAACAATTAATTACCATAAAGGAAACCTGTACATCAATGACCAAAGAAGCCTCTCTTACTGTACACACACAAGGACCACAAATAAAATGGGATAAGGGCAGGAGAATGATGATGAGGTCGAAGTTCAGTCTCGCCTGATCGTTTTAAAGTTTATTACCAGAGTCGATGTTCATTACCATTTTACATACGTGGTAGATCCCCAGATGCGGCTGAACAGCTAAATATCAGTATTTTACACAGATACCTATTAAAAACAAATGAAAAAACGTCAAATAATTTTAAAATAATATATTTCATCTACTTTTTGATATTTCATTTTAAAATTTTAATATTTAAATTATAATAGATATATATAATTATAATTAATGAAAGCCAAACATTAAAAATATCTGACAAACATCTTAGCTAAGGTTTTGACATCGCGGACTTTCGTTGGCATTTGGGCCTTGTTGACCGGGACTTTTTTTTTTTCGATGTCTTCATATCCTCGAATGATAATAATAAATATTTGGCGTCTTCCTCCATTTGCTTTCGCTCTTGTGGATTCTGAGCATTTAGTTTCCATTTTGGATCAAGAGGAATTCTTGCTTTCGGCTTCCAAAACACATCTTTTTTCTCTTTTTCGCTAGCATAATACCTAACGATGACGTAAGAAACCGACGCCATTGGTGGCGCCAGAAGCCGTTCTAAATTGAAATTTGAAATTTGCGGGAAAAATGGAGTTTCTTTTTTGTGGGAAAAATTTGGAATATTTATCGAACAACTGGCTTTAGAACTAACCGTAAGACCACGGCGTTTTGATACATCTCGTCTAGATTTTTTAAACGGTGGTAATGGCTTTTTTTTATACAAAGCGTCATTTTTTACGTCATCGTTGGTTTCCCTCGAGTCTGAGTAGGGCTTGGTGACATCAAACTTTGGCTTCGTCCATTCGGTTTTGTAGAAGCTTCGACTGAGCACCGGAGAGTCTTCGTTTCGCACTGAAAGGATAAAAAGAAACAAGTTGAACTTCATACACTTAACGAATCCAAAATATTTCCTACGCCTTGCATTACCTACCTATAGAGAAACAGCTCATTCATTTGTCAACAATGTAGGGGTGATTTTTCCTGTTACACGTATTTTTTCTTGTCCTATTTTATTTCTTTAAAACTTTGCCCCTCACTACGATTTCTCTTGTATTCAGGGTACAGTTTACAAACACATAACTCACATGCACATTGCACACACACTCAGACCCGAAACTACTATCTGTAGATCATAAAAATATTTGTTCCGTGCCGGGATTGAACCCGCGGCACATAGCCAAGAAAACTAACTTAGCTTAACGCTTAGCCACTGCGCCAACCGTGTCGTCAAACCGTCCCGCGTCGTCGTCCTGCGTGCGTGTGGCCTGCAGCGTAGAAATGGGCTAAGTAATGATTTTTCAATTTTACGACTTTTAATTACTACATGACAATGACAAAAAACAATGAACATTTGGTTCGTAAGTAACGTAAATTAGCAAAACGAACACGAACACCTCGCGAACACAGTTCTACTTGTGTTCGCGCTCAACCCCTCAGTTTTCCCAATATACACTTTAGTTTATGCCCTCAGTAACCATGGATTCACCGTTGGAAGTGGTCGACAGTGAAGTAGCCAAAAAATTTTTTTTCAATTCATTGTTATTCACGAAATATTGTTTCCATGGGAGGACCCTAGGTGGTGGGAAACACTTTTGTACAAAAAGCAAAAACAAAATAGCATACATTAATTTTAGACTTCCCTCGAGTTCGGTACGAACAATGTTGCATCAAATTTCTCTGAACACCGTCCGCACAGAACACCCAAATTGGATCGCCACGAAAATTTTTGACGAACACAGTGTGCAGTGCAGTGTATGTTCGATAGTGGTACGCACGTGCGAACAAAGTGTTCGATGTTCGTGTGTTCACCATGTTTTTGTTCGTTCGTGCGTACACGGGTTTATAAACGAAAGTTATACAGGATCATTTTTTAAGTAGTGCGCAGAATGATTCAGTATCCGTTCCCAAATGCAACCACAGTACTAAAATTCACTCCAAAACAGAATAAAAAATCAATTTTGTATGACTTGCGCTAGTAAATTATGCGTGTCCCCATACTAAGTCGAATTTTTGTTTTGTTTTAAAGTGTATCCCAATACCTGCACTTGCATTTAGGAACCTGAATCACACTACAAATTATGCGTACTACATAAAAAATTATCCTGTATATGTGCTGTGTATAACTGTGTATTATGTTATTACGCCCATATTTTTTTTGACATTACTCTATAAAATTTCTGTGTTCTGTGCTTTATTTATTGTTTATCCCAAACGTCCTTAAGTAACTATAACCTAACCATTTACCATCAGGTAGGCTGTGTAAAAAAATTGTGGTTAGCATTTCCATCCTTATGAAATAGCGAATTGAGACGCAGAATGGCAGTTTTATTTTTATTATCATATTATTTTCTTGGTAGGTACCTATAACCTAATAAACTCGTAATATTTTCCCCACTTATGCGGGTTTTCATTAGTCACAATTTCACAAACGTTTTTAATCCATTTTCCTGTACTTATTCAGATAATAAACAGCGTTTGTTAACAGATTTTCCTAGACATCTAATAGGTAGGTACATAACAGTGTTCCCAACTTAGGGGTTTTCCCCCCAAATTTAGGGGGAAAATTAGTGGGCTGGGATTTTTTTAGGGGTATTTTTAGGGATTTTTTTATTCTTGACTTTTACTGTGAAATTTATAATGATTGTGACGCATTTGGCTGTAAACTTTTTGAAAATGTTTCAATTATTGTATAATATTACAATTCATTTATTATTTTTACAGAGTTTTTTTTTTTTGGGGGATTTTAGTGGTTTTTAACTTTAGCTTTGGGGATAAATATTTCTGAGAGTTGGTAACACTGGTACATAATTAGTTCCAGTACAGTCACTGCACACACTCAAAGAACTAGGATTTATTCCTGGATCGTGATTCGTAGTCGTAGGTGCATTTATTAATTAATTTAATAGGCAATTACAATAGGTAACAATCGATTAATAGATTTCAGGCCCACGTTCACCAATAATATAACAGATGTTTAAAATTAAACCGGCCGATTACCCATACAAATATTCATGTTTAAACGTCTGATTTTGCTCTAATCGTCTGTTATATTGTTGGTGAATTCGGGCCTTAGTTTACATAGGTAGTTGTTTTAGGCACATTCGAGCGTGTGGCACCTGTGGGTTGCAGCTGAAAATCAGCGTCAGGTGGTAGCACCTGGTGTTGCCATCTGACATTATGCTGAGCTGAGGCCCTTTTGGCATAAATGTACTTTTTTTATTTATCTATTAAATTTTATGTGTTTTAATTTTAATTGTGCCAATAAACGCAATTTTCTTTCTTTCATTAGTATGAACTTAATTCTATGTATGTTTGTTTACAAACACAAATCTTCATATAGGTACACAAACATGCATCCAGAACCGATTATGTACATGCATAGGTACTACTTATTATCACTATTCACTCCTGTGAAGAATTTATAGGCAGAGGTATTATGTGATAGTGTATTTTTTATTTTGTACGGCGCGGTTTATTATTATTTTTATTTTATTTATTGAAAAATTCACAAATTGACACATAATTGGCATAGTCCCACAAAACCGTGTAATCGGTTTGACTGTGGGATCTGTGAGTCTAAACATATTAGATAAGGCATCCAGACGTACGTACACACGTACGTTACGTATTATCACATATTACATAAATAGTATCTAAATAATTTTCTTTTAAAAACACCTTTTTTGGGCTCGTGTCTTATTTCCGCCGACAAACTGTTCAATATATATGGTAAACGTTTTTTGAGTGTTCTGTCACCAAAGTAGTTGTTAGGTGCAGTATGTTGCATATAATTTTATGCAAAGATTACTAAAATTCGATTCCTTAGGCGCGTGCGCCGCATGTAGTGCGCGTTCACCTTTGTGTAAGGCGACGTTATTAGGTCATCATCATTTTCCTGCCTTTATCACATTTTTTACCCCCGACAAAAAAGAGGGGTGTTTTAAGTTTGTAGCGTGTCTGTGTCTGTCTGTGGCATCGCAGCTCCAAAACGGTTGGACCGATTTCAAAGCAGTTTTTTAAATTGAAAGCTTGTTTGATCGGGTATCATCTTAGTTATGTTTCATTAAAATCTGTTCAGCCGTTCCAAAGTTACAGCTCTTTTTCTAGTTGGAGTCGGGGGTTGTTGACGGTTATGTTATATTTGGGCAACGTTATAGTAGGTAGGTAAGTATATTATTTTTATGAGTTTGCCGTTCAAAGTTTTAGAACCGTACCAGTAAAACAGATAACAGCAGGAAAATTGTTCTCATTATCCACAAATACCGTTTTATCTCAGGTAAAGTACCGGCTTATTCAGTGGCGGACAAACAGATTTGCCGCCAGTAGGCTCTATTCAAATTTTGCCCCCCCTACCGACCTCTAGATACTATTCGATACCCTAGACCGCCCTAAGCTTGATTTATGAAAAGAGTATCCATGGAGTTTCTTGCCGGTATCTTCTCCAGGACCAACCCACTTGGAACCGTGCGCCTAGAATCAGGACGTTTTGAAAGTGCCTGCGGCCCAGTTGAAATAAAAATCTTTAGACTTTGACTTTGAGATCACAACCTTATTTATGATTTGTGCACTATCGTCCTAATTACACCACTTTTTTCAAGTAACTAGTACGATTGTGAACTAGGGGATCCCACACCACAACGACAATTTTTATTATAATTTTTTTAACATAGTTCCTCACTATAATTTAGCGGCAAGTTCCATATTAGTCCTTCTATGCTATTCTATATGCTATTGCATTTCGTTCGCTACCGCTAGTTAGGTTATGAGACTAAAATAAACAACATTGTGTGGCAGTCATTTTATTTTCGCTGGTTACCAAAAAATTACATCAGTTCAAAACTCTCCAAGGTCGTAGACTTTATGGTCACCCAGCGAAACTGTAAAGCAGTCCAGTAAAGAAAAAGTTCTCTTCGGAAAACCCGTGCAGGGTCGCGGATTGCAGGGGGGGTCATGTGTCGCACGTGTTGGCGGGAATACCTTGCATCCCGGGGTACATACCCGGTTCTTCTGGTCACATTCGTTTTGTTGCCCCTTCTTCGAACTCGGCCAGGAAGGTATTGGTGCCCACGGCTCGTAGTCTCTAGCTAATAGTATCTTAGACCCTCGCCGGTTCGTCCCTAAAGCGCCAACTTCAAAATCGTTAGGTTTCCCCTGGTGTAACACTCCGCCTAAAAACTTGCCTAAAGTTTGCAGACGGTCAATAACTTCATCAGTTAAATCAGCCATTGATCTCGTTCTCAAAACATCAGCCTCAGTTCCCGCCTTCCTTTGGTAAGCTGTGGGTCCTAGCTGTAGGCCAGATGACAAGTCCAAATCGCAGCTGGAACATTTTGTCTTAGGTTTCCTCTTCGGACAAGCGCGCGGCTGGGGCTTCAGCTTAGGCAAGCCGAAGGTCGGTGGTGGGACTGGATTATTGGGCGGAGATCTTGGCGCCAACGGCGGGCAATGCGGAGCTTTATTACCGCATTTACCTTCAGCAGGATCCACTTCTACTCCCAACGGCTTGAGGTCGCTCTTGCATTCAACAATTTGACTTCTTTTTCTGACCCTCTTTAGGAGTTCGGACAGAGCTACTTTCTCCTTCAGTTTTGGCATAGGACTGACGGTGGCGGATATGCTGTCTGTAATACCGTCAGCGGTGGTTGGAAATGAGTTTTGGTCCTTTATTAAGGGATTTAACACAGTGTCCGCTTGTATGAAGTTAGATGTTCTGTTCATTTTCGTGCCGCTTATAGCATGTTGCCTTGGTTGGTTAGGCTCTCTAGTTTCGAGTTCCCGTATCGGCTCACGTCCCGGAAGGCTACTTTCAGTGCTCGTGAACTCTTTTTCAAATATAGCCTCTGTGTCTACAATGTGCCTAGTCTCGGTAGCATTCATATGAGATCTAGGTGATATAGGACAGGTTTCGTTGCAAGTCAAAACATGTTTAGGGTCTAACTCTTCCTTGACCCACATTGCGTCTGTAACACTCCTTTTTGGTTTATCAAACGAAGTTGTATTGTCGATTCCTTTTGCGTAAGTATTTTGCGCTTGCTTCATTGCTGTATTAGAGTCTGTCTGTTCTTGTTCTCGTGTGCCGTCCAATCCACTAATGTTTGGGGATTGATATGAAGATGTTGTATCATCTCTTGCATCATTTTTTTGAACTTGATTTAGTGATTGCTCACAATTTATCTGTTCTGTATCCCATATGTCATCTGATACACACATATTTGTTTTGTTATATGAATATGATGTATTGTATCCTTTCGTGAAAGCGTTTTGTGTACTACCGTGTTGTGTATTAGCGTGTGGCGGATTAGCGTATTGTGTATTAGCATATTGTGTATTAGCCTGTTGTGTATTCGCGTGTTGTGTATTAGCGTCTTGTGCATTAGCGTCTTGTGTATCAGTGTGTTGTGTATTAACTTGTCTTTGGGGTTCAAACTGTCTTTCACACCATGCGGCGTTTGATACACATAAATGTGGTTGTTCAAATGTTGTCTGATTCTGTCCTGCGTAATTTTGTTGCGTATGTTGGGTTTGTGATTGATGATACTGTTGCGGGTTCCACATATTAAATGATCCATACATTTTTGGTTGGTCATATGAAGGTGTAGGGTCATTTTGTTTCCCGTAAGTATATTGCGTTTCGTTTTCCGGCTTAGGATCCATGTGTTTTTCTTCACTTGTGCTCTCTGCTGCACTCATTTTTGGTGATGGAAATGGAGATATTGTATCATCTCCTTTTGTAATCGTTTTTTCTGCTAGTTTTGCTGCTTGCTCACAGTGTAACTTTTCTTCATGTTCTCTGAAAGTTGGTTTACGATTTTTGTTAAACTTTAAATATGCTTCATCAATCCGTTTCGCGAGCGGGTGTTCTTTTTTACTTAGTATCATACGTTCTAAATGTCCTCCTCTTCGTCTTGTGCCATCTGGCGCGCGCATGCGTCGTTGTACTGGTTTACGTTTTGATTTATCTGTATTCCATATATTTTCTGATGCACTTATATTAGGTTTTTCTAATAATAGAGATGTAACTTTAAATTCTTTTGCTTCAGGTTCTTGTGCTTTTTTTGCACCCGGTACATAGAAATATGAGAACTCATGGGGGGGAAACTTTTCATTCGGATCGTACTCTCCCGTGTCGTAAGCTAATGTTTTTTTATCATATGGATCTATGAGTACTTGGTGCGGGTGTATACGTATAACCGGTTCAGAGGCAGCTATTTCTTTTTCCTTGTCTCGTTTTACCAAGTCAGAAGATTCTACTTCGTGTTCCGGTAATATTGTTTCATTAAAGACGTAACGTGAAGGGTATAACTTATTTTTTGTATATAGTTCCGCGGCTCCCCTTTCGAATTCGTGGCTTTCCAGGTCTAGTTCCTTTTTATCAACAGGTCTCTTTGGCTGCTTCTTTAATACGTCCATTTGGACAAGATCTTCTTCTATAACAGGCGAGCGACCAGTACTATCCCTATTACTAGATATAGGAACGCCGAGTTTTTCCATTTCTTTTAGTAATATTTCATCTATCTTGTTAGTTGGGGTATCCAGACACCGTTTTGCCACCTCATCGAATCTAGCTGGAACATCTAGTCCAGAAGAGGGACCGGGGTGTCTGCTTTCCATTCCCTTGTCACAACAGCATTTGACCGCTGCCATGTCTCCTAACACCCTTGGAGTAACATTGAACCCTTCGATTTTTGGTCGTTGAGCTTCAACTAATGGAGTCTCATCTATATGTTCTAATTTCTGAGTCAATTGCTCTTCATCTTCCTTTGCAGTGGTGGCATGTACAGTATGATCAGGTTTCTCAAGATTCTCCTTATTCCAATTTAATTTATTTTCATTGATTTCCCGCTCCAGATTATAATTGTCTACCTTTGGTCTATAACCAGTTGCTTTGCGTGGTAAAATGTCATCTGAGTCTATTTTCAAACTTGAATCCTGTATATAAGTAGCAGTCGTAAAAACTGAATCAGTTTTATTTTCATCTTCACCTGTCTTATATACCTTTGCATGCACTGTCGTAGTATCATCTGGTTTATCCCAATCATCCCAACCTCCCTGACTTTGAACATATTCGTCAGCAGCTTCTTTAGCAACAATTGTTTTATGTGGTAGAGTGACATCGAAATTTCTTCTCTGATAAAAATTCTGTTTATAATCGTTTTTAGCATTTACGTCAAAATCGGTATCAATTTCCGGAACATTTTCTGCTTTTAGTGCCTCAGTTTCATGTACGTTTTCCATTTTCTCCGGTATTTTACCGTCCAAATTTGTAGTCATGTGAACGTTTAAAGTCCGTGGTATAAGACTTGAATCTTCTATGGATTCTCCAGCTTCATCAGATTCTGCTGTGCCTCCTTTTTTCCTCTGTTTTCTTGCTATAGTTTGTAATATAGATTCATTCATTATTAAATCATCGGGTTCCACTGTGGTTTCTTCTTTTATTAGTTCGCGGTTAAATGCGCCAAATTGTATTCTGTCATCACGAATAGGTTTATCTATATTCTTTTCTTCCTCAAATTTTATTCTTGCCATTTCTGCCTTATCTATTTCGCGTCTCGTTTCGTCAATGTTGACGCTTTGAGAATAATATTGCTGACCCATGATCGAATCGATATCTTCTTTGCCAAACGCTCGATCTATGAGTCTTTGGCATTTTTCACAATGTGTCTCGTTTAAAGGTGATCTTGAAGTGTATATATTGCCTTTGCCCAGATTTTTTTCTTCATCACTATATTTGTCTGACCGTAATTTTGGCTCCCGTTCTGGCACAATAATGTATTCGCAGCCATCCTTGTGTTTTTCTTTCTTGTGTTCAAATTCATCGTCGTCCGTAGATTTTGTACTTTTCTGGGCTTTTCTTAACCCAGCATAGAAAACTGAAAAATAGCGAAAAAAGCCGTGAGTATGTTAGATAAATAACGTTAAAAATATAAAATATTTGGATAAAATTCTATTTTTTCGTGCTCGCGGGCTTTTTCCGCCATTTTTCCTCTTTCGTCTTCCAGAAAATTTAAATTTTTTGTGATTTAAATTACGTTAGAAACATTTTAAACAACAATGTAATGGTGCGTCAACACATTAAAATTTGTAATGTGTACATAATTTAATGGCTGGCTATAGTCTAGAGGCACACACAAACTGAACAGTCGGAACTGCGCAAGCTAGGGCTGAATGGATGCATACAGGTATTCAAACATCCGTTCAACCCTAAATTCGGCGCGATGCGGATCCGGCTCCGGGTGGCCGCCAGATGCGGTTAGCCTCGAGGCTGTGGTCTGGATTTGCTTCCAGTTATAGTCCGTAAAATATAGCTTGATACCTGTGACAGCTATCATCAAAGCCGAACCACTAAAATTAATATGCGATCGGGTGTTATTTTTAGATAATTATGGAATGTTCTTTCATAGTTTAGTGAATAAAATAAAATAAATAATACTTCAAATTATTGTCCTGACGCTCGTTCAAGCTTTGTTGTCAACTTCAATGACAGCTGTCCTAGATATCAAGCTATTTTTTACAGACTATAGGCGAAGGCTAGCAGTGAAACGGAACACATAATATAGTAGCATTAATGTGTCCTATTAATGGTCATGCGGTTGATGTCTGAAGTTGAGGTAGTTGCGCGATGCGGGGGGAGGTGTGACACACGCCTACTGTTGGCTAAGCTAAGCTTTATGGTGCGTATCATGGGCCCGTGACTGACATCTCGCGTCACACCCCTCCCGCACTGCGCAATTTCTTCATAAGCTCACCGACCGTCTCAGATATGCGGTCGGCTTATCACACGAAAGATGATGAATTGCATGATGACAACAAATGAGTTGTCGTCCTTATGATGACTCCAAGACAGCCACTGTAGATTGGAAGACGAAAGCGGAGAATTGGGTGTTACGGAGCAATTTGCGAGGGGCCTATTGGTTATAGCTAGGACTGTCATCTTGTCTATGATATCTCCGGTATCGTGATATAGTGTACAGACATAAATCGCACAGGCATCCACTAGACCCGCAACAACTAGTTCTAGGTTCATCAAACGGCTAGCTTCGAGTAGGTATCATTTTAGCTATTTTTCCTGAAAATCTGTTCAGCCGTTCAAAAGCTACGGACTCATTGGTTTTGATAGTTGAACAGACGCTGATTCACTCTACAAAATTATGAGCACGACATAAAAATTATCCTGTACATATTTTACTTTTAATTTGAAATATAGGTACCTAACCTACCTACTTATTTAGATAATGCCAGTGTTTTTGTTTATTTAGTTAAAAAAACATTACCCTCCTTTTAGGTTTCGCCGCAGTCAGGTAAAGACTACCAACAAATTTTGAAACAGGGCCCATTTAGTACGAGCTACGCCATTGATGACGTTTGACAGTTTCACCGACATAACGTAAGATAGTCTATTTCTAAATTGTGCTATTTTGTTTATTGGACATGGAATCTCATGGCTTCTGATGGAGGAAACATCGCGTAGGTACGTCAAATATAAGCCTATGGAGAAACGAGGTGGGTATAGTGTTCCTTACACTACAAGCCCATGGCAAACTGGGTGCGCTTTGATATCCACGTTCAAAAAAAGAAAAGACTAGTTAGTAAAACTTACACAATTCGAACTTGCCGGCGGCACACCGCTGATCAGCACGTAGGAGACGTGGTGTGAAGGCAACTGTACACACCCTCTTAATTCTTGAAAATGTTGTTCTCAACATCATTTTTCAACCACATTAATTTTGAATGATAATCAGCGAAAATAACTTTATTACATTTTTCTGAATTCTTAACAAAGCTACAAAAAAAATTTAACAGGTGCTGCTTTTGTTCGGATTTGTTTTTTATTATCCAAGTCAACAATTTTCGACCAATGGCTGTCTTCTGTGTTTTTGCTGCCAGCAATATTTGAAAGTGTCACGAAAAAGTTTGCAAACCAATTATGATTATCAAAAATCTTTTTTTTTCAATCTCTGTTCGGTTGCTAGAGGTTGTTAGTAGGTATTTGGTCTAAGGCACAGACCTGCCTTCGCTAACGCTCAGGTCTACAAAGAGAATAACGAACGTTGAGACTGAATTTACCCCGCGAAATTCAATAAAATTAAAAGACTAGATCTTTCATCTTTCTCTAAGTTCTATAATGAACATAAATATTATATTTTATTCTAAGATTTTATTTGTACTTTAATTTGTAAAATGATGAAAAATGGATACTAAAATAAGTATATTATTATAATTATATAGAAATATTCAGTAGATATTTAGCATAAACTTATTATTAATAATAAGTTTATGATATTTAGTGTTAGTGTGTTAGTGTGTTCCAATCAATGACTAAAGAACCCTCTCTTTAGTCATTGGCTCCAATCGGGTTTTTTTTTCGCGGTGCTTAGGTGTGCACCGGTGTGCGCCGATGTTTTCCCCATAAAGTTATTATTACTAGTTTTCCCCCAATAATTCCCCTAAATAATTTTGGACCTTAGAACAGCCCCTAAATTTAGGGGAAAATACCCTAAGGGGTACAGGTACACTGGGACACTGCATTTTAACCAGTGATTTTATCTGATTTTATCGAACGAGAATTTTCACTGCGATCTTGCAACAACGTTTCGTTGCAAGTTATTTATTCTGTATTAATCTCACAAATATTTATGTTTTTCATTTTAATCAAAAGGAAAGAATATAAGTGATTTTAAAAGAACCGTCTATTTACAAAAAAATAAACTGAATATCCAGGAGCAAGTACAAACATTGAAAATCAATGCAAATTGTATTTATGGATATCGTAATAAATAAATCGAGATTGTATTCTGATTAGACAACTTTGATGTAACGAAACGTCATTTCAAATGCAAGAAAATAACAAAGATGGCTGAAGAACAGGTGAGAACCAAAATATTATGATTTATAAATGATTTTAAATGAATTTACTATAAATGTTGCATGTACAACAATTTCACAAACATATAAATAAATATAGTGTTAAAGTTTTTTGAATGCCGCCTCATATTTCACTAATTTTGTCCCACTTATTTGGTGTTTGGGCCGCGAAGTAACATTTCCAACACTAATTTCTCATAATAATAATGTGTTATTTTAGCATTTTATCAATTATAAAATTGTCTGTTGAACGTTGAGGGGTAGGATATCGTATGATTTTGCCGGCACTTTGGTTATAATGAGTTGTTTACACATCATATCCTTGAAATGGAATCAAAACTGTTAATGGTAAATTGGATACGTAGTGCGATTGGCGATTTGTGATGTTCTACTTTTGAACTTCTAAGTTATTTCGACGGGGCGTATGTCAACAATCAATCGTAAATTTCGTTTATTTTTCAAGGTTTATTTTACCATGATTTGTAGGATATTTTTGAAGGACACATTTAGTTCAATGCCAATGCAATATTGCACAATTTATAATTCGTTTTAGTATTTTATAATTAGCAATGGCACAGCAATTCTTCTTAAATTTTAATTCTTGTGCAATTATGCCATGTTTATTTTCATTTTAATCAACTGTTGGCAGAATATGGTTTAGTCTTATTAACAACTTGTCTCAAAATATAACCTTTTTAAAGTTACATCCCGGAACTGAAAGCAAATAGTTGTGTATTCAAGAGACGGTGCTCTACTTGCTGTCTCATTATGCGATAGGCTGTAATGCATGGGCATACTCAGCTTCTGGCCCTGGCGGGCCAAATCAGAAATTTCTTAAGCCCCCGTGCTTGTTTTATCATACACAGTACCCGAAGACACCTACACGAAAGATTAGATGTTTGTAGTGTGTAGGGGAAACACCCACAGGAGATCCTGCTTTATAGGTAGTCAAAAAAATAAACAATAATATGAACACAGCAACAACAGTAGGTATGTAGGCATACGAAAATCCAGGGGGGCAGCCCCCCTGCCACTCCTAGGTACACCCATGCCCTAATGCATTGATATAATATTGTAATACTATCACTCGTTGCAGAAAAAGGGACCTTAACTTTAAGTTGTTGTACTTATTTTTTTTGGTATTGGTATTGGTAAAGCGGGCGAGTTTCCGCAACTCCACGACGATGCGCGTATTTTGCGTATGGGTGGGAATATTCTATTCCAGCCATCCCAACTCCTCGAGGAAGGCCAGTAGACATTTGATGTTGCTGGCGATCTCCCGGAGATTACTCTAGTTACCGAAGTACTTGGCCCTGAAGACGGCTACCTCTGGGCAGTTCAGAAGCACGTGGGCCGCTGTTTCGTCCACCTCCATGCAACTTGCAACGTTGTTGTACATAACAAAGTTATTACCTAACAATGTTAACATAAATTAAATTATAATAATATTAGCCGCTTAGCCGGATGTGGGAATTTGTGAGGATTATTCCTGTTATGTTTATATATGATTCAATATAAAATATTGCCTACTAAAATTTCCTACAACTTCGTAAATATAGTTTGGCTAATGGAAATGCTAAAATTGAACTGCAAAATACAAAGATCTCAATTAGAAAACACTAACAATCATTCTTCTATAAGTCTATACTAATATTATAAACGGGTAAAGTTTGTTTGTTTGTATGTAGTGGGTAATCTTTGTAACTACTGAACTGATACGAATAATTCTTTAATAGTAAGCTACACTATCCCCGAGTGATATAGCGTATACAGGAATAATATATGTAGTGCCCAAAATTTGTAGAGTGATTCAGTGTCCATTCCCAAATGCAACGGCAGTACTGAAATAAATTCCAAAACAAAAAAAATATATGTTGTGTGGCTTGCACTGGTAAATTATGCGTGTCCCCCATACTAAGTCGAATTTTCGTTTTGTTATAAAGTGTATCCCAATGCTGCGGTTGCATTTAGGAACAGAGACTGAGTCACTCTACAAATTATGCGCACTACATAAAAAATTATTGTGTATATTATTTTGATAAACATAACACGCATGGGTGAAACCGCAGGCAACAATTAGTTCTGCTTACATAACAAAATAATGTAACTATACTAATGGTCGCCTAGTGGTCGAAATTCGACCACATATTATATAAAAAAAATTGCTTTATATAAATTTTAATTATGCCAAATATTACAAAGTTTTCTCTTCACATATTAATAGATAGATATACAGGGGGACTGGTTCAACTTGGGCAACATTGAAGGAGGGTATTGTACTCATAATCAGTGGCGGCTGTATCTTAAGTGCACTCGTGCACTGCATTACCAGATTTTAATACCTATAAACAATTTATTTATTTTATTTATTTATAGCCTTCCCAGATACCTATAAGAATACATTTTTTTTTTTGTATAGTTTGTTTTTATGTATAGGTGTTATTCTGTGTGCCCTTTGGCAAAGGCCTCCTCCAACACTTTCCAATCTTCTCTCTCCCGCGCCAGTCTAGTCCAGGTTTTTCCAGCTGTTTTTACCACATCATCTTCCCATCTTCTAAATGGTTTCCCCTTTTTTCTCTTTCCCTCTCTTGGGTACCACAATGTTACCACTTTGTTCCATTTCTCTTCTCCTCTAATTACATGGCCAGCCCATTTCCACTTCAGTGTTCTTATTTTCAACACCACATCTTGGGTCTTTGTAGCTTTCCTAATTTTGCTGTGGTTGATTTTATCTATTTTTCTTTTCCCCATCATGCTTCGTTCCATGCTTCGCTGGCAAGTTTGAAGTTTTGCTTGTTGAGATTTAGTAAGTGCCCATGTCTGGCATCCTATAAACAATTACAAAATGCTTATCTAATACAAAAAGTAAGTATCTACTTTATACAAAAAAATCGTTACGAAGTAATGACGAATCAATTTTAACTCTATACCGAACTTATTTTGGTTCAAACAAAAATTTGCCGTGCGCTGCGCGGAGCGCACGCTGGCGCGTGAGACGCAAGGTGATTAGTAGTAACAGTATGAAGGGATTCGTCAAATACCAGTCAAATTATTCACATGTGATTGTTTACAGGAGGTGATACAAATAGAGCTGCTATGCAAGCAACTGTACGAGTCCCAGGACCCAATCTTGAGGGACCAGGCGGAGAAGGCGGTCTGCGGGTTTCAGGTATGTTAACTTCCTTAAAGGACCACAGTTGAGCAGCTTGCACTCTACAAGATCTGTCAACGAATTCATTGTCTCATGTTGCAGGAGTCTCCGGACACGCTAAGCAAATGTCAGGCGTTGCTCGAGCGAGCCGACTCCAGCTATTCCCAACTGCTGGCCGCTACTACACTCGCTAAACTGATCAGCAGGTATGTAACACTATCTCTATCTCCTCTCTACATAGTCACTACATAAAACAAAGCTTCCCTGTCTGTCCCTATGTATGCTTAGATCTTAACTACGCAACGGATTTTGATGCGGTTTTTTTTAATAGATAGAGTGATTCAAGAGAAGGTTTATATGTATAAAACTTTCATATTTAATGTAAGGATAATAGAGAAATTGCACCCGGGCGTAGCCAGGGATGGGTCGCTAGTATAAAATAAAGTCGCTTTCTGCGTCTGTCCACGCAACGGATTTTGATGCAGTTTTCACCAACATTTTGAGAATTTCTTCCAAAAGGTTTATATAGGATATTTTTTATTTATTTATTTATTTAACAATTAATGCACACATAAAATACATGAGAAATATGAAGTAGGAGCATAAAGAACAAAGATACTGCTTATTTCTAAAGAAATCTCTTCCAGCAGACCTGCGAGAGGAGAGATTAAAAAGAAGAAATGTAGACACAGTGTGTAAAGGATACGTATAAATAATTTACATAAAATACATAAATACATACCTAACACGGAAGAATACAAATACATACAATAAATACCATCTATACTCCATTTACTATAGCATTAGAAAAAAGAGGCTCGTAGAAGCAGTAGTGCAAAACATTTTATTTCAAAGTTAAGTTATAACTTTGTTGGATAAATCTGAGACTACTAACGGGATCACCCATAACGCAAAAAAACGTAACGTTTTGTATAAAACAACCAAATAACGATAACAAAAGAAAAACAGTAACAAATAACAACTAAATCACGAAAATTCAACAATAACAAAATCACAACATTTACGTCAATTTCACAGACGACATAAACCGGTAAAATTAGAAAAACCCGGCTGTCACAGCTTATGAAGGGATTAGGTGAAATATTAAATTTGGTAGAATTATAGTGAAACGAAAAACGTTCTCGATATTGTTCACTCCTGCTTCTTTTAGGTTTTTAGCATGGACACTTTAATTTTAAGTTGGAATGAAATAATATATCTAAATAAAGGCCACTTAATTTCATAAGATAAATAGTTCAAATGATTACAATGAAGTGTGACAGCTGGTATATAAATAGATATTAATACATTTGGCGTTAATTGTAACTGTAATAAGTTTAATGTACTTTTATTACAAAGCGTACATTAAAAATAACCTTTTTTAACTTCTGTCTATTGCTATTGTAAACGGAGTATAAATACTATCTAATTAAATATAAACCTAAATGTATAAATAAAATACAAACTATGTCGCAGAGAAAAGGTAGTGGTTTTTATGTAGTGCACATAATTTGTAGAGTGATTCAGTCTGTTCCTAAATGCAACCGCAGTATTGGGATACACTTTAAAACAAAAGCAACTCTCTTTTTCCTCTAATAGCCTGCTAAGTCCATACTAATCTGGTTTCCGCTCAGGGGGGCTAAAAAGACCGATTTAGATGAATTACAATATGATTCATATTACAAATGTCAAAATATCTACTTAATTGACAACTCTTAATGTCATCCGCATAAGGTTCATATTCAGTAATCATTTGTTTGATAGTTACTATGCAGATCAGTAGATGAATTGCTCAATGTGGCCTTTTTAGACCCCCTGGCCATAGCACTGTAACGGCACTTGTGTTGCAGGTCAACGGCAAGCCTGTCCATTCAGCAGCGGCTGGACATCCGGAACTATGTACTCAACTACTTGGCCACTAGGCCTAAGTTGGCCAGTTTTGTCGTACAGGTAACTATACAAGCTCCCATAATACGATACAATTAAGAAGTCGCATCGACAAACTAAGTAAAACCGTTCAGAGGGCTAATTCACGTTATTTTATGACACGCTGATCATATTGCAGTGACGCGGAAAGATTCAGATCCAAATGATACGATTGATTCGGTTGGCGCAGTGGCTAAGCGATTAGCCTTCTACGCTACGTGCCGCGGGTTCGATCCCCGCACGGAACAAGTATTTGTATGATCTACAGATAGTTGTTTCGGGTCAAAAAACTGTACCCTCGATATAGGAGAAATCCTAGTGAGGGGCAAAAAAAAAAAAAAATAGAAACTACTGAACCAATCTTTTAAATCAATTCAAAGATCCGGATCAGTGAGTCGGTTCCGTAAAGAGTTACACACCAGTGGCGTAGCGTAGTGGGGGCGGCAAAATTTCACAATAAATAATAACAATATTATCTTGTAAAAATTTGAACCATTTCATTTCATATTTCCGTCGCTCCTACGATTCGGACCGATTGAATTTTTCGTTACTTATTCAGTGACGAAACCGGGGCATCCCCTTCCTTTAAATCAAGTTATAATAATGACATCTAGCTCGTTGTAGCGACTGACAACACTGTACTGGCTTGCAGGGATTCCCCGTATTTTTTCAATAATTTTTTATCGTGTTACTGTATATTTTAGTTTTTTAAATTGAAATTCCTAAAGGGATGGTGAAATTTTCCTCCGCCCCGGGCGGCTGCAACACTACGCCACTGTTACACACGCCTAAACCATATCCAACCACCATGGCAACCAGTCGGTTTTCTTTTAAAGTGAAGGCGCGTGATCACATTCGTGGGAAGTTGGCAGAATTGGCCCAGCGTTGACTTGCTGGATTCGTTTTTCACTATTTCGTATTTTTGTGTATCTTGACGCAGTATATTAATATGTATGTTTTCTCTTATGGTTTATAATAATATATGTATGTATCTATGTATTTATTACTTGATCTTGAATTTTATTTTATTTTTCTTTCCAATTTTCGTTTATTTTACGTTGCACCCACCATGTTTGTCTCTGCATCACCCTAAGGTAGACTGGCAGAAAATGCCTATGGCATTAAGTCCGCCTTTGTGCTGTGTTTTTTTTACCTGTGCATAAAGCATTAAATAAATAAATATCATCTTGTCCTCAGTCGCTGGTATCGTTGTTCGCGCGGATCACTAAACTGAGCTGGTTCGACATGATCAAGGAAGAGTACGTCTTCCACAACGTTATCAATGATATCACCAACTTCCTCAGGGTAAGTGTCGAGTTAAGTGTTACTAGTGGTCGCCCAGTGGTCGAAATTCGACCATAATTTTAGCTTTCTACACTCCTTCTCCATATAAACTTTAACTATGCCAAATCTCACACTCCTACGCAATATGCTTAAAAAGGGGTACAAAGTTTTCTCTTCAAGTATTATTTAGGTTATACAGTTATGAGTAAATTTATTGATACAGAGAGAATTGATGTTTAAAAGCGCTTCTACGCTTTTTGTAGTATAAAACGCGACAATATAAAAAAAAAAACGATTATAAACTTATTTGCAGTTGGTAAACTGACCGCGACCAATGTCTTTGTATGGTGACAACAGTTTTCCAACGGCAACGTTAAGTTTGTCCCTCAATCCAGTTTCTTTTCGCTAGAACAATGTTCTGTGCTTTCATAGTTGATGGACGAACTAATATTAGGTGTGTGCGCCGATGCCCGCGGCGGCGTCATCGGCGTGGATAGTGAAAATCTTACTAAAAACAAAATATTGCAGACTTATTCACCAAATGCCTGTGACGGACGAAGTTATCGGCAAAACGCGCTATTTAAATTATGGTCATATAAAAATGGTATTTTATTGAATTTGCGTAAACAAATACGTCGAAATAAACCAATAAGCATATATTTAGACATTTCTAGTGTTTAGTTTACTAGTATATGTCTGCATTGTATCTAAAACAACCGTATCCGTCCGGCTATCCACGCCGATGACGCCGAAGCCGGCATCGGCGTACACGACTAGTACATACCTACAAGTTTGTCCGCACTTCCCCTCCTCCTGTCCTCCTGTTCTGTGTCTGTGTGTTCTCCTGTTTATTTTTTATCCGTGTTTGTTATTATTTTTTTGTTTCTTTGTGATCTGTTTCAATTATTTTTTTTGTACTGGCAATTTATGTCCTTTATTGAATAAATAGAATAGAATAATCTTTATTACACAAGAAATTGGTTACAAAATTGTGTGAAGTCCCTGACTCTTGTGCTAGGTGATATAATAAATGCTTTCTATTCTATTCACTTTGCCGTTAATTCTTTTAAACATGGATGTGTATTTCAGAGTCAAGAGCTATGCACGATAGGCGTGCAGCTCCTGTCACAGCTGGTGGTGGAAATGAACCAGGTGTCTGAAGCCGACGCGAACCGCTCGCTGGCCAAGCACCGGAAGATTGCGTCGTCTTTCAGGTATGCTAATACTGGGGTATGAGTACCCCACTCAGTCTCAAAGAAGTATAGCTTCATAGCGGGAAATAAGCAAAAAAAAGGACCTGTTAAAAAATAGTACATTATGGTACAAGTGTGTAATGTTGGTGATTACCGCTGAGGCGCCATTGAGGCCCGAGCCGTTAGGTGAGGGTCTTAAGAGAGCCGAGGACGGTAATCATCAATACACACGTGTATCATACGACGTTTTTCAACACACTTGTGAAGAAAATAACTATAATTTCAACCATAGATATCCGGAGATATGCCTTCACTCTACATTTGTTCAATTACAAGTGTCGCCACTTTTTCCCCACTCCTAAAACGGATGAAGGGTTGGTATAAATATTTTATCGATAAAAATATCGATAAAAACTGACTGCAAAAAAGAGAAGTTTTTTTTTGGCGTATTTTATAGTGTTTATTATAATATCGCTATATAGACACTTTAAGAGAGGCTAACCAAAGACTAACGATTTTAATATAATTTAAATAATTTGAGAAAGGAAGATAGATAATACAGGGAGTTCTAACTTGGGACAAAAGTATTCACCTCAATTTGTGTTTATTAGTCTATAAATATTTTAAAATATTACATAAATAATAATTAAAAAAAGTACAGAATAGTAGAGATTTAAGATTTTTGTCTACACTCATATCGTAAAGTTCTAATTATGAATTCAAAAATAGTACTTTATTGACAGACTTTATGCACATGCAACTACATAATCATAATAAAATTAAAAAGCTTTATAATGACAGTTCTTTTTTTAAAATTATGCTATGAAATAACTTCTTTTCAATTTTCTTGACGTTTTTAAAAAAAAAAAGTACATTTCGGTTCTTCCAAGAAGTTTTCATATCAATTTTTATAGCAGCCGCACATTATCTATGATGGGCTAGGGCGCAATTGTGTTAGATACGATAATATTTTTATTAGCGCGATGCAGGCCTCGTAATCTGATTGGTCGAATTCATCTATCATCCATTTATTTTTTATTTCTGCATCTTTCAGGTAACTAAAATAAAATGTATTCATTCTTGTAAAACAGGGTTCTCAAGATGTTCTCAAGTATAATTACTTATTTAAATCCTTTTCAAACAATATAACTACAAGGATTAGTAAAATAAAAAGAAAACTATAAAATCTTTTAATTTAGCCTAATAAGCAAATACTACAAAAATAATAGACAACATTATTTTTTATTATTAAGCAAATGTTAATAATAATGAAATAATTCCGTAAAAACAACTATCAATTAATTATATCGATATCCCTCAGCGCTGTGCAACACTATTACCATGCGGTCCGAATTGCGCTAAAAGTGATATCGCGAATCCGACCAAAGTCAAAATTATTATTATTACTCAATAGCCCTTATATTTTGTGACTATTAAATTTGGTCGGATTCGCGATATTATCACTTTTATCGCAATTCGGACCGCAGAGATACATTGATTTGACAATTTTGACATGGGTCACTCAATAATGATTAGCCTGACGCCTGTCAAAATTTATTCACAACTAGATATTTGTAAAATCTTTAAATAATATAATTAATGCAGTGATGTTTTACATACCGGTGGTAGGACACCCCACTTGTCTTAAGGTTTGTTGTAATTGTCCTATTTTTGCAAATAAGAACGGAACAATTCGGCATTTTGTAAAAATACGAAATCACACTACACGTTCGGATGCAAACATATGACTAATAGATGCTCATTGACGTCACACGTATTTTGGGTCAATCCGAGCTGATGGAGGCGACATGTGTCACGCCTACAAGCCATATCCCTCGATATCCGTGATTTCAACAGAGAAAACGAGTTGTGAAAATTTTTTCGCAATGGCGGGAAAAATTAATCAGTTTTCCTATGTGCGCGCATCTAACAGATCGGCCATAGACTAAAAGAATGATGTTTCTTTTTTTTGGCTTTTCTCGGATAGCGTTTTAGCCACGTACAAAATGGGTAATTCAAAGTATTCTTTATCACAGAAAAAACAAAAGTTATATTTGAGTGAAAGTTGTATTTATTAAAAACGTACAAGTTGAAATTTATCTATTTAAATACGAAGTTGCATGAAACTAGCAAGCAATAGGTAGGTACATTAATTTATTTGTTCTATTGAACACGATCTTTTTTGTTTCGAAACTTTTTTAAAAACAAAGCAACTCAACCAATTAAAAAAAAACCTATAACTCACTTGTGAATAATAGTAAAGAAAAAGTCACAGTTTGATTCTAATATTTGTATTATTTCTATTTTCATTAAATAAGATTTACAATTCCTTCTCTCAGGGACACGCAGCTGTTTGAAATGTTCCGCATGGCTTGTTCCCTGCTCGGCACGATGCGAGGCAAGCCCGTGGAGCTGAACGATGAACGGCAGCACGCGCTGGTGGCGGCTCTGCTGCGGCTGGCGCACAACTGTCTGACCTTCGACTTCATAGGCACCACCAGCGACGAGTCCAGCGATGACCTGTGCACTGTGCAAGTGAGTATAACTGTGTTTTCAATCCACAGTGGTGTGTACCAGTGGCGAAGAGTCCATGCAACCCGATTCCCATCGGCTTCCCTTTAGGATTTGGTTAGTGCATAGACCAACGTACCTAATGTTATATTTTTACTCATCAAACTGATAAAAGAGGCATGTTATTCAGTTAGGTCGAGCGCTTCCAGGTATGACTATATATAGATTACAAGAGATGGGGTGGATTTTTGTCTTGCAGCAATTTTTAGAGGGCATTTTTGTGACGGCTTCCCCTTTTAAACCTGTCACCCTTCGCAACTGGTGTGTACAGACATTTACTAAGCCGGGCTTCCACTGGCAGTGGAGCGGGCTAATGGTAAACTTCATAGAAGTGCTTCCTCCAACAAAGAGTCTAGCGGAGAGGGCTGAACGAGTAACTAACCTAACCGTCAAAAACCCTTGACTCCTAATAGAAAAAACGATGCCACAGACAGGTACACAGATCCACAGATACACACTACAAACTTAAATACAACACACCACTTTTTTGTCGAAGGTTAAAAAAATTAAATCTCTGTGGGCCTAGCACGAATGTTTTGACGTATCGTATCGTAAACGTAACCAATTTTAGAACCAAAAATACACGTTTAATCTATGATATTTTTTTGTAAATACATGCAATATTTTTACTTTTTAACGAAACAAGTGTGTTTGTAGCATAAATTTGAACAAAAATGCGATAGATTCATCGTATTTCATAATCAAAATTTGCTTACGTTTACGTTACTATGCGTCAAAACATTCGTGCTCGGCCCTCTGATCCTAAATCACGTAAGTAAAATGTTCACGGCAAATAGCGTATTAACTCCGACCTCAACAGTCGGGCTTCGGCCCGCCAGGCAATATCACCTCGCCTGGTCGGAGGATCTCTCTTTTCAATGGAGGAACACCATACCTCATTCCTCCACAATTCAAAAAAGCCCCCTACTCCAAATAGAAAAAAAGCTGTAACTTTTGAACGGCTGAACAGATTTTCATGAAACATAGCTAAGGTGATGATACCCTATTAAACTAGCTTTCAATAAAAATGCAACTGCATTGAAATCGGTCCATCCGTTTTGGAGCTAAAATGCCACAGGACAGACACAGATACACGCTACAAACTTAAAACACCTCTCTTTTTTGTCGGGGGTTAAAAATTTATACCTATATTAATCTTCCACAGATCCCCACATCATGGCGCCCTACCTTCCTAGAATCCGGGACCCTCGACCTGTTCTTCGAGCTGTACCACCTCCTGGGCGGCGCGCTCGCCAGCTTGGCCCTGGCCTGTCTGGTCCAGCTGGCGTCAGTGCGACGCTCGCTCTTCAGCTCTGGCGAGCGAGCCAAGTTCCTCAACCGCCTGGCTGCTGGAGTGCTCCGGATACTGGACAACACGCAGGTATTATGTCAATAGATAAGATAATTTATTTATTTTATTTACCCTGTTCACACCACAGGCATATTATTTTACCTTTATCACTATTTTGACTCTCACCTGAAGTGGGCGTCAATGCGTCACACAGGTCATCGTTGAAAAACAGCGCTGGGGCGTTGGAACGCGCCAGTCGCGTTCCAATACCTCAGCATTATGCTGAACAATGACCTATTTTTTTGCACAAATGCGACGCATGATAAGTTCAAAGCGTGGACGAATGAATACAAGCCACAGACTTTTATTATTAAAAATTGTTACTTTTATTTATTTTTTTGGATCGTGTTTTTAATTTTTTTACTTTTTATTTTTTGTCTTCATTTGTTACTTCTTTTTTATTTGTTTTAATTTTTTTTTTTTTACTTTTTAAGTGTGTCGTAATTTGTGTAAGAAATAAATCGTTTTCTTTCTTTCTTTCTTTCTTTCTATAAGATAAGCTTTATTTGCATAAACATGTATGTGTACATACAAAGCAAGTGCATATACAAGATGACAAAATAATAAATTAAGTGCAGACATGTTTGTCACAGCGTGACATGCAAAATAATAATTATAAAATTTTAAACATTAATAAAATATTAAAAGTATTCATAATCATTAGTGACGTCATCAAGTAATATCATATTTTCTTATTCAATCCGTATAGTATGCGCAAATCTTTATGACCCCTGAACTGAGCTCTGAACTCTCTCTCTATCCCTCTAGCACCTATAATAAACGTACTATTATAGATGCTAGAGGGAGAGAGTTCGAGGGCTCATAAAGATTTGCGCGTACTATAACTGGCTATTGCTGAAAATTGGCTGGCTGTAAATGACAGACTTGCGGGTCTACCGCGTAACAAAAATTGTAATGAACATCGACTCTGGTAATAAACTTCAATACGATCGTGAGAGACTAGACTTAGAGCTATGTTATAAAAATAAATATTATAGTTTAAAAAAACGAAAGAAAACGCCTTTGTCATCTAAACTAAACGTGTATGCAAAATTTCAGCTCAATCGGAAACCGGGAAGTGGTTCAAATTTAACTTCCAAGATTTTTTTACATAGTTAGTTACAGGTGAAGCTAATAATAGGGTTTTAAAAATCGATCATGAAGATAGGAGTCCCAACTTCACGATAGGTTATACTCGCAAGGTAGCTCAAAGTTTAATCTCTCACGATCGTATTGAAGTTTATTACCAGAGTTGATGTTCATTACCATGCGGTAGACCCGCTGATATGAAGGTTGATAATCAAATGCGAGGACACGGTTGGCGCAGTGGCTAAGCGATTAGCTTTCTGCGCTACGTGACGCGGGTTCGATCCCCGCACGGAACAAATATTTGTATGATCTACAGATAGTGGTTTCGGGTCTGGGTGTGTGTTCGTGTGACATTTATGTTTACCTCGATAGTGGCGAAGAGTCCATACAACCCGATTCCCATCGGCTTCCCTTTAGGAATTGGTTAGTGCATAGACCAACGTAATATTAGATTATTTACTCATCCAAGTGATAAAAAAAAGGCATGTTATTCAGTTAGGTCGAGCTCTTCCAGACATGAATATTTACATTACAAGAGACGGTATAGATTTGATTTTTATGGATGTCTTGCATTAATTGGTGAGTGTGCTTTTTATGGAGGATTTCTTTAGGACAGCTTCCACTATAAAAAAAATTCACGCTTCGCCACTGCTCGATACATGAGATATCCTAGTGAGAGCAAAGTTATTTCAAAGAAAAAATAAATAGTAGTTTTATTTGTTACAGGGCCTATCAGACCCCACAAACTACCACGAGTTCTGCCGCCTGCTGGCTCGTCTAAAGTCCAACTACCAGCTGGGCGAGCTGGTGATGGTGGACAGCTACCCTCGACTCATCGAGCTGATCGCCAAGTTCACCGTACAGAGTCTACAGGTAAACACCACTATCACAGCTGACGTCCGTTCAATGTGGGTCTTTTACTCATTGATGACATGAATAGGTAGGTATAATTACACAAACCAGAGGTCGCCGAGTGGTCGAAATTCGACCGTAATTTTAGCTTTCTGCACTCCTTCTTCATATAAGCTTCAACTATGCCAAATCTCAAACTCCTCCATGCGCGCATCTGCTTAAAAAGGGGTACAAAGTTTTCACGTATTAATATATAGATAACCCTTCCGGAAGAAATGCTCAAAATGATGGTGAAAACCGCATCAATATCCGTTGCGTGGTTTAGGAGCAGTTAGCGGATATATAGACAGACAGACAGACGCGGAAAGCGACTTTATTTTATACTATGTAAAGATACGCGAGCTAGCGCACACACAATAGTAATTTCTCTAATTTAATTTTTGACTTTGTTTCAGATGTGGCAATTCGCGCCCAACTCCGTCCACTACCTGCTGTCGCTGTGGCAGCGCATGGTGGCGTCAGTCCCGTACGTGAAGGCGAGCGAGCCGCACCTGCTGGAGACGTACGCGCCCGGGGTCACCGCCGCGTATATAGGCTCGCGACTCGACTCGGTGTCCTGTGTGGTCAGGTATGTGCTATATGCTGCGGCGCGGGCTTTTTACACTAGAGGGCTCCCTTGAATTACTCCTTGAGTGCTCGCGCGGGTCACATGTGCCACCCACTACAAATCTTGTCTAATACGAGTAAAACAAATGATAATATCATCAATTCACTTTCTTTCTTACTAAATACTATATCAAAAGTCAACAATTAGCTTTACTTATTCTAATTAAAAAAAAAACTAAAGATGAACTTCCTTAAAAATCAATACATGTCGGCGCCATTATATACTAAAATAATACATAAGTTTGTTCCATGACTTCGTAAGGCATGTGAATATAAAGCAATTTGGTCGAGAACAATAAATGAAACATAAAAATTATAAACAATTTACATGAAGATAAATACATACATTTTCACTAGCGATTTAAAAATTTCTAGTGCTCGCGCGGGGGACATACCTCACCCACGTACTTTATAAATGCACTGTGCAAATGTTAATTCGCATAAGCGACTGGCGGCAGTACTGACGGGTACAGCGGTTCATACTCGAGGTTCGAGGAATACTCTGAAGTGGTGTCACAGCCGTTGTTTTTTTCTCACGAATTTTTTCCAAGTTCTAAATTTAAAAAGGACATTATTGGCTGTGTAACAACCAGCCAGCACATTAGAGATTCGTATGTTACCTGTCGGAACTCTTTCGTTCACTCTAACAAGTTAGAACTTTGTATTAACACCATTCTCTTCCTCAGGGACGGCCTAGAAGATCCCCTGGACGACGTGGGCACAGTCCAGCAGCAGCTGGAGCAGCTCTCCGTGATCGGTCGCTGTGAATACGCCAAGACGTGTCAGCTGTTAGTGGCTCACTTCGACCGCGCCGCCGCCGCGTACAGTGTGGAGACGCAGCCGCAGCAAACGCTCGTGTTACAAGGTATTGTAGAAAGAAAGAAAGAAAATCAATTTATTTTTTGCACACAGGACACCGAGCATGCACACATAACTAACATAAAAAATAAAAAAAACCAGAAAATTACATAAAATAAAAACAATGAAAAATAAAGCATGGAAGTGTGTCCCTCATGTGCAAGAAAATGGGCATCGATCAGCTTGATGTCATTGGCAACACCAATGACGCTGGTTTTCATCGATGTAGCGACATCTATCGCCACATACAATAACTACTTAGCAAGGCAGCAAGATATAGTGCCACAAACTTATCTGACCCGGTGACCAAAATTGGAACTAACGTCGCTACAGAACAAAAATGACTTCAAAATGTCTTGTAGGGAGATGATATTGGTAAAAGCGACGGCAGCGACGCCATGACCGGGTGAGATAAGGTTGTGGCACTGTAACTACAGTGGCGCGTAAATATGAATTCGATCAATCAGATAACAAGGCCTGCATCGCGCAAGGAAAAAGATTATCGTATTTAACACATATACAACTGTCCGACATCAACCGCCAGGCAATATCACCTCGCCTGGTCGGAGGATCCTCCCTTTTCAATGGAGGAACACACACCTCGTTCCTCCACAAATCTTTGTCTTTGATACTTCTCATCTGTAATGTTCCCTCCAACAGGTCAACTAACATGGCTGGTGTACATAATCGGCGCCGCCATCGGGGGCCGAGCGTCGGTCAACACGTGCGACGACAACGACGCCATGGACGGCGAGCTGGTGTGCCGCGTGCTGCAGCTCATGGACCTCACCGACTCGCGGCTGGCACAGGTACAGTCTGCCCAACGACACCATGGACGGCGAGCTGGTGTGCCGCGTGCTGCAGCTCATGGACCTCACCGACTCGCGGCTGGCACAGGTACAGTCTGCCCAACGACGCCATGGACGGCGAGCTGGTGTGCCGCGTGCTGCAGCTCATGGACCTCACCGACTCGCGGCTGGCACAGGTACAGTCTGCCCAACGACACCATGGACGGCGAGCTGGTGTGCCGCGTGCTGCAGCTCATGGACCTCACCGACTCGCGGCTGGCACAGGTACAGTCTGCCCAACGACGCCATGGACGGCGAGCTGGTGTGCCGCGTGCTGCAGCTCATGGACCTCACCGACTCGCGGCTGGCACAGGTACAGTCTGCCCAACGGAAGCTGTCTCAGAAGAACAGCAGGAATTAAAAACATCTGAAGCTGCCACACTTCCTAGACACAGCATAAAGGAGTTGATACTATTTAATATTCAAGGAATACCTGCATTATACTACACACTATGGCGCGGCGCAGACGACGGACTTTTTGTCCGGCAAACTACGGCGGACAAGAAATTATACGACAAAGAATTGCGTCAGACAAGAATATTCGGGATGGACTCAACGTAGACGACAGTTATTTTGTTTGTAGTTGTCGTTAAATTCTAGTGTCCTCACTGGCAACAACTACCAACCACAATCATTCTAGTCTGCGGTAGTTTGCCGGACAAAAAGTCCGTCGTCTGGGCCGCGCCTAGACCACACTACTACTATACTATATTTATAATACCTGTGTTATTTTGTAATTGTATTTGTACGCTTGACTTTTTCACTGTATGTTCATTTCTCTTTCACCCAAAGGTTTGCAGGAAGAAAACTCATTCTGAGTTAAGCTCGCCGTTGTGCATATATCTGTATATTCTATATTTTGTGTACAATGAAGATTAAGAATATTCAAAGATTATTAAAATAGTCTCATAAAGTTCTCGATGGTGTGTGTAGTCCGCCAACCCGCACCAGGCCAGCGTAGTGGACTAAGGCCTAATCCTTCTCATTCTGAGAAGAGGCCCGTGCCCAGCAGTGGGACAGTAATGGCATGTTTTTTTTTTATCATGACGTAATCGTTTATTTTTATTCTTAATTAGCGTCTTCGCACGGATGCAGTTTCTCTACTATCCTTACATTAAATATGAAAGTAATAAACATATAAACCTTCCTCTTGAATCACTCTATCTATTAATAATATTATAGTTTAAACTATAGAACACGCTTTTGTCATCCAAACTGAACGTGTATGCAAAATTTCAGCTCAATCGGAAACCGGGAAGTGGGTCAAATTTAACTTCCTAGATTTTCTTACATAGTTAGTTACAGGTGAAGCTAATAAAAGCGTGGTAAAAAAACCGCATCAAAATCCGTTGCGTAGTTTTAAAGATCTAAGCATACATAGGGACAGACAGACAGCGGGAAGCGACTTTGTTTTATACTATGACTATAACATATATATATGATTTTATGAACATATATATGATTTGTTAACGTTACGAAACGTCAAAACATTCGTGGTCGGCCCACTGTTAATCTTCCTCCTGTGTCAAATATTTGCTCAACATTCGACCAATATTACTCAACAGGGTGGCTGCGAGAAGCTGGAACTAGCAATGATGTCCTTCTTCGAGCAGTTCCGTAAGATCTATGTGGGCGAACAAGTGCAGAAGAACAGCAAAGTGTACCGGCGACTGAGTGACGTGTTGGGGCTGGCTGACGAGAGCCAGCTGCTCAGCGTACTCATGAGGAAGATGTAAGTACTACCTAGGGGCTTAGTACAACTCTTATAGCAGGGCTGATATTGAACTGCCCAGACAATTCCAGTACGAGCTGACCGCGCACTGTATAGGCTTTTCGTACAATGAAAAGTCAGCTTATAATGGAATTTTTGGTCGGATTACTTTAAAAAATATGGCTGTTCGTTTTAATTTCATCTAGTATACATTGACAAGTAATACACAGTACACATATAAGCCGTTAAGTCATACATAAGACTACAGTCGAGTTGGGAACCATGGCTTCTAAATATCTTGTGTAAATTTTATAAAAAATAGTGTATTTTCTTCTTAGAAAAGATGGATAGATTGTGTGAAATTTTACATGGATTATAAGGCTTTTCGTACAGTGAAAGGTCAGCTTATACTGGAAATTTCTGGGAAGATCAATTTCAGCCCTGTTAAAAGATCTCATAGTAAGCCCCCTGTATAGCGTTGGAGACCATTTCGAGCGGTTGTTCATTATAATGAGACGGGCGTCCTCTGGCAGCGGACCGCAACTCGCAATGGTATAAAGAATAAGATTAAGAATATTTATTTGCATAAAATATGGTTATAATTTATGTTGTAATTTATACAGCATTTTTCGAAGCGTACCTGGAGGAAAAGTACTCTAAATACTGAAGACAGCAAATTTTACTCAAAGGAAACATTCCTTTATTTTTAAAAAGTAACAAAGTTTTTGTCAAACAATTATATTTCCTTTATTCATTTTTCATACATATTATTTACATTTTTAAATATTTTTACAAAACTATATTAAAAAACATTTAAAAATATGAAAAAATAGTAGCCCACCGGTATCTAGAATAGGGTCCAAGCTACCAGCGGTCAGGGCTCCAGAGAAAGGAATCTCCTAACAATGCGTGCCGTGTCAAGAAGTACTGCTCTCTGAATCAGGCCCTTGATCCAACTGCCTAACGAGAGCCTCCTGAGGTGTCGGTCGAGACTCTCGGTAATTAAGCCATTGGCCGAAACGACTATCGGCACAATGATCGCTGAATCCACATCCCACATGTTGACAACCTCACGAGCCAAATCAAGATATTTGATCAAAAAAAACAATTATTATTATTATTATTTATTTTCAGCCTGTTTTGTCCCACTGCAGGGCAAAGGCCTCCCCTCCTTTTTCCACTCACTCCTGTCAAGCAATAGTCAATTTAATTATTATCATATTCATTATCGATTAAAAGCTTTTAATAATGTAATCTTTCCACAGCATAACAAATTTGAAATACTGGGGCGGCTCCGAACAGATAATAGCGAAGACCCTCGGGCTGCTGAGCGACCTGAGCGGCGGGTACTCGTGCGTGCGCAAGCTGGTCAAGTTGGACGAAGTGCAGTTCATGTTGACGCACCATACGGTAGGTCTTTTACCATAGTCATTATCATATCACCCTGTATTCTGCTGGACATAGAGATCAATTTTATCATAACACCATTTACACAAATAAAGATTGATTTGATTTGACAATTGGTCAATACCTTGTGAGTTTTTGTGTGCCGTTCAAGTATAACGTACGTACATTTTTTGCCGCCCCCTCCCCCTCGTCAGCAAAAGTAAGCAAAGCTCTTAGGCTGACATTGAGGCTTACATTCAGAGACGACAGAAACGCGTCTAAGCGTGAACTTACGCTACCATCTGTCAAAATTTGTTCGTAAGTTTGACAGATGGAAGCGTAAGTTCACGCCATAGAAATAGTACAAGTACTGGAACGCTTATTAGTGCCGTAAAGCCGGTCTGAGGGAGAATACTTTGTGGTAGCCGTGTCCTTGTCTAATAGGGTAACCATACATTTTAGTTAAAAGTAGGACATGATAGAAATATTTAATTATGTTATGAGAATAGTTATCAGGTAATTAACTACTGATATCGAATAGTAAGAATTGTTTTTTTCCTAGTAAATAGTGAAATATACGGTCCATACAGTGTATCTAAACGTTCTTACAAATATACATACACCCTTTTGGTTATAATTAGAGTCACAGGCAAGGCATAATATATAAATAGGCATATGCAAGGTTACTATATAATAAAAAAGAAAATTTAGAGAAAATTTCGGACATTGCGGAAAAATCCGGACATTTTCTTATACACAGATTACGTGTACCTATAATAAAATGTCATGCGTGAATATTCCGGACATCTGGCAGCTCTAGTCATAGGAAACATTAGATTTTAACATTTTAAGATACAAATTTAATTCCTCTTCTACTTTTTCTTTCTTTTTTCTTTTTCTCTTTTAGCTTTGCGACCATCCTACGACCTTTCTTTATGAGATCTTTCCTATTATAGCAGAAAGGGTAACCCATGCTTAGTGCTGCAGAATCGAATATCACTTATTATAATATTCTTGTTTGGCAAACTCAAGTATAATCATCATTCACAACATTAAGCAATAAAACACAATGAATGAAAGTCAAAGCAAAACTTTTTTTAATTTCAAATCGGCATAAAAAGGTCGTCGTCGTTTCGTCAAAACGTTGAGATTCTAGATGCACGGTTCCAAAGTGGGCCGGGTTCTATGGAGAAGAGACCGGCTAGAAACTTAATGGTTGATTGTAATTTTAATTGTGTTGGCATTATAGTTGTATTTTGGGTTTATGTGCTTGTTTCCTCTTGCTTTACTTTCTTATTTGGTGGTTCACTGGAAACTGCAACATCTTCCCATTTACTACAAGATCCTACATGCCCTGATTCACCAGATGTTCCTGCACGTACAATTTATTTGGCAGTCGTAAAATGTCCGGAAAGCACTGACTTTTCTCAGAAGTTTTTTTTTTTCTTTTTGTGGCTATCTGTAATGTCAAAAATGATCTTCATTATGGCACAATATCTAAGTACAATATCCAATCCATTAAAAGTTTAATCCATCTAACTATACTAATAGGAAAATATTAAACACAAATAAACAATAAGCAAAGTGTGTGAATCTTAAGTTTGTGCAATGTGTTATACTTTATATTAGTATAAACTATTACAGACCAGACAATTACACACAACATTATACAACAGACACATACAACAACTGATAATTATTAAACATATTACAATAGTACCTATGGTAATATTGAAGGAACTGCTTCAGGCTTTAATTTTATTTTTGCTGCTGTTAAATAATTCATTATCTTTAAAATTTACGCCACAAACACATGCGAACTTTTACACACTAATGTCAAGGTTCGTGGCTGTTATCCATAACACCCTCTGCTTATTATCAGCTGGAATCCTGAAAAAAACAAACATGGAATTTTAATAAAGTCTATCATTTTATAAGAGATACAAAAAAACATTATTATCTATTCGGCACAACAAACAACAAATGATTTCAACAAATTAACTTAAACTATATACAGGGTTATTTGTAAAACACCGGCAATGCTTTAAGGGGTGAAACTACTCATCAATATGAACAACTTTTACTACGGGACCAACCATGAAATCGCGAAAAAAAATTCAAACTTTTCATACATTTTGATGGAGCAAGGTTAATCTTTTGTATGAAAAGTTTGATTTTTTTTTCGCGATTTCATGGTTGTTCCCATAGTAAAAGTTGTTCATATTGATGAGTAGTTTCACCCCTTAAAGCGTTGCCGGTGTTTTACAAATAACCCTGTATGTATACTTATACTATACTTGGAATCACTCAAATTATACAAAACAATAAATGCATCGAAAATATGCTACGCATTACAGATTATGGAAAACAAATCCAAATTTATTAAAGTACGTAAATTATTTAACTTAGTGGACTTTATGTTATGTGAAACGATCTAAAATAAGTACTTGGAGCAACTATATCCCACAAAATAAAAATATATTGTCACACTACTCAATGAAACTTACCTATGGAACGATATTCCACAACCAGGATAATATTCTCGCTTGCACCCAATCATAACTCAAGTATTTACCATCTTGTCGCCAAAAAATTATTCTAGGCACAAAAATAATGTTTGATCACGTTTATTTCTGAACTATGAAAACCACGAATGTTGACAATAGGTTGACAACTAAGTTGACAATGTAAGCCATTTTGAATGATGTAGTGTTTCCCGCATGCAAACTTCTTTAACTACTGGTATCCAAATATTGTAATAATCAATCTTATTGAATAACGTATGGAAATAATAATATTTAATATAATATTTAAAGCACGTCAATTATATTTTTTATTATGTTTATTTTGATAGCCGTGGGTAGAAGTTTCATTAGTTCTAATATGTATGTAAAAACGATTCTGAAAATACCAATTTAGTAGATTACTAAGTTGATGAGTAATGGCCATGTGTGCGAGAGGGACACCGCTAAATCTCGGGTGACTTTCATGTGGGCACAAAATTTCGTACAACTAATTATAGCAGTAAGCTCTCTAGTTATAGGTACTATGTATTATCTCTATGGTTCACGCTTAGACTCGTTTCTGTCGTGTCTGAATGTAAGCCTCACTCCCTCCCCCATGCTTACGTAAACATTGGTACATGCATTTTTCAATGTGTTCTGGATAGCCGGATGAGACAAGTGAATAGCGCGCGGTAATTCCCCTACTCAGTTCTTTAACTCTATTCTAAGCGAGTAAACATATCCATTGTTTTCGGGAATCCCTGAAAATGCATTTCGTTTTCAAGCATAGACAAGTAGGATTGCCATATGTGTTCAAACCAAAATCGATTAAATTTTATAGAAAATCCGAAAATTAAAAAAAAATTAAACTGACGTTAGGGGTCATCGATAAAGTACGTCACACTAATTTCCTGATTTTTTGACCCGTCCTTGTCACAGTTGATCACATTTGTGCGACCCCCCGCTCCCTAGTGTGACGTCACATATTTTGCAATTTTACATCTAGAAACTATTAAATTAAAAGAAGAAGAGTACCTCGCAAGCCCATCACGCCACTCTATCCGCCACAGAGAAGGACTGTTCTAGGTGCTAATTCTCCCTACGCTAGGTTGTGTAAGATTGTTAATAGCTGCAGCGATATCATCGATTTACACTTTGATTCTCTATCGAATCTAAAGGTAAAAATTCTCCACTGCCTATCAGATCTGGAATAACCTCTATTTAATTCACTTTAGTTTAGTTTTATTATTTTTTATTATTTAATATAATGCCTATGGTATATAGTTTTAGTTAGCTTACAGTTCCTGTTCTTTTTTATTGGTGCATGCTGTGTTTACCTTTAAGTAATTGTTACACTGTTTTTTAGTATTTTTTAAATGTTTGCTCTAATAATGTTGGTGTAAACAATTGTTGGTGAACCAAATAAATAAATTTATTTATTTATTTATTTATTTATTTATTTATTTATTTATTGAATCGCCAACAGAGGCTACACAATTACATGCGTATTAACATAAACATGGACAATACAAGTGTGCGCTTCCAATTATAGGCGACCACATCATTCACTTATTATCTAGGTAGGTATAACAAGTTTGACAAGACAACATCAACGTTAATCAAAAATTAAAAATAAAATGTGAGAAAATCATAAGGGAATCAATGAAGTGCAAAACAATACAAAAAATAAATGCAATACAAATTAATTATAAACAAATTCAAATAAAATACGACAATAACAATAATCATAACAAAAAATATTATAACTTGGAATAAATAAAAAATAAATAAATAAATAAAACAGCAGTTCCGAAATTAGTTTTATTTTCATTTAAAATTTTCAATTGGCACCATGCAGTGAGCAATTTGATATTTAAAAAAACCATTACATCTACAGGCGGAGCATTTCCCATTCCTCGGTATAGCGGGTGTTGGTGCAGCGGAGATGCGATGCCGGAGTATGCTGTACACGGCGCTGGGCCGTCTGCTGATGGTGGACCTGGGAGAAGACGAGGATAGGTTCCTGGCGTTCATGATGCCGCTCACAGGTACGTGATTACTTCATACTCCACAATTTTGTATATGTTTCAACAACCACCAAAGGTGCCCAAGATACAGGCCTAGCCTAGTTTGGGACCAATGAAAGAATTCTTTATTTGGCTGAAATATGGTACTTTAAAAGATATTCGATACTCAGCAGTGTTAATGCCCTAACCGCGCCACCATAGATAAATCTATAAAAATTGAATTGAAAACTCCTTGGTGGAACCGAAGTGTACTATAATAGAAAAAGAGTTATTTTATAGCACTGTTTTGTTAAGGAAACTGTATCATAAAAAAACTTTTTAATTTTATTATAGTTGCATGTGCATAAAGTCTGTCATTATAGTACTATTTTTGAATTCATAATTAGAACTTTACGATATGAGAGTAGATAAAAATTTATAATAAACAATAACATTTTTACCTATCCTTATAATATTTATACAGGGTGATTGGTAAACCGAGGGAATCATTAAAGGAGGGTATTGTACTCATCATTATGAACAACTTTTACTAGGACCAAACATGAAATCGTGAAAAAAAAAACAGCTATTCCATACATTTAGTCCAGTAATATTGAATTATTTATATGGAACAGCAGATGTTTTTCGCGATTTTAGGTTTGTTCCTATAATAAAAGTCGTTCATAATGATAGTACAATCCCCTCCTTCAATGATTCCCTTGTTCTACCAGTCACTCTATATTTATTAGTACAATGCGTCAGGCCCCTGATGATAAGTGACGATGTTGTCGACGATTTATATCCTGTATTTGCTGTTACAGCTGCGTTCGAGAGCATCATAGGCCTGCTGAGCGGGCCGGAGTCCCCGATGTTCAGCTCGGAAGACGCCAAGAAGACGCTAATAGGACTCGCGCGAGACTTGCGCGGACTAGCCTTCGCGTTCAACACTAAAACCACTTATATGATGCTCTTTGATTGGATGTGAGTATACCCGTGCCTTGATTACTGTTACTGTTAGCCTACATCATCCCACTGCTGGGCAAAGGCCTCCCCCCATGATTTCCAGGCTTTTCGGTCTAGAGCCAGTGTGAACCATTCGTTGTTCGTGTTATCAAGTTCATCCCGCCATCTCTTTCGTGGTCTGCCGCGTCGCCTTCTCGTTATGTCAGGGCTCCACTTGATTACGTAAGAAAAATCTGTAAGCCACACGAGTGTTTTAATACCTAGTTATGTGCATGCGCCCTAGCCGCGCCACCATAGACAATGTCCGGCTGCTATAAAACTTGAATTGAAAACTCCTTGGTGGAACAGAAGTGTAATAGAAAAATTGTAATTTATGAAACTGTTGTATAATAGGGGGGTATTAAAACACTCGTGTTTTAATACCTAGTTATGTGCAGTTTCGTACACTACTTTATCTATACTCATGCAATAGGTAGTTAACACATTATTAATGTAAATTGTAAATAAACAAAATGGCGCCGGAACTCAGCGCGCCGCGCATGCGCCCTAGCCGCGCCACCATAGACAATGTAAAGCTGCTATAAAAATTGAATTGAAACCTCCTAATAGAAAAAAAGTTATTTTATAGCAATGTTTGTTAGGAAAACTGTATCATAATAAAACTATTTTTATCATAGTTGCATGTGCATAAAGTCTGTCATTATAGTACTATTTTTTAATTCATAATTAGAACTTTACGATATGAGAGTAGATAAAAGTATTATGAAAATTATCACAATTTTTTGTCTCTACCAGCTACCCAGTTTACATGAAAGTCCTGCTCCGTGGCATAGAGGTGTGGTTCTCCGAGCCCGCGCTGACCACTCCTGTCCTCAAGCTGACGGCGGAACTGGCTCAGAACAGGAATCAGCGGCTTCACTTCGACGTGTCCTCCCCCAACGGGATCCTACTGTTCAGAGAGCTCTCCAATATCATATGCGCTTATGGTGAGTACAAAACCTTTTAAGATGATCGCACATTTGTTCACGCTGAACACACCAAAACGTATTTGAGAAATCTTTATATGAACTTGTAGCGACATCTATCGCCAAATAGAATAACTACATATAAGGCAGCTAGCTGTCAACAGTAGTGGCACGAAAATATGAATTCGACCAATCAGATTACGAAGCCTGCATCGTGCAAGGAAAAAGATTATCATATCTAACACATATACAACGGTCCGACATCAACCGTCGGGCTTCGGCCCGCCAGGCAATATCACCTCGCCCGGTCGGAGGATCCTCCCTTTTCAATGGAGGAACACTATACCTCGTTCCTCCTCCACAAACTAGAGTTAAATTTGGGATATAACAGCCAATTGTATTGCTGCACTTCGACATGTCCTCGCCCAATGGGATCCTACTGTTCAGAGAGCCCTCCAATATCATATGCGCTTATGGTGAGTACAAAACCTGGGAGGCTAGAAAGGCCGCTTTAGATGAATCACAATATGATTCATATTACGAATGTCAAAATATCTACTTAATTGACGACTCTTAATATCATCCGCATAAGGTTCATATTCAGTAATCATCTGTTTGACAGTTACTATGCAGATCAGTAAATGAATTGCGCAATGTGGCCTTTTTAGGCCCCCTGGTAAGGTGAACGCACATTTGTCCGCGCTGAACGAGTCAAATACACCGAAACGAATTTTATAGTTATTTATAGGAACTAGAGTTAAGACCGGTATTTACCATGTTTATACTTTGTTACCAAAGTAGCCGAAGTAAGTTTGTTAACATAGTATTATATTTTACACATTAAATTAAATTATTCTCACGGCTCTTACCACAACATTATACTAATCAAGATTGTAATCTAATAATTTAAAAGAGTTACCATGGAGTTTCTTGCCGGTTCTTCTCTATAGAACCTACTATTTGGAACCGCGCACCTAGAGTCTCGACATTTCATAAGTGCCTGTATCTGGTTTAAATGAGAAAATACGTATTCTATTCTAAAAAAAAATGCTATTTATTAATGTATTCAATTTTTATTTATTTATGTACACAAGGGAACATGGTAATTAAAATGTTACAGACATTAGAGCACAATGGAACTACTTATTTCTAATAAAACTTCTTCCAGTAGTCTCGCGATTGGAAATATGGATGATAGACACAGTGTGTAAAAATTACAAAAATAACTTACTTAATTTTTTTTTCAATTCATTTATTTAATTCATATAAAAAAAATCCTTAAACCCTTAAACTTATTATTTATTACAATCCTATGCTGTCCCAATACTGAGCAAAGGCCTCCCCTCCCTTTCCTCCACTTCTCGCAATCCCGCGCTGTATCGGGCCAGTCTTCAAGGAAGGCGTTCAATTCGTCCCGCCATCTCCTTCGTGGTCTGCCGCGACCCCGTCTTACTGTCTCAGGACACTTAAACTTATGGTATAACTACACAACTATGCAATAAACTATAACTACTGTTTTTGTTACAGGCAGCAGAATATTAACCATAGACGTGAACAAAAAACAGATGTACGCAATGAAATTAAAAGGCATATCACTATGCTTCTCGATCCTCAAGGCAGCACTATGTGGGAACTACGCGAACTTCGGAGTGTTCAGGTAAATAACACATTTGTTTTGTACAGTATTGGAATAAAATACAGGGGGGCTAAAAAGGCCGCTTTAGATGAATCACAATATGATTCATATTACGAATGTCAAAATATCTACTTAATTGACGACTGTTAATGTCATCCGAATAAGGTTCATATTCAGTAATCATCTGTTTGACAGTTACTAAGCAGATCATTAGATGAATTGCAAACCCATTTGTAAACCGTGAAAAATTAAAATAATGTTTAATGTTAATTAATTATTTCAGGTTATACGGAGACGAGGCTCTCGACAACGCGTTGAACATGTTCGTCAAATTGCTGCTCAGTATACCACAGAGCGATCTACTTGTGAGTATATACATACATCATCATGTAATGAACATCGACACTGGTAATAAAGTTCAGTACGTTCGTGAGAGACTAAACTTGGAGCTACCTTGTATAGTACATTACGATACAAGTGCGGTAAGTTGAAAATTACAGCCGAGGCGATATTGCTAGCCCGAGCCGTAGGCGAGGGCTACAAGAAAGCAGAGGCTGTAATTATCAAAGCGCACGTATGTCATACGATGTTTTATAACATATTTGCGAGGAATTTTCAAATAAAAACAATACATTGAAAAGAAAAAGCGCGCGGAATAATTTTTACTTGTTCACAAATTAGCGATGCGCGCGCATTAGCCCTTTTTTTTAAGGCAAAGGCATAAAAACAGCCAGTATTACTAATAAAGTAAATTAATATTTTTTTGTTTTTGTTACAGATAAATGGTTGTAATTTATTGTCAAAATTAATTAAATTAAAGAATTAAACGTTTATTTTTTATATTTTATCTCCCAAAGTTAATTTTATTCATAAAATGTTGACCACTTTTCTGACATAAAAACTCTTTGCTAAGATTTAAAAAAGTACCGTTCGTTTTAGACGGAGCATCTTGATAAACCGTGCGTTTTACATTACATTACCGCACAAGTGCGTAATGAGATACATTACGATATTGAAATTGGTGAAATAAGAGACCCTTTACGAGCAAATGTGTTATAAAAACAATTACATGCACACACACCCAGACCCGGACAATTGTCTGCAGATCATACAAATATTTGTTCCGTGCGGGGATCGAACCCGCGGCACGTAGCGCAGAAAGCTAATCGCTTAGCCACTGCGCCAACCGTGTCGTCTTGTCGGACTGCCGCGTGCAAGAATATTTGAAGCTTTACCCAAATATCTTGGCGTCAGCTTCCAATCTAATATGTTATATCTATATTAATACTAATTAATTTCCAGGACTACCCGAAGCTGTCGCAGACGTACTACGTCCTGCTCGAGCGGTTGGCACAGGACCACATGCCGTTCTTAGCGTCGCTGCAACCGGACGCAACGTTGTATATACTGTGTTCCATCTCAGAAGGACTTACGGCTCTCGGTAAGTATTGAGTCTCATCATCTGCCTTTATCTCAAACGTTGGGGTCGGCTCCCAGTCTAACCAGCACCCCTACCGCGTAACTAAAATTGTATGAACATCGACATCGGTATTAAACTTCAATACGATAGTGAGAGCCTAAACTTTGACCTAACTTGTAAAAAATTACCTATCATATAGTTGGGACACTTATCTTCATGATCGGTAAAAAAAATACAAGTTAGCTCAAAGTTTAGGCTCTCACGATCGTATTGAAGTTTAATACCGATGTCGATGTTCATACAATTTTAGTTACGCGGTAGACCCGCAGATGCGGATGAATAACAATATTTTATACGGAGCGACTGCGATCTGACCTCCGCCACCCAGTTACTGGGAGACACTGATACTGTACGAGCAGTTTACCCGTACACGGAATTGTGTATGTGTTGTATGTTAAGAACGGGATGTTCACAGAAATAAAATCACTGTTTGGTGTCCGTCTATGTTGAGAGCGTTTATTGGTCACACTAACTCATAAAAGTATCACAGTAAAATTAGGTTGCGCGTGTAAGACGCGACTGCATATTCAGCGAATATTATTACTGCTTGTAAAGATAATAGTAAAACAATGTAAATTATGTGGCGATGCTCGTACAGATACCCTAAGGTTAGACCGGTTGTCAGACTTTTTGGGTTGCTGACTCCCGTAACGACTGTCATAATTCGTATGACAACGGGGACTAACTGCTTAACGTGCTATCCGAGGCACGGAGGGGTCTCGATGTTCGAAGAAACGGTCACCCATCCAGGGACTGACCGCGGCAACCGCAGCTTAACCTCGCTAATCGACTGATCTGTGTGGTAGCTATGTAGCTACGAGCCCCTCGTAAGTAATGGCAGAGATTAATTACGATAAAATGGCGCGCCCCTACAAAATTCAAAACGTTTGAAAGTATTTACAAAGCGCCACCAAGACTCACAACGCATGTGTGCGTAATGAGACGGCCTTAAAACCACGACGTTTTGAAATTGAAATATAAAACGTTGACTTTGAAAGAAAAGTCATTTATTTTCCACAAAACCAGACACACTAGAATGATAGACATAGGTAATAAGAAGAGGATAGATGCATAGACAGAGAAGACATTTTTCTTAAGTTGGCTACAGTGTAAAATTTTGTAGAAAAATTTCAATTGCACCGTGTATAGTTGTGTTATTTTGTTACAGACACGAGCGTCTGCACGGGATGCTGCGCCACCCTGGATCATATAGTCACATATCTATTTAAACAGTTAGTGCAGAAATGTAAGTATAACCAAAGAAAGAAAGAAAGTAAATTGCGTTTATTGGCACAATTAAAATTAAAACACATAAATAACATTTAATAGATAAAAAAGAAGTACATTTATGCCAAAAGGGCCTCAGCTCAGCATAATGTCAGATAGCACAACACCAGGTGCTACCTGACGCTGATTTTCAGCTGCAACCCACGGGTGCCACACGCTCGAATGTGCCTAAAACAACTATGTAAACTAAATATGTAAATAAATAATTATTACCTATTAAAAATATCGAAAACTCCACTAATGTAACCCAAGGTGTTAAAATGACCTTTAAAATTCCTTACATAGAACTGGGGGTGTGGGGGATGTGAATAGAATAGAATAGATCTTTATTTCATGTAAACCAGATACAGGCACTTATGAAATGTCGAGACTCTAGGTGCACGGTTCCAAAAAGTAGATCCTATGGAGAAGAACCGGCAAGAAACTCCATGGAAACTCTTTTCAAATAAATAATAGATCTTGACAATCTTTATCAGTACAATGTTGTGATAAGATCTGCGAGAATAATGCAATTCAATGCGAATATAAATAAAACTAGGATAATAATGAATGTAGGGCCCCCACTAGTTTAATGGGGTCAAATAAACGACTTTTCTTCGGTGAGACTTTTCATTTATTTCTTTCCCATCTTCAAATCTTCTTACTTACTAAGTACACGTAACAACAGTAAATAATCAGACAAAACAAATCAATCAGTAAACAGCACGACACGTAAAACAAGATTAACAAAAAAGTAAAAGTGAGTAACCTCAAATAGCGATTTCGCTCTGGTTATATACAATTTTTGGGGGGCTCAGGTAGTGCCTCCCCTGACTCGCAACATTTTCCTTACCAAATGTTCCTAACTTTTATTCTTACATTATTTTGGGGGCGTGGCTTGCCGAACAGTAGCCAATCACAATTCAGTTGACATAATAGCTAATAAAAGTTATATAATTCACAATATTTAAAGGTATTTTACAATATCAGGCGTTTTGTCCGCCACAGGGGGCTTATTATGAACCCTTATAGCAGGGCTGAAATTGAACTGCCCAGATATTTCCAGTATGAGCTGACCTCGCACTGTATAGGCTTTTCGTACAATGAAAGGTCACCTTATTCTGGAATTTTCTGAGTAATTCAATCACAGCGCTGCTATTAGTAAGCTTAGCTGAATTTTTTTATCTGTGGATTTATTATCCTTGTATCTCCTTTTCTTTTCTGGTAAACAATTAAAAAAAGGGACTAAATTAGGAATGTTTTTTTTTACGTATTAATATTGACATAACTTATTCAGCGTTTATTAGTCGATAGTCTATATTTAAACATGTCTCCCGACTAGGATTTTTTATGAATGAAAACGAAACTTCATAGTCTTTGATTGTTACAGCTAGCAACAAGGTATCAAACCCGCGCCAACCGCCGCCGGAGACAAGTAACATGTTCATAGAAGTGTTGCAGCGACGACCGGAGATCATGCAACAGTTACTAGCAACAGTGAGTAATGTTACACTAACAGTTACAGCAACATGTTCATAGAAGTGTTGCAGCGACGACCAGAGATCATGCAACACTAAGGCCCAAGTTCACCGACACCATAACAGACGGTTAGAGCAAAATCTGCTGTTTAAACATGAATTTTTGTATAGGTAACTGGCCAATTTCATTTTAACATGGTCTTAATCTTTTTCTCCCTTATTACAAAGGATGATTTAAAGCCAATCTAGTTAAACTGAGGTTTTAATGTGTCACTTTCTAACATCATATAAAAAATAAACATGGAGCTATCTTAATACATGGTGTTTACAAGACTTGCTATAAACTATCTTTTTAACCCCCGACAAAAAAGAGGGGTGTTATAAGTTTGTAGTGTGTATCTATGTATCTGTGTATATGTGTATCTGTCTGTGGCATCGCAGCTCCAAAATGGATGGACCGATTTTAATACAGTTTTTTTTAATTGAAAGCTCGTTTAATAGGGTATCCTCTTAGCTATGTTTCATGAAAATCTGTTCAGCCGTTCAAAAGTTACAGCTCTTTTTAACCCCCGACAAAAAAGAGGGGTGTTATAAGTTTAACGTGTCTGTCTGTGGTATCGTAGCTCCCAAACGGATGAACCTATTTTCGTTTAGTTTTTTTTGTGTCATAGATAATTTTATCCAGAGTGTTCTTAGCCATGTTTCATGAAAATCTGTTCAGCCGTTCAAAAGTTACAGCTCTTTTTCTAGTTGGGAGTCGGGGGTTTTTGACGGTTAGGTTAGTTAAAGTAATTCTAGTTGGAGGCGGGGGATTTTTACGGTTAGGTTATGTAATAAAACTGTTCATGTCTTCTCCAGGTACTGAACGTAATAATGTTCGAAGACTGCTGCAACCAGTGGTCCATGTCGCGGCCGCTGCTCGGCCTGATCCTGCTCAACGAGGAGCAGTTCTCGCGCATCCGACAGGACATGATCGCGCAGCAGCCGCGCGACAAGCAGCAGCAGCTCGCGCACTGGTTCAACGGGCTCATGGCGGGCATCGAGCCCAACTTGCTCACTAAGAACAGAGACAGGTGAGTGTGTAGGGTGGAAAAATCACTTAACGAAGCTAAGTCTACGCATGTCATCAAAGCAAGTATCATTTGTACAAAAATTTTAAGGAATATAAAAATAAAAAAAAAGTATTCAAATACGAATCATCTGTTTAGAGTTAAACTACGATAACATGGCGCGCCCCTCCAATATTCAAAACTCCACCACCACCAAGACTCACAACGCATGTGTGCGTACTAGTCGTGTGCGCCGATGCCGGCTTCGTCGTCATCGGCGTGGATGGTCGGCCGGATACGGTTGATTTAGATACAATGCAGACATATACTAGTAAACTAAACACTAGAAATGTCTAAATATATGCTTATTGGTTTATTTCGACGTATTTGTTTACGCAAATTCAATAAAATACCATTTTTATATGACCATAATTTAAATAGCGCGTTTTGCCGATAACTTCGTCCGTCACAGTCATTTGGCGAATAAGTCTGCAATATTTTGTTTTCAATAAGATTTTCACCATCCACGCCGATGACGCCGCCGCCGGCATCGGCGCACACGTCTAGTACTTACATTAAACCAAGTAAAACTTTTACAAAAATATAAAAACTAAAAAAATATTCAAATACGAATCATCTGTTAGAGTTAAATTACGATAACATGGCGCGCCCCATGCGCTACTGTCGTACATCACACTAATTTCGTGATTTTTTGACCCCTCCCCCGTCCTTGTCACAGTTGATCACATTTGCGTCACCTCCCTAGTGTGACGTCACATATTTTGCAATTTTACATCTAGAAATTATTAAATTAAAACAGCAGTTCTGAAATTAGTTTTATTTTCATTTAAATTATTTTTTAATATGATTACTGAACTTAGGTCCCCTTCCGCCCTTGTCACATAATGTCACACTTCGTCGACCCCCTCCCCACCATGGATGGTCCCTTATTCTATCTGTAATGTCCACTACAACGAATTTTTTTTTTACCGACTTACAAAAAGGAGGAGGTACTATGCTCGTCGCGTATGTATTTTTTTGCTTTTTGTTTACAGATTCACTCAAAACCTTTCAATGTTCCGGCGCGATATCAACGACCTCCTGAAAGGCGCGGCCGGCGTCAGCGGCGGCAACGTCAGCGATATGATGACGTCATAACTATATAACTAGCGGTTAGCGTAGCCAGCTCTCACGTACTATGCGTACACGCAGCGATTGATTCGATACTTTAGAGCAGCGTCTCCTTAACTTGCGTCGTGTTCTCTGTCCTTTTCTGAGGCCGTACTGAGACCGCGTTCTGCGTGTCGATTGGCCCGGTCCGAACTCTTCACCAATCGCAGCGATTTGTATCGATATTTTAGAGGAAAGATTTATATCGATACTTTAGAGCAACTATTTTTATCGATACTTTAGAGCAATAATTTATATCGATACTTCAGAGTACCGATTTAAATCGATACTTTAGATTTAGAGCAGCGTCTCCTAATTTTATTGTGTTGTGGTCTCGGTCCTTCTGAAGGGCGTCGCGTGCGGCGATATGATGACGTCTTAATGATACTATGTATACACGCAGCGATTGATTCGATACATTACAGCAGCGTCTCCTAAACTTGTGTCGTTTAGGTCCTTCTGAGTAACGATTTATATCGATACTTGAGAGCAATGATTTATATCGATAGAGTAATGATTTAAATCGATATTTACGGCAGTTTAACGTTAGGCAAAGAATAAAAACATCGTATGATTCAGTACCTATTTGAAAGTTAGTAGTGTAATAAACCTTTTGTGCATTTTATATGAGAGTAGCTGACCCGGCGAACTTCGTACCGCCGATAAAATATCTGTGCACCTACCTACCTATCTACCTACCTAATTCTTAATTCTTTATTGTACACGAAAAGAGATAAAACAAATACAATTGAGATGGTATGTACACAGGCGAGCTTAACCCAAATTTGAGTTTTCTACCAGCAACCTACCTACCTAACCTACCCTTGCCTATCTACCATACCTACCCTACTATCTACTATACCTACCCTACCCTACCTTCTCCTTACAATTATAAAAAACAACAAAAAAAGAATTGGCGAAATTGGTCCAGCCGTTTACGCGTGATGGCATGACCAAGGTAAATAGGGATTCATTTTTAACACGCTTTTATTAGCTTCACCTGTAACTAACTAACTATGTAAGAACATCTTAGAAGTTAAATTTGACCCACTTCCCGGTTTCCGATTGAGCTGAAATTTTGCATACACGTTCAGTTTGGATAAGGCGTGTGACTAAAGCGTGTTCTATAGTTTTTTTTAAACTAAAATATTTTATTATATATATAGATGAGTATTATTATTGTTACGTAGATGACTTGATTTTACAAAAAATGTTGGTTGGATCTTTTCTGCTTAACAGGGTCCAATTGAGAACGTAGTATGGGATATGCTGCTTTAAAGAAAAAACATTGTTGATATTTCGCTGCGTGTGACTATTGTACGTGATTTTACTGACGCAGTCGAGTTGGGAATGTCTATCAAAGTTTGAGATGTACTTTTAATTAATAATAAATGCCCTAAAACCTCTATAGGATATTTTTTATGTAGTGCGCATAATTTGCAGTGATTCAGTGTCGGTTCTAGACGTGTGCGCCGATGCCGGCTTCGGCGTCATCGGCGTGGATGGTCGGACGGATACGGTTGTTTTAGATACAATGCAGACATATACTAGTAAACTAAACACTAGAAATGTCTAAATATATGCTTATTGGTTTACTTCGACGTATTTGTTTACGCAAATTCAATAAAATATCATTTTTATATGACCATAATTTAAATAGCGCGTTTTGCCGATAACTTCGTCCGTCACAGTCATTTGGTGAATAAGTCTGCAATATTTTGTTTTATTAAGATTTTAACTATCCACGCCGATGACGCCGATGACACCGCCGCGGGCATCGGCGCACACATCAAGTCGGTTCCGAAATAAAACCGCAGTATTAGGACACATTTTAAAACAAAACGAAAATTCGTCTTAGTATGGAGGACACTCATAATTTACTAGCGCAAGCTATACAGAATCAAAGTTTTATTTTGTTTTAGTGTTAATTTTAGTGCTGCGGTTGCATTTGGAAACGGACACTGAATCATTCTGCAAATTATGCGCCCATCCATCCAAAATTTAAGTGCTAAGCACTTGTCGGTGTAGCAATTTCCATTCAGTCCTATCCAATGCCAAATCTTTTAAATCTTTATATGTTTCTATATTCGCTTTTTCTTTCAGCTGATCAATGTAGTTTCTTCTTGGTTTTCCTCTTTTTCTTTTTGCCTCTTTTTTTCCTTCTATAATGTTGGTAATGAACTTATCGTGCCTAATCAAGTGACCAATCATGTTTCCTCGTCTTTTTTCTATGTGTTTCAATATTTGTCTTTTCTCATTTACTCTTCATAGTATCTCTTCGTTGGTCACTTTTTCTGTCCAGGACACTTTCTCCATTCGACGCCAACACCACATTTCAAAAGCTTCTAACCTTTCTCGATTTTCAACTTTCGATTTCGAAACTTTACGATTCGAAACGAACTTTTCGATTTATTTTTTTTTCCCTTTTTCGATTTTTTCTTTTTTTGAATTATATATAAAAAAATATCCTGTACATGGTTCTGTAATACATTGCGATAGTCATTTTTTTTAACCTTTCCTTCTTTCTTTCCCTTCGTATTTCTCCTGGATAGTTTACAAACACATCTTACATGCACACGCATAGATTTTCTTCCAATTTTTGTTTACAATTACGGATTCTATTTCTACAATATTACAAGACAGAAAAAAATAATTGAAAGTTCAAGATTTTAAAATTCATCATTCTCCTGCCCTTATCCTATTTTATCTGTGGTCGGCGCGATATGTCTTCTTCTTCTTCCATTCATCTCTATTAGACGTCATCTCAGAGTTTACGTTCTTACAATCCATGTAAAATTTCACACAATCTATCCATCTTTTCTATGAAGAAAATCCAACATTTTAACACTATTTCTTATAAAAGTTACATAAGATATTTTGAAGCCATGCTTCCCAACTCGACTGTAGTATTGTGTATGACATAACAGCTTATATGTGTACTGTGATTACTTGTCAATGTATACTAGATGAAATTAAAACGAACAGCCATATTTTTTAAAGTAATCCGACCAAAAATTCCAGTATAAGCTGACCTTTCACTGTACGAAAAGTCTATACAGCGCGAGGTCATTTCATACTGGAAATGTCTAAACAGTTTAATTTCAGCCCTGATATAAGTTCTTAGTAAGCTCTCAGGTCTATGAAACTGACCAACTTTAACCAAGAAACATTCTATTTGTGAGTCACAAGAACAGTCACTTTGTATGAAATGTCGATTTTTAATATTGAGAAAAGACTGTGCAGTGCGGCTGCCGAGCAAAGCAATATGAACTTTAGCTGCGCGGCAATAGAGCTCAAAATAGCGTACTTCGCTGAAGGGAGTGTATTCTATGTTACGAAGTAGCTATTATTTAATCTATGCTAGCCTCGTCTAATTTCAAACGCGACCCTATAAGGTCTTATTTTAATAAAGCAAAATATTTTAGGAGATAAACATATAGATTACAAATACAACTTTTAGCGAAAAAAAATATATATATCGACATTAATTAACATCCATTTGCATAAAACCTTTTTTCCTCTATGATTATAAATCACACTTAGGTCATGAACTCGACCACATGACCTGGCGGGCTCGGCTACTCTGACACACACACAAATCGCGTCGCCGCGCCGCCCGATATTAATGCCTACAGAATTATTGAATCTACTGCAGCTTTGATTTGATATTTGAAATTAATTCTATACCATTCATAGAGCCTAGCTTTAAAACATTTTGGATTATTATAATAAAACCTTATATATTGACTAGTAGAAAGAATAAGCAATAAAAATAATAACCTCACAGTACAGTACACATAAAAGCTAAATTAAGTAATTTAATTATATTTAATTATAATAATAATAAATACTTAGTTTGTTCAGAGTCGTCTCTATAATAAGATATCACAAGTAAAAAGTTAATTCATAGTATTTTTTATTATAATTTTTTTGTTTTTTTAAACTTTAACTTGATACTATGTTAGTTCTTCCTCAGTTAAGCATTCATTGTTATTGTGTAAGATTATTTTGATGGAAATACGGCATATGACTACTTGGTGTAGCCCACTGTTGACATACCTCCCAAAACCGCGGGTCATCCGCGTAACTAAAGTTTTGGTTTTTTATCCAAAATGGTATTTAACATGAATTCTGTTAATAAACTTTATTATAATCATGAAAGACTAAAATTTAATTATCAATCCTAAAACTTTTCGACAACGCGACGTCCAGAGGGCTAATTCTCGTAATTTGATGACGCGCCGATCATATTGCAGTGACGCTCGAACTTGACGCGAGCGTATCTCACTGAAGCTAAGAGAATACCAAATGTGTTGTTTTGATCAAAATTTTACTGCAACTGCGCGGAAACTGCACTTCTTTAGTTACGTGAATTAGCCTACTGCTCGCTGTACTGACAACACTGAAAAAACGTAATGGCTAGAAATAAACAAGTTACAGCTATTTATAACCGAATAACTTGGTTCGGATGGAGCCTACAACGTCGTTTTTGAAGTGTAACGAATGCTCACTTTGTAACATGTTACATTACACGCCTTAACAGTGGTGAAAGCTAGTGATTTCTGTTTTTCATATCGTCATATTAACCCTCAAACGTACACCGCTGGAAATAGGCTTCCTCATGCCGTGTATTCCCATTGCTCGTCGCCCCACTGGTGGGACGAACGGGAATCACTACATAGTATAAAACAAAGTCGCTTCCCGCTGTCTGTCTGTCCCTATGTATGCTTAGATCATTAAAACTACGCAACGGTTTTTTTTAATAGATAGTGTGATTCAAGAGGATGGTTCATATGTATAATACTTTCATATTTAATGTAAGGATAGTAGAGAAATTGCACCCTGCGAAGCCGGGGACGGGTCGCTAGTTAAAAATATAATATTAAATTTATTCCCGATCGTCCGACTGATCTCGTTAGTGGCACGATCGAGAATTATGAATTGTTTATTTTTAAGTCCCATTGGTCCCACTAAATGATTTGAGACACTGGTTGTCCCAATGGTAAAAAATTAGAAACACTTGATAATAATCAACATTTTAATTTTAAAATATAATGTCTTTTATTTAAAAACAAAATAATTAAACAGAACAATTAAATAAAAATAAATACAAGTATACAAGGATTAGGTACAAAAAAGATCACAATTAAAATCATAGAATTAACTTCACGTAAGAATCGAAATACAATTATTATTATATGCCTAACAATAAAATGAAAATATCTCCTTTATGCTATTTTTATACCGCCACAAGTTAAGCAGGGTGTGAATATTTGTATGAAATCATCGCTAACCGCCATTTTTAAATACAGACTTGAGATGTTTTTTCATTAAAAAATCAAAATCACATTTAAAAATCTTTCGTGTTTGGGAGATTTCTCCAGCAGTGGGAAAGTGCGTCAAATAACGCCAGTCTACGTCACAGTAGTGACGTATGCCGTGTGACGTCATCGTGTATGTGTGTATAATGTTAATGTGTGTAGCGAACACCCAAGTTCCTTTTTTAATGTAGTTTCTGTGAAATAAGTATGCCTACAGTGTTTGCTCCATTTTTGTCCAACGTCAAGCAACACGCACTGCGTTAAATATCGACGTTGAAAGGCTCATTTTGAACTAAGCGACAAAATATTTTTTTTCGAAATTCGAATCTTTCTCGAAAAAATAAAAAAATCGAGAAAGAATGTCGCTTAGTACAAAATAGCCTTTCAATCATCGATATGAAGACTGATCACCCCTAGACAAGTGTAAAATCTTATTAGTAAAGCCGGGCTTCCACTGCGAAGGACAAAGCTGGCTTTTCACTCTAGGATATAGGTATATTACATCTTGAGATATAGATTTATATCACTCAGTGTACTTTTGAATGGAACCGTTTACACTGAGATATAATATAAAATGTGTCTGATCACCGGTGTCCGACCCGTTAAGGCGATGCAATATGATCAATTTTATCGACAAATCCACCATAATAAGGCATTTTGCCCCTACTGTTTTTTTTTGGAAAACAATTATAAAGTAAAAAACACAACCAAATTTTTTTCACACTCAGTTTCCAATATTTTTTTAAGGTTTTAATGGGAGTTTTTGATAAACTTTTTAGTGTGAACTTATTGCCTACTATTGTAGCTATCGTACGAAACCACTTTTATGCATGTAGGACCTCTAACATCGGTAGATATGGCAAAATAAATGAACCCAACCGCATTCAGTAAAAATAATAATAATTAAAATGGCCGCCATTTCAAAACAGTAGGGGGAAAATGCCTTGTTATGGTGGATTTGTCGATAAAATTGATCGTATTGCTTCGTCTTATCGGGTCGGACACCGGTGACCAGACATAATGTATATTACATCTCAAACTAATATTGTTTCGAGCGATATTTTCATATCGCTTCATAGTAACGGTTAAAATTATTTGTGATGTGAATTTATTACGTATCATCAGAAATGTATAGAAAATTTATGTACCTATCTAATAAAATAATAATAGTTTATTATGTATTATTATTTTTTATGTTTTATAGTTGGGAATAAAATAAAAGAAAATTGAATAAATCAGACGACTATTAATTCAATTCAATGATTACACAGAATATATTTTAATCTGATTCTTCGTAACTCGGTAAACTTGTACCTATCATCCAAATCATTCTGTTGGGGCACTTTTCTAGGGGTCTGCCGCGTAACTAAAATGGTAATGAACATTGAACTCGAAGCTATCAGCACGGCTAACATGCGACGCGTGAGATAATTTTCTCGTCGCGTTATCCCGTCCGTCAGACGAGATATGTCATATGTCTACCGGTGCTAACATGGCAGCACAAAAATATGACAAAAACTCATCTCATTCTGTCAAATGTAGACTTCGTAACATTTTCTCGACAAAGCCTAACATGGCACCTTATTTTTCTCGATTTTTGACACTTTAAAACGATATGTTTGTCGTTGATAATTTTCATCGACGACAAGCGTGAGAAGACGATTAAAGTGTAATTGAAGCGCAAAAATAACATGGCGGTGGCGTATTATAATTAAATTTTAACCATATATGAAGCTCGTTCTGCGCAGCACCGTTTGGGGTTTTGTAGTCCCCTGCCGCAAACTCAGGGTGCGCGTACATGCACGCGCATGTACTCACACAAAATTTTTATTTGTGCTTCAATTCAATTCAAATTTTAGGATTATGGCTCCATCGTTTTGACGATGATTCTGTTTGTGCTTTATTACTCCTAATCAATATGAAACAATGCAGTTCCTTTGGTTGTGAGTTTGATTACATCAATTAATTTCGAAATGCAGATATGTAGTCAAATCTAAGTACTTACGCTTTCTTATGTATTGATGACGCCATAGTATATTATTAAATCCACTCAATATTAATTTAAATCTTTGAATTTATTACTAAAATACCAATGACCAAAGAATCCTCTCTTTAACTTCACTGTAAAATACCAATGACCAGAGAATCCTCTCTTAGATTTAGATTAGATAATCCTCTCTTAGATTAGATAACGTCACTGTAAAATCAATAAAATACTCAACATCAACTAACTGCAGTCTTTTCTTTGTTGATTTACCCTGCGGTCCGAATTGCGCAATATAAATCACAAAATAATAATATTGCGAATCCGACTAAGTCACAAGTATTAATAATACTCAATAGCCCTCAAATTTTGTAACTATTGGTCGGATTCGCGATTATAAGGGCAACAAGTGGGGAAAATGTCTCAAAATTACTGTCAGCTGTCACCAATGTCAATGTCATAGTAAAGAAATCCTTCTAACCTATTCTTCTCCGGAACTCTGTGTAGCATTGATGAATTTTATCAGATCCAATAACATCAAGTTGTGAATTCGTCTGTCATTAACGGTGTAAATAATTTTATCATTTATTTAATTATTTCGATTTGTATTTATATGTTTCTGTAAAGGTTTCTGTGTCGTATTAATATTCCAGCAAGTTTCACAATACAATCAAAAAGGTTTTCTTTATTTATTTTTTAACATTATCTCAGTTGGCAATTTTTACTATCACCACACGCGTAGACTGAGAAGGCTAGCCTTCTCAGTCTACGACCACACGTCTTTCCATCACCTTTGACATTGGCAGAATTGTCGGCATCGGCACCACTTGCCATAACGAAAAATAGAATAGAATAGACGTTAAATAAAGTCGTTTCACACAAATGGTCTTATAATACAATAAAATTTAAGAGGTGGACGTAAAATAGAACGAATGAAAAGGATCTGTACCGATGTTGCTAGATTAAAAAATAAAATGTTTTTACAACATGGCTACATCTGTTTATCGTCGCGAGAAAACTGAAGTCACGACGAGATAACGTCTCGAGCATGGCGTGCATGTTAGGGCAAACGACAAACGAATCGATTTCGAGCGATTTTGTCATCTCGAACGACAATTATCTCACGCGTCGCATGTTAGCCCTGCTGGTAAAAGGTGCAACCCGTTTCCTCCATCCTTCGTCTGCTTGACAGAAGACAAAACGAAATAACTATCGAAAGAAAAAACGCTAAAGAAACTGTTTCTTCCCCGTTTTTCTCTCCAATTTATCTCCGCCCTAGCCCTGCTGAGGACCGAAGTATCATGAGGAAAGATAATAAAACACTTTAAAATACAATAACATTTTATTTAAAGTATAAAAAAAATTTATGAACAAAACTCGTCAAATAAAAATTCGTTCACACACTGATCCGTTATTTTGAGTTAGGTATCCGACTGCCATTCTTCTAAAAAACTGGAGACAGTGCCAACCTGATAAGCTGCACTTGCTACTGCGACTTTTAAATTACAGTTCATCGATAGCATTCTAACTAAAGGACACCTTCATTAATTTGCCATTTCAGTTGTACAAACAACCATAAATTTTTAGTCAAATCATAGAATTATTAATTTAGCTTTTGCCCTCTACGTCATCCGCGCGGTTCCCATTTCTTTAGAAATATTGTTGTTGCTAATTTCCCAAATAAACTTCAATACCTAAATGTAACCCTTAAAACAGGGGTGGAGTCACATCGTAAGTACAAATACGCGGATTCATCGAAGTACAAAAGTAAACAATAAATGACTCGTCGGTTGTACACTGTTTATGGCCTAAGGCTAAGGGCTGTGTTCACCGACAAAATTTCGTGATAAACGGATGATTTTGTCCTAACCATCTGTGATGTAGTCGGTGAACTTGGGCCTAAGTAGCCCTAATTAGCGGAAGCAAAATGTGGGCGTGGCTAGCTTATCGGGAGCCGTACAAAGAATCTTGTCGGCAAAGTGTACAACTGGCAAAGTCCTTGATTGTACTTACAATATTTATTTAAATTTAGATGCAGTAATTATTAGGCAACATGGGATAAATATCCATAGAAAAATTAGTGTCCTTTTTACAGCACTTTTCCAGTCGAAATGCTGTACACCCTAAAAAATTGTCTAGTCCGGCCATATTGATTCAAACATTAATTTATCCTCTGCGACCAAGTCGCGTATTCCCAAACTATCAATCCTAGAGTCTGGTCGCAAAGTCTACACATTCTTGGCGAGTTCCTGTGACTTGGCGACCACGTCTTCGATGGTCCCCACCATGTAGAAAGCTGCTTCGGGGATGTGATCCAGTTCACCTTGCAGGATCTGTGACACAATTGGAATATTAAAATTTACATACAAAATATTGGTTTTTCTTTTATGTTCCATTTTCAGTTACCTATATTTAAATTTCTCAAAACATTTTTAACACGCTTTTATTACCTTCAGCTGTAATTAACTAACTAACTATGTAAGAAAATCTTGGAAGTTAAATTTGACCCACTTCCCGGTTTCCGATTGAGCTGAAATTTTGCATACACGTTTAGTTTGGATGACAAAAGCGTTTTCTTTAGTTTTTTTTAAACTATGATATTTTATTATTATTTCAAGAAACAACTGCGCGTCAAAAGTGCTTTATTTCTACAACGGCATTTCGCCCTCTAGCGGACAATTCTTGAAGTTACAAATGCGGCATTTTCACTCGAAACGGATAATGATTATGGGAATATTTTGTTAAAATTAAGTCAATTGCACATGATTTTGCATATTTGTGTCAATGTTGCTCCGGATGAGCGATGTAGCCGTGTGTACTAAAAGATTGTAAATGCATACCCTCTTGAATCCTTTGATAGTTTCCTCAAGTTTTACCAACTTGCCGATGTGGCCAGTAAACACTTCAGCTACCTGCGACAACCAACAATTTAAAAATGCCATTTGGTGCTTTTTAAGTGCTGTGGTCGTGCCCACTTACGGGTCATCTCATGTGATCGAAACCAGACGTGAATCGTGGGACATATCACTGCTCCTAACGGTAAAGGAAAACATCATGAAGAAACCAATATACGAACCATGTTTAAAGAAACGGTCACCCATCCAAGTACTGCGCAGTAGCTACGTAGCTATGAGCCTGTGACAGATCATCATGTGCCTATATTCTTTATCCCAACTACGGTGTAGCCAGCTCCCAGTCTAACCAGATGCGGCTGAGTAACAGTATTTTATACAGAGCGACTGCCATCTGACCTCGGCCACACAATTACTGGGAGACACTGATACCCTAAGGTTAGACTGAGAGTCTTTTTTGCTACTGACTCCCGTAACGACTGTCAAAGGTATTCGTATGACAACCGGGACCAACTGCTTAACGTGCTTTCCGAGGCACGGAGGGGTCTCGGTCACCCATCCAAGGACTGACCGGAGTAATCTTCGCTTGACCCTGCTGAGCGACTTATCTGCGCTGTAGCTACCAGCCTGTGATAGTTAAACAAGAAAACTGTGGGACCTGGAAAGGTTGTGACAGAAATCGCTGGATCTTGCGAGCGCGGGCCACTGTCAACTTGTCGTCTTCAGACAACTCGTCCATACCCAGGATAGCGATAATGTCCTGCAAAGACTTGTAGTCCTGGAAACGAAGGGAAACTTACGAATAACATCATTCAAAATATATGAGTACAGGCACGGATGCAGGATTTCATTGGGGGGGGGGAATACTTGTGTGATTACCTCTTCCAGAAAATTCGTTGAAACAAAAAAAAATATAACTTTTTGTTATCTAAACTAATAATAAAAAGAGAAAAGGTTTGATTTTGTGTTTGTTTGTAATGGATAAATTCAAAAACTACTGGACCGATTTTAAAAATTCTTTCACCATCAGAATGCTACATTACTTATCAGTGAGTAACCTATGCTGTAATTTATAAAGATATCACGCGGGTGAAGCCGCTGGCGGAAGCTAGTTCATGTAATACCTACTTGTATTTAACTAAATACGGAAACCGGATATCGTTCCATTACTTGTTTTTTTTTGTATGGAAAAAAACCAGCACCGTTTTGAAGATGGTTTTCTGTTTGGTCGGAGTCAGGGGGGGTGCAATAGCCCCCGGCAATTGCACCCCCCCTGACTCCGCGCCTGGTATGACTATAGCCGGCCAAAGAACTCGTCTACCACAAATCGTTGCATTTTGTACGCCATAAATCAAATGAAGATCTATTTTATACCCACATAAATAAGCAAATAATTTCTACTGAGTTTCAAAAAGGTTAAGCAGGCTGTCCTAAGTCTTGAAGTACCTGCAAAATCTTCTGCACGCCTCTAGCGACTCCGTAATGCTCTGCCCCAATTATATTAGGGTCCATGACCCTGGAGGTGGAGTCGAGCGGGTCTACCGCAGGGTACACGCCGAGCTCGGCGATGGCTCGTGACAGTACGGTGGTCGCGTCTAAATGGGCGAATGTGGTCGCCGGAGCAGGGTCTGTTAGGTCGTCAGCGGGGACGTATACTGCCTGGGTAGGGAATAAAATTCTTGTTCGGTATAAAAATAATAATAGTCCTGGGGACCCCCACTACGATCAAATAGCAAACATTAATATTCAAGACATTTTTAACCCCCAACAAAAAAGTAGGGGTGTTATAAGTATGTAGTGTGTATCTGTCTGTGATATCGTAGCTCCAAAACGGATGGTCCGATTTCAATGCAGTTTTTTCAATTGAAAGCTTGTTTAATCGGGTATCATCTTAGCTATGTTTCATGAAAATCTGTTTATCGTAAAACAAAACGTTAGATATTTTCCCTGTAACATTTAAAAAACCGGCCAAGTGCGAGTCGGACTCGCGCACGAAGAGGTCCGTACCATTATCTATAAAAACGGCAAAAAATTCACGTTTGTAGGATGGGAGTCCCCATATTTGGCTTTTCATGACATACAGCCTGGTGACAGACGGACAGCGGAGTCTTAGTAATAGGGTCCCGTTTTACCCTTTGGGTACGGAACCCTAAAAAAAATCGCTTATAGCCTTTCAACCGTCAATATGATCTTCCTCATGATGTAAACTATTTCGTTGTAAAATTTCATCCAGATCGGTTCAGCCGTTTAGTCGCGAAAAGGTAACAAACAGACAGAGCTATTTTCGCATTTATAATATTTAGTGTGAGCTGTGATTTTCTCTGCCAAACCTGCACACTGGTGATAGAGCCGGCCTTGGTGGTGGTGATCCGCTCCTGCATGGTCCCCATGTCGGTGGCCAAAGTCGGCTGGTAGCCCACAGCGGATGGGATACGGCCGAGCAACGCCGATACCTGCAACCAGATAGTGATCGGCCCCCTGATTACGTATGATAGGGGGTGTAGTAAGATATCACGTGTTACATTTATTTTTTCATCAAACGTGGCTTGATGAAATCAACGTTGATCTTCAATAAAGCGCAGTGCCAACAACTGACTTGCAAGATGCTTATCCAGTTGTAAGTGTTGAAGAAAGTCTTGCTAATCCGTGGTCCGAGGACAATGTACCTACATTAAATAATATAACAAATAAAAATCTTATCTTATCTTATCTTATAATATGTTCATTATAAGTACCTACAATATATTGTTTTTTGCATGATTACACCATTACTTTACTTAATATTATTTTTATGTCAGTCAAAAACAACCTACAATCTTTCTGTCTAGACATTTTTGTCATGGTCCTTAATTTCAAAATAAAATTAGATTATACTTTATGACCTGTATTTAAAGATAATATAAAAAAAAATAAGATTCTTTGTAAGTACTAAAAAATACACGTGATTTTGGGTTTGGGGGGGACGGGTTAGTCTTAAACTTCACCACGTATCACCAGGGGGGGGGGGGGGGGGTTAACAATGCTAAAAATACATCACGTGATTAATGGACGGCCCCTAATCAAGGCGCCGTAGTTTACGGTTTCAAGATTTTTTAGTATACTTTGCCCCTCACTAGGGTTTCTCTGTATTGTTGTTTTCTCCCTGTATTGAGGATACAGTTTACAAACGTGTATGTCACATGCACACACACCCAGACCAGAAACAACTATCCTGTAGATCATACAATTATTTGTTCCGTAGAGGGATTCGAACCCGCGGCATGTAGCGTAGAAACCTAATCGCTTAGTCACTGCGTCAACCGGATCGTCAAAGTCAGTTACCGCTTTACACCACAAAATACACGACAAGACATGACACGCGACCCATGAAAATTTTGTTTGGTAAAGTTTTAAATATAAAGTATATAATCTGAAGAAGGTTCCAACAGCAGGATATCCTGCTCCTTGTCCTGCAGTATCCAGCTACATCGTCATCCTTCTATACTTATACTTACATCAGGGCCAGCCTGGGTGTATCTAAAAAAGTTGTCAATAGCAGGATATCCTGCTCATTGTCCTGCTGAGTCTAAATTTATAACCATCATTCACAGTTACCTCAGAACCGGCCTGAGTGAATCTGAAGATGTTGTCAATGAACAGCAGGACGTCCTGCCCTTCCTTGTCTCTGAAGTGTTCGGCCACTGTGAGGCCAGTCAACGCAACCCGAGCCCTAGCGCCAGGGGGCTCATTCATTTGGCCGTATACTAAGGCCACCTAAAATAATAAAATGAAATAATTTATTAATTATTTTCAGTAAATATTTCCGTATTTCCTTTTTACCACCGACAAAAAAGAGCGGTGTTATAAGTTCGTAGTGTGTATCTGTGTATTCCAAAGGTGTATTCCAAATGGATAGACCGATTTCAATACTGTTTTTTTAATCGAAAGCTAGTTTAATCGGGTATCATCTTAGCTATGTTTATGAAAATCAGTTCAGCCTTTCAAAAGTTACAGCTCTTTATATCACGCTTTTATTAGCTTCACCTGTAACTAACTGACTAAAGCGTGTTCTATAGATTTTTTTAAACTATAATATTTTATTCTAGTTGGAGTCGAAGGTTTTTGACAGTTAGGTTATTTATCTCCCACAGCTGTTTCCTTGTTCCAGTAATAAAACAAGGGTGAATTATTTTTTCCGGTACTTCTTTAGGGTGTATAGCCATCGATGGGCTTAAAAGATTCTATAACAAACCTTGGACGTCTTGTAATCATCGGTGATGACGCCTCCGACCTTCATCTCGTGGTACAAGTCATTACCTTCGCGCGTGCGCTCACCCACGCCAGCGAACACCTGCGACACACCATGCAATGACTCACCCCCTTCTCTTTTATAACCGACTTTAAAAAAGGGAGAGGTTCTCGATTCTTCGACAATATGTCTTTTTTATGTATGATTCAGGCTGACATTCAGAGACGACAGAAACGAGTCTAAGCGTGAACTTACGCTTCCATCTGTCAAAATTTGTTCGTAAGTTTGACAGACGGAAGCGTAAGTTCACGCTTAGACTCGTTTCTGTCGTCTCTGAATGTCAGCCTCAGTGTCTGTTCCCAAATGCACTGCAATAACAAAGTTCGCTCTAAAACAAAATAAAAATTTGATTTTGTATGGCTTGCGCTAATAAATTATGCGTGTCCCCCATACTAAGTCGAATTTTCGTTTTGTTTTAAAGTGTACCCTATACTGCGGTTGAATTTAGGAACAGAGACCGACCACACACACACACACATACGATACACGAGACATTAGTTTGTAAACTGTACCCACGACAGGTACTGGAAAAATCTGAGGGCCCGATGTTTTTTTAAACTTACGGAGAATCCTCCGTGTGCTTTGGCGACGTTGTTAATAAGCTCCATGATCAGCACAGTCTTCCCGACGCCCGCTCCGCCGAACAGACCGATCTTGCCACCTGATCAACCGAAAAATATTTCACCAAAGGGAGAACATCATTAATAGACTCCTTTATCTTGTCCCACTAACATCACGATAGGGTGTAGGTGTATGAAGCTTGGGAGGAATCTCTTTACAGTCCCCGAGAAGTGCCTTAACAGACGTGGCACCGAGGTGGGCTTCGGCGCGGTCTTCTAAGAGTACCCGAAGCCCATCTGTAGATGCCAAAATGGAACAACGTGGTGAGTTTAGCCGGTAGGAGCCACACAAGAATAGGGCTTCCGGCGCTCCACACTCATCAAACGAAACGCAACACTATGCATACTGTTACTTAAAGTCAATATTCTGTGAGAGGGTAGTACTTCCCCGGTCGCGCCGACCCATCCATACTGGCAGGCCAGCAAGACACTACTAGTACCAAAAATGCAATGCTGTAAACTCACCTTTGACATACGGCGCAAGGAGGTCCACGACCTTAATGCCGGTGGCCAGGATCTCCTGTTCCACCGACATCTCCACGAAGGGCGGTGCGTCGGCGTGGATCGAAGAGTACGTATCTGTTTCGACGGGGCCGCGCTCATCTTTATTTTTATAAGAAATAAGAAATATTTATTTGCATAGAATACAGGTGTTACCAGATATAACATAGGTGGTTTATGTACAATACTACATTCTGCCTGTTTAAGGCATGCAAATTTAGACAAATTATTTATTTAAAAAATTATTCATTTTTTATACATATTATTTATATTTTTAAATATTTTTACAAAACTATATTAAAAAAACATTTAAAAATATGAAAAAATAGTAGCCCACCGGTATCTAGAATAGGGTCCAAGCTACCGGTGGTCAGGGCTCCAGAGAAAGGAATCTCCTAACAATGCGTGCCGTGTCAAGAAGTACTGCTCTCTGAATCAGGCCCTTGATCCAACTGCCTAACGAGAGCCTCCTAAGGTGTCGGTCGAGACTCTCGGTAATTAAGCCATTAGCCGAAACGACTATCGGCACAATGATCGCTGAATCCACATCCCACATGTCGACAACCTCGCGAGCCAAATCAAGATATTTGATCTGTTTATCTTTCTCGGCTTTCACGAGGTTCGTTATTAAAATTATTATTACATTACAATTGTTACTTAATATTTACACATGTCATCTTTATGTCGCATGAATTCTTCTAAATTATAAAAACAATTATTTACCAACCATTTACGCAGCCTAATTCTAAAATATTTAAATGGAAGCTCCCTTAACATCTTTGGCAATCTATTAAAAATTGTTAGGATATATTTATAGGATTGTGATGTGTTTGCGGATGAATGGAACGTGATATTGTCGGAATCCATGGAGTACTGCGAGGAGAAAGCATGATTAACAGTGGGGTTTGTGGCTCGTTTATTTTTTATTGTTATTTCGTTTTTATTATAATCTTTTTATGTATGTAATTGGCTGAGCCGTATACAGGATATATTTTTATGTAGTGCGCATAATTTGTAGAGTGATTCAGTCTCTGTTACTAAATGCAACCGCAGTATTGGGATACAATTTAAAACAAAACGAAAATTCGACTTGGTATGGGGGATACGCATAATTTACGAGCGCAAGCCATACAAAATCAATTTTTTTTTTGTTTTGGAGTGAATTTTTTTACTGCGGTTGCTTTTGGGAACGGTCACTGAATCACTATAAATTTTGCGCACAAAAAAAATCCTGTTTATGAATAAAATAAATAAATACCATTTTTGAGTAATATATGACTCACCAATCGGTTCTCCAATAACATTGATGATCCTGCCAAGCGTGGGTTCTCCCACGGGGATGGTAATGGGTGCTCCCGTGTCAGCCACCGGCTGTCCTCGCACCAGACCTTCTGTACCATCCATAGCGATGGTCCGGCATGCGCTCTCACCAAGATGCTGGGACACCTCCAAGATAAGACGCGGTTCTGCAAGATTTTGGAACTGGTAAAAAGTTACCACGAGATTCCCACCTGTCATACCTTTTGCGTAATTGCAGGCAGCGAAGACTGTTTATTAGAATAGAATAGGTCTTTAGTTCATGTAAACCAGATACAGGCAATTATGAAATGTCGAGACTCTAGGTGCGCGGTTCCAAAAAGTAGGTCCTATGAAGAAGAACTGGCAAGAAACTCCATGGAATCTTTTTAAAAATAGATTACAATCTTGATTAGTACAATGTTGTGGAAAAAGCTGCGAGAATAATTTAATTTAAACTGAATAAAAAAAAACGAAATGTGTGCTGGGACACATACTCGTAGTAGAAGTGAAACTTCAACGGATATTATCGTCCCTCCACGCGGCCGTAACGCTTTTTCGTGACGGAAAAATCCTAATACCCCCCGTCTTTATAGAAGTTTCACTTCAGTAAGAATAGGATAATAATGATTTGTCTCTGAATAAGATTGCCATGGCAGTTACTAGCTGACCAGTCCCGACAGATTAGTCACAAGGCTTCAACAGATAGTTGACGGAACGAGTGCTTTCCATAAACAGGAGCCGTATCAGGATCTTGAGAAGAACCCTCACTGGGCACTGCCAACTGAACAAACTCATGCAGAATGCGCCTTAGTGACACCATAATTTGCAGAATCTGTCGGGAGAACGACGCCCATACATATCCTATGCGACTGTGACGTAGTACATCACACTAGAAGCCAACACCTCGGAGGCCACCTAATCTCATCAGAAGAGAATAAATTTTGATACCCTAAGGTTAGATCGCTTGTCAGACTTTTTGGGCTGCTGAACCGTAACGACTGTCATTGAATAGGTATTCGTATGTCAACCAGGTCCAACTGCTTAACATGCTTTCCGAGGCACGAAGGGGTCTCGATGTTTAAAGAAACGGTCACCCATCCAAGAACTGACCGCGGCAAGTGCTGCTTAACCTCGTTCATCGATTGATGTGCGGTAGCTATGTAGTTACGAACCCCTCCTTTATTCTTTTTTTTCAGAATCATGTTCTGAATCCATGGCAGTGGTGGATTTACACATTTGCCGCCAGTAGGCTATTCAAATTTTGCCGCCCCTACCGACCTCTAGGTACAATTCGATAGGTACCCTAGATCACAATCATATTATTTACAATTTTTTTATCAATGAAATTGTAACTTTATTATTTGTGCACTAAAGTCCAAATTACACCACATTTTTCCCGTAATTAGTATGATTGTGAACTAGGGCATCGATGTGTCCGTTCCTAGAATATTTTTACAACCTAACGATTTAGTTAAGATTGCACAAGAAATAGTTTTTGGGTATAGTTCTGAGGTAAAGCTCAATCTTATTAAGGCGGGGTAACGTATGTCTAAATGTTGGCCCCAAAGCCGCACCTAAAATCTACCGCCGTAGGCTCCAGCCTACTCACTAAGCCTGCTGATAAATCCACCACTGTCTATGCACCCGTCCTATTCTTAATACCTATGTCTATCATACTAGTGTGTCTTGTATTTGTGGCAAATAAATGATTTTTCTTTCTTTTCACTGCTTAGACAGGATATTTTTTTATGTAGGTAGTGCGTAAAATTTGCAGAGATTCAGTGTCCGTTCCCAAATGCAACCGCAGTACAAAAATTAACTCCAAACCAAAATAAAAATTTGATTTTGTATGGCTTGCGCTAGTAAATTATGCGTGTCCCCCATACTAAGTCGAATTTTCGTTATGTTTTAAAGTGTATCCCAATTCTGCGGTTGCATTTAGGCACTGAGACTGAATCACTCTACAAATTATGCCCACTACATAAAAAAAATCCTGTATTAATCAGTAAGGATTTTATTCAAGGTGTAAGGATTTTACTCACTGCGTCCAGGCACTTCCAGCGCGTTCAGAATGGGTGGCAGATGGGAGTCGAAGTGCACGTCGACCACGGCGCCGATCACTATGACGTCATAATAGCCATTGAGATGTCATAATATAAGGTTTTATTTTAATAATGCTAAATATTTTAGGTATTTTATTAAATAAGTTTACAAAATTAATAAAAATAATTGATGTTTCCGTTTGCTTAAAATCTTTATTCCTCTATGATTATGAATGGTACTAACGCCATGAACTCGACCACATGACCTGGCGGGCTCGGCTACTCTGACACACACACGCATCGCGTCGCCGCGCCGCGCGATCTTAATGCTTACATAATTTATGAATCTACTGCAGCTTTGATTTGATATTCGAAAGGAATTCTATACCATTCATAGAGCCTAGCTTTAAAATATTTTGGATTATTATAATAAGAGCTTATAGTTGAACGCTGGCAGGGTTTCCACTGGCAGCGGAGCGGGCTCCGTACGGACTCCGTTTAACTCGCAACGGTAATCTTCATAGAAGTGCTTCCACCAACAAATAGTCTAGCGGAGAGGACTGAACGAGTGAAAATAGTTAACAACGAACTCGGTCTTCATTTCTCTTTTACAGTGGAAGGCAATTGTCAAAACTCTTTCTTAATGGAAGGTAAAACCTATTTTAGCTAGTTTGGGGTCCGTTCCGTCCAGCTATTACTTGCTCATTACCCTTTCGCAGTGGAAGCCCGGCTTGAGTGTTCAGTTGGTGGGCATTTATTATGCAACCCCTTGGAAAATGGTCGACAACACCCACAACATGGCCGTTAAGAGAGGTAGTGCGTCGGGACTTCGCCTCTCTAAATCATTTCTGCCCGACTGGGGAAGTACCTCCACCTTGCAGAATATTATAGCCAAATAACACTGCTCTTTGTGTTATGTTCCTAACGGTTAGCAAGGTCCCCAGTGTCGCTAGAGGGCTAATTCACGTAACTAAAGAAGTGCAGTTGCCGCGCAGTTGTAGTAAAATTTTGATCAAAACAACACATTTGATATTCTCTTTAGCTTCAGTGAGATACGCTCGCGTCAAGTTCGAGCGTCACTGCAATATGATCGGCGCGTCATAAAATTACGTGAATTAGCTCTCTGCTTTTATTCAGTCGAGAACCCCAATTCCACCAAACTACAAAAAAAATAAAAAACAAATTGTCTATAAAGGCGTATATTGCTTAAGTTACATGTTCTGTTCTACTCCGATTTGGAAATGTTGGGGATATTGATTATGAACTGACCGGCGATTATCTTCCCCTTAGCGCCTCCGGCAGCTGGCGCCGGGGGGGCACCAGTGGCAGCCGCGGGGGCTTTGCCCGGCGCCGCTGGTTTGGGGGCACCCTTTGAACCTGGGCAAACTCCTGACTTGCCTTTTGTCTCTTTACTGTGGACCACGGAGGTAGAAAACTGGAAAAGAAAAATTTGACGATATGTAGCGACATATCACGAAATTTCGTAGCAACGTAGCTGTACCAACGTATCACGAAATTACGTAGCAACGTAGCTGTAGCGACGTATCACGAAATTACGTAGCTACGTAGCTGTAGCGACGTATCACGAAATTACGTAGCAACGTAGCTGTAGCGACGTATCATGAAATTTCGTAGCAACGTAGCTGTAGCGACGTATCACGAAATTACGTAACAACGTAGCTATAGCGACGTATCACGAAATTACGTAGCAACGTAGCTGTAGCGACGTATCACGAAATTACGTAGCATCGTAGCTGTAGCGACGTATCTTGAAATTTCGTAGCAACGTAGCTGTAGCGACGTATCACGAAATTACGTAGCATCGTAGCTGTAGCGACGTATCTTGAAATTTCCTAGCAACGTAGCTGTAGCGACGTATCACGAAATTACGTAGCATCATAGCTGTAGCGACGTATCTTGAAATTTCGTAGCAACGTAGCTGTAGCGACGTATCACGAAATTACGTAGCAACGTAGCAAGTCTACAATGTATATGTCATCGTATGATTGTGAACACAGTTAGTTCATAATCGATTACCGCGTGATTGTAAACTGTCGACCAATAGTGAACTGTACCATACATCGTTCTATGAGGCAAGCAATTGGTATGATTCGGCTTTTTAACCCATGACAAAAGGGAGGGGTGTTAATTATTTATTTATTTATTTGATCTTACAAGCTATAAGTTTAATATTAGTTTGTAGCGTGTATCTGTGTATATGTCTGTGACATCGTAGCTCTTTTTAATTGAAAGCTAGTTTAATCGAGTATCATCTTAGCTATGTTTCATGAAAATTTGTTCAGCCATTCAAAAGTTACAGCTCTTTTTCTAGTTGGAGTCGGGAGTTTTTGACGGTTAGGATAATACAAAATGCCTCTGCAAATTGAAGAATTGTATATTATATAATTACGTATATATTGTGTAGTATATTCGGACCCCTTTCACGGTTCACGCATGCGTCAGCATCGCTAAATTCAACTTTAAGGAAAAACGACTCACTTTTCTAGTGTAAGATGACATGTCACTCATACTCCGATGCGTTGACACATTAGAAAGAACTCTGTTCAAACTCGCCCCCAAGTAAACTGCCTTAATCTGCGTCGTCGTGATAATAGGTTTTACAATCATTGGTGGTCTGGGCAAAGGCACGATTCTGGCTCTCAAAGGCTTGGTCTTGACGGCTCTTCGTCTTGGTACACTCCTAACCTGTGGGATCTCAAATAATTTTGGGACAGATCCTTGTTCAAATTCTGAAGGGAGGTCCCGAACGAAAGTTCTTATTGGTAACGATGAAACGGATTTTCTCTGGATGTCTGAAAAAGGGGTAAAGTTTGAGAAACAAGCAAGCACACTATACCCGATTACATGTAGAATGAGGCTTTAATTTTCTAAATACAGTCATGAGACTTCGTGGTGATAAACCAACATTTGGATTGGTGCCGTTCATGGAATAGCTTTAGTGCTATTCGTTTCAGTGCTCTTCGTGGAATATGTCTAAAATATTTTGCAAACAAAATGCTTTGAACGACTGCGCCCCGCTTAGAGTTAGTAATTTTGCGTTTGGACGTCGGGTGCAAACGATTTTAACCTTGAAGACTAAGGACGGTCAAAAATTGCCGATTGTACTGATTGATTGAGTACCCAGTTTGCATATGATGTAAAGGTGTGTGCTGACATGTAACAAATAAATTGTTATTGTAATCCTATTATTTTTTATTATTATAAAAGATCCTACCTTTCTAGTCCCGATCCCTTCAAGGGATTATTGTACTCATCATTATGAAAATCTTTTAATATGGGACCAACTGTGAAATCGTGAAAAACATATCAAGTGATCGTGATCCATACAAATAATTTTATATTACTCGACTAACAGACTCGACTATATGTATGGAACAACAGATTTGATTTTTGCGATTTCAGGATTGGTCCCATAATATAAGTTGCTAATAATGATGAGTATTATGAATATAATGATGATTGAAGGGATCAGCGGGTCTACCGCGTAACTAAAATTGTAATGAACATCGACATCGGTATTAAACTTCAATACGATCGTAAGAGCCTAAAATTTGAGCTAACTTGTAAAAAAATTACCTATCATATAGTTGGGACTCCTGTCTTCATGATCGGTAAAAAAAATACAAGGTAGCTCAAAGTTTAGGCTCTCACGATCATATTGAAGTTTAATACCGATGTCGATGTTCATTACAATTTTAGTTACGCGGTAGACCCGCGGGACTAGAAATGACCCCGCATACGAGGCAGCCTGGCCACAGCAGCCGAAATATTGAGCAGCTAATTTTAGTAGCCAGTCGATGGCCAGTCGAACAATAATTACAAAATTAACGCAAAATACGTCATGCTGATACCACAGGAGCGTGGAGACTGAAGGCAGTCACATACATTCGCCTCTCGCTCTGGCTGCGTGCAGCCAATTGGCTGCCGCCGTCATACCAATCATGCGCGTGCTAATGGTTGCCGAACCAGGAATTTTTGGCCGCCAAATGCACGGCTCCAATGAACCAGCCTAGATGCCGCAGCTACGCTAGTGCGCGGGGACCTTTAGAAAATAATACAAAATTTTATATACTCACAGGACGTGTCACTCATAAGAGAAAACTGGGTTGGTATTTTAGCAAACCTTTTCATTTTGAACAGAATTTATAGGTTTATCAGCAAAATGGTGGTTCCATATAATATTATTTTATTTAGGCCCACTGAGATGTGTTGCAATCGTAACGGTCTTTATGGAACGAAGAGATATTCGAAATTTGAAAGTGCTACACTTTTTAAACGATTTTTTAAATTGCAAGCTAATGGCATTCGATTTTGAAAAAGTTTGGAGACGTAAAAAAGGTTGCGTAACTTACTTAATGTAATCACGCAACTTCGCAACTTATAAGTTACGCGGTCTTGCGGTAAATAGGTAGTAATGCTACTTACGCGGTATTGAACTATCCCCGACGATATTGCGTCTGTTACATAAGTCTATCATTTCTTGGGAGAAAACGGGACGAATCATTAATTTGACTAAACAAACACTGAGCGTATTTAGTTACATATATTTCTAGAGCTCCCATTGGTCGCAGTTTCTAATCCCGCTCGTGTCAATCATTTTTAACCCCCGACAAAAAAGAGGGGTTGTTATAAGTTTGTAGTGTATATCTGTGGATCTGTGTAACTGTCTATGACATCATAGCTCCAAAACGGATAGACCGATACCAATGCAGTGTTTTAAATTGAAAGCTGGTTTAATCGGGTATCATTTTAGCTATGTTTGATGAAAATCTGTACAGCCGTCCAAAAGTTACAGCTCTTTTTCTAGTTGGAGTCGGGGTTTAGGTAATCTCCCAAACAACGCCACTACACCCGGTTTTTCGTTTACCGGACTTCTGCCTGACCCCAAAGAACTTCAGTATAATGATATATTACCCACGACCTGTATGTTCGTTCGCTGACAGAGCGTTTATGTAAAGCGTAGGGTGAAGGGGTTAATTACCCGCACACGCGCGTGTTCCCACAGCGATCATTAAGATTTGGTGTTACTATACGGCTAAAATTTAAACGCACACAAAAATAATTTTCCACCTCGAAAAATTGCTCCCGAAACGGTTAAAATAATCACTAAAATATGCTCACCAAAAATATGATTTGATTTTATAACCAACTAGAAAAAGAGCTGTAGCTTTTGAACGGCTAAACATATATTTTCATGAAACATAGCTAAGATGATATCCGATTAAACTAGCTTTCAATTAAAAAAACTGCATTGAAATCGATCTATCCGTTTTGGAGCTACAATGCCACAGACAGATACACAGATCCAAAGATACGATCAAAGAGCTAATTCACGTAATTTTATGACGCGCCGATCATATTGCAGTGACGCTCGAACTTGACGCGAGCGTATCTCACTGAAGCTAAGAGAATACCAAATGTGTTGATTTGATCAAAATTTTACTGCAACTGCGCGGCAACTGCACTTCTTTAGTTACGTGAATTAGCCTACGCGAAAGAAACCACAAGACCAAAGCGTTGGACTGATTTTATTCGGGAGAAGGACAATTTTTTTTTAAATAAATGTCTTCTGTGTCTATGCACCTGTCCTCTTCTTATCACATGTCTATTATTCTAGTGTCTTGTTTTTGTGGGAAATAAATGATTTTTCTTTTGTTTTTCTTTCTGGATATATGCCAAGATAAGGCCGAATCTATCTCTCATAGTTGAGGATTGATCCCCGTCCAGTACAAACAGTCAAGGCTAACGAAGACGTACCTAGGTACCATATTTTGCAAAGGATTTTAGGATACTTACGATATGAAACAAAAGGAGATAGCTATGTTAGGGGGGCTTAGGGCCCATCTACACTCGATACTTTTAGCAGCAGAATGGCGCGTTTTCGCTTTCGTGAACCACTTTTTGTAAGCAAACGGTAGCCAATGAACGCGAATACGCGCAATTCTGCTACTAAAAGTATCGATTGTGAACGGACGCTTACCCATAGAAAAGTAGCGGACTTCTAGCGCCCAAAGTCATGTGGTAGAGTAACATCACCTTCGCTTCAATAGTTATAAGTCGGTTATTTGATGTTGAACCTTCGACGGACAGCGGCAGCTATGGAGACGGCTACTGTTTGACCTTTTGACCGTCACTACATGGTAAATCTTCTTCTAGTCGCTTTCTGCGTCTGTCTGTCTGTCTGTCTGCCCGTCTGAATATCCGTTAACACCTCCTAAACCACGCAACGGATTTTGATGCAGTTTTCACAATAATTTTGAGAATTTCTTCCGGAAGGTTTATATGTAATACATACTTACATATTTAATGTAAGGATAGTAGAGAAATTGCATCCGTGCGAAGGCGGGGACGGGTCGCTAGTAAGGACATATTGCATATTGCAGAAGTTAAATATACACGCCTTACTAAGATACTTAAGTGTCTCGGCGGGCTGTGCTGGCGCTGCTGCTGCAGCCGCAGAGACACTCAAACGACGCAAATATATAACCTTATCAGCAGTTATATATTTGAGCCGTTTGGCGTCGAAACGCTCGGGTCATGGGGCCCGAATGCACGTCTCCTTTTCAGAGATATTGCAAAAAGGTTGGTCGACGCTACGCGTTACCCGGGGGCTGGCCTATTCTTCAAAGCTTATTGCATTGCCATTTAATGTGGCAATGCTGCCAGTCTTCAGGGTACGCTACCAATTGACAGCGATAACGAAGAGTACTTTGACAGGAGTCAAAGTACTCCTGTCAATTGGAATACCAGAAAAAAAATTAGTGCCTGCTATGCTCATCATTACTTTTTAACATGGGATCAAATCCTGAAAAAATATTGACAGCACCACAGAACACAGAAAAGAGGAACACAGAAACACAGAAAAGAGGAACACAGAAAGGAGAAAACCTCTTTTCTATGTTCTGTGGACAGCACCATACATTTTGACGCAGTGAGGTATCCACATTTATAATTGGAACTGCAGTTTCATTTTATGCAAAAATAATGACCGACTGTCGTAAAATAGGGTAAAATAGTGGCTTTTGCTACTTTTGGGCGCTGATCGAAGTAAGATGTATCAATAAAATTATTTCAGTATAAGGCTGCTCCATAGCAGGCTTTGTCCAAGTTACTCGGTCGCTCATAACGCGTACGGTGGCGACGCCGTAAGCGCCAATTATAACGCCACGCGACGCCATATTGCTTTTAAAAGGTTGTTTATAGTAGCAACTTTGCTTATTTGTTGGTTTTACAAAATATTAAAAGAGATTTTATTGGTCCTTCGAGCCGCATCTAAGAAGACAGTAGGAAGTCGTCGCCGAACCTATACCTGCCTAGGAATAGTTTGCTATATTAAAATCAAGGCGTATTATCAGACAAAATTAATGAACTGTGATTTCCCGGGTAATGTCTACCTATACAATCACTCCCCACAATATAATATCTACATGCTGTAACAGGCCTGGCCACTAATTACATAATATTGCAAAAACCTGGATCTAAAGAATTGCTCTGTATGCCCAACATTCAAATACGAAAGTTTCTTACTATTTTGAGATATAGATCACTCTATGTATTGGTTGCCTAGAACACGTTAGAAGTTCTCCCAAGGTAGATCTATAGTTATTCCTTAGATATCAATTACTAAGATCGTGCGCCTATTGAGTCGCCAAAAGGAAAGTTAACTTCTAAAATATCTTCAATTTTCACAATCCCTGTTTTTTTTTTACCAATGCTAATCCGAAAAATAAACAAAATTATATACAAAACAAATACACAAACACGACCCTGTAAAGAGCTCTTCAAACCACCTGAAAAGTTAATGCCACTTCATCAACTATTCAGCGTTGATCGTTACACGCGGTGTCATAAGCCAGTCCAGGTTACCGCGGGAAAATAGTAGGCGTGGCTTTACCTCCAACCAATCAGAAGCCAGCAAATCACCCGATAATTACTCAACCGACAAATCAGAAGCAAGGATTTTGTTGGACAATTAGTTGATTGCCCAATGGAAGAAAGCGCGCGAAATGACATAAGTGATACAGCATTTTCCATAGTGCTGTAATGTTATGTTTTAGTTACTCGGGTTGCTTGATTTAGGAATAGCGTGGAGTGCTTATGAAATAGAACAAAATTCGTTTTTTGAAAAAAGAAATAAGTTTAAAACTTGAGGAAAAATCAAGAAATCCTAAAAGTAAATCAACGTCACAGAAATTATCATAGGTAATTCAAAGATGCAATGAAATTGAAGAAAATAACGATTGCAATTAAAACATTTAAACTTTTCAGTTTGCCGCACACATATACAAGATATTTAAGTAGGTACCTAGCTAATAATAATTAAAAAAAAAATACGATTTGTGTGTGGAGAAATTAACAGGCGCTTTTACCCTTATATTTTTCAGAATATAAAACGCTTGTTGCGCAATTAATGAATAGGTCCCTATGTTTTATCTTAAATAAACTAAATTAAATAATAATTTAAATATCAAATATTTCTACATTTTAATACACCATTAATTACCAAAACATATTCTTTTATATTTTTGTCTAAGAAGATCCATGGAAATCCTCCTATAAACCTTGTTCCAATTTAAATTGGAACAAGGTTTAAAGGAGGATTTAAATCTTAAATTCAATCATTTATTACACAATTTATTTTCTAGGTGACTTTATCGTCTACCTACATATCTTCAAAGATTGTCAAAAATTAAAAAAACTACAAAATAAATCAATATCATATATTTTTTAAGAAATTAGACTTTTTGAATTAGAAAAATGAAATGAATATTTAAATAACAATTTGATCAAAAAATTACAGATTCATAAGACGATCCTGGACGATCCATTTGCAGATTTCTAAGAACTGGACATTAGCGTCTGTGTGCCTGTAACACCCAATTACCCATACTGGGCTGGTGATCGTAGACCCGGAAAACTTTCCTCTTCCCAGATTATCACTACACTGTCAATCTAATCCATGGATGCACTTCGCAATGTGTCCAGGATCCTTTGTGTAGCATAAAAGTCCAGTTTCTAAACAAATTGTGAAGTGAATCCACTGATCTACTTATAAAGAACTTGACGCAACCAATGGAATCACTTTCAATTAAATATTTAAGTAAATAGAAACAATATAAAAAGCTAACCCAAGCTAACCAATCTCAACAGATCGTTTTAAGAAGCAGAGGAAACTGCCATCTGCCTCCTCTTCATAACGACTTCTTTGGTCACTAATAAACTAGAAAAGGAGACAATATGTGAAATTTAAAAATAGAGTGTATAAAAAGGAAAGGTCCAAAGGACCAAAATAGTGTCTAGAAGTGTTACAAAAAGTGCATCTATTGAGAATGGAGTCAGGAGTGCCGCTGTACTCGTTGGAGTCGGTGGCATGTCTGCTCCGCAGTTACAATCACTTGTTGGCACCACAGCTCGCACCGACAGCGCCCGCTCGTGCCCCGGGTAAGTCAGCATCATTATTAAGATCCTCTTTTATCTGCAGTTGAATGTAGGTGTCCATTTTGTGCTCTGCATATTGCATACATACATTTGTGACGTGTCATAACTGCAATAATTAGTCAATTTTAAGTTTTGGTACAAAAATGTTCATTGCGTAATTTCCCATCTTTCTGGCGCTACGTACCTTTTATGTACAGGGGGAATAATTCACGGAAAACGAACTGTTGGTTAGTTACCTCTTCGTAACTAGACTTAGGTTGATGTACACCGACTTACGACTACATAACAGATGATTAAAATGGAAACGGCTGTTTACCCATACAAAATTTCATGGTAAACGGGTGATTTTGTCCTAATCTTCTGTTATGTTGTCGATGAACTTGGGCCTTAGAAGTACTTTATACGGTGGAACCTCGTAAATAAAACTATAGTGACATCTAAAAACACAATTGGAATTTGTATAAACAAGAAAACATACGGAATTTTATTTAATTATCCAATAAAGCTATCGAAGCCATGCAATATACATAATTGCCAAAAGTGTTTTTTCTCTCCTGGAAAATTGTCTAGTTTGTATATTTATACGAGTTGTCACATCTAGAGCGACGATACGTTACATGCGAACTGGGATAGTTTGCAGTGCGCATCAGGGGGTTTACCACGAGCTCTTATAGCAAGGCTGAAATTGAATTGCCCAGAAATTTCCAGAATAAGCTGACCTTTCATTGTACGAAAAGCCTATGTAGTGCGAGGTCAGCTCATACTGGAAATTTCTGGGCAGTTCAATTTCAGACCTGCTATTAGAGTACGTAGTAAGCCCCCAGCTCTTCCAGCTCACACTGACATTTTTTTCTTGTTACTGCATCGCTGCATTGTAGTGCCTCGCGCTATGTTAGACTACAATCAGTAGGCTAATTCACGTAACTAAAGAAGTGCAGTTGCCGCGCAGTTGCAATAAAATATTGCTCAAAACAACACATTTGGTAATCTTCTTCTTTCGTTATGGCAATTGAGCCGATATCGACTATTCTGCCATTTGGTATCCGTGAGCTTCAGTGAGATACGCTCGCGTCAAGTTCGACCATCACTGCAATACGATTGGCCCATCTTAAAATTACGTGAATTAGCCCTCTGGTCATCAATTCTGGTGGCTGAGTCTCGGGCACAATTTTTTTAGGTTTTTAATCTTTATATAGAGTATTCTTTATTGTTACACACAAACCAATAAATATTTTTTATTCCAAGAACCCTAGAAATTTGGTCTTTAGAGACCTCCATTTTTGGTCCTTCGAGACCTGTACTAGAACAGGAAATCTAATCAATCAACTGGTTTCATGGTTATGAAGGCGCAAATATTGTGTTCTAACATTCTTTTAGTTGAGTACCTTCTTGTGTAGAAGAAACCGTGGAATAAACCGTCGCCCGTCGGTCATAAACCGTCGGGCGGCGCGGCGGTGCACGGTGGGCTTGATTCAAAATTTTGGGATTTAGGGCTTGAAATAGGGCACTACTAGTCACGATTATGTTCCCATTTTTTTTTAAATAATCTATATTTAGTCCTTGAAAAAAGAATCCCTTTTTAAGGAATTGTAATGACGGCATCGGCTTCTACTCATCAATATAAACTTAAATTACGCTAAAAATATTTTCGATTAGAGAAGTATTTTCAGAGTTATGAAGATTTGTATTTTTTTTTAATATAATTTGCGTATATCGCGCGTACCTCACGGTCCCTCATTTGTATCTTGATTCATATGCATGTAGCCATCAACAACCAGAAACGCATATACGTGATGCTCGAAAATGCTCAATTTTCAGGTAATTTAACATAATACAGATTTTTCGTATCCCATAATAAGCAAATGAATAGAAATTTTGAATTTGAAAAAAGGTGTTTAGCATTATTCTAGCTAGACAGACACGTATTTGACAAGCCTTTTTACAAACAAAAATTAAACTTTCCAAACAATAAAATCCCCTACAATTTAACAAGTACACATTGCTGATAATACGACACGCTGATTGTTAAATAATAGATTTTTCACTTACCATTGCGCAGTGTCATCAACTGAACATCTTCAAACCAATTCCTACTTTAAGTTCATGAAAATAGAGTACAATTTCAAATAATGTAATAACTATGAGTTATGTGAGCAAGCAGGTGTGAAGGGTCGTAAGGTCGGAGGCTAATTACTTTTATAAATCAATATTTACTTGTGCTTCAAAACAGTTATCGAATGTAAGTTATGGAGTATATTCAATCATATATCATAGAATCGATAAGACAGGGGCGTTTTTGGATATTTTTGTAATCGATGCACATCGATATGAAAGATGCAGCATCAGCGGGTCTACCGCGTAACTAAAATGGTAATGAACATCGACTCTGGTAATAAAATTCAATACGATCAGCGCTACCGCGTTACTAAAATAGTAATGAACATCGACATCGGTATTAAATTTCAATACGATCGTGAGAGCCTAAACTTAGAGCTTACTTGTATTTTTTTTTACCGATCATGAAGATAGGAGTCCCAACTATATGATAGGTATTTTTTTTACAAGTTAGCTCAAAGTTTAGGCTCTCACGATCGTATTGAAGTTTAATACCGCTGTCGATGCTACCTTGTAAAAGTTTTACCGATCATGAAGTTGGGACTCCCATCTTATTTTTGGCATCGATGCCTATTAACAATGTTCGTACCGTCAACTGCGATACGATGTCAAAGTCAAAGTCAAAGTCAAAGATTTTTATTTCAACTGGGCCATTGCAGGCACTTTCAAAACGATGCTGATATTGTTAACAACGCAACCAACCGCATCCAACGATATCTATACATAATTATAAAAACATCTACTACAAAACAAGATGTCACCGGCATCCGTTTTCGACATGACACAGTATACGATATGCATCTGTAAATGGCATCGTTTATCTAAAAACCCATGTGTAGAATAAATTTGGCCTATCGCAATTCTGAACACTTATAAGTGACTATGAAACTTTTCAGAATCAACCACCCGATAAAAACTCGAGCATCAGCAATCTGTCTTTTGTTTATTTTGACGTTCAAGTTTTTGTTTTAATACTTGTACTATTATAGTTAAAGGTAATATACAGGCTGGCCAATGCAGGCTGGCACATAATTTTGGGGCATTCAGGTGGCTATTTCTGTTATAGTTCCGAAATTCGACGAACATTATCATAACGAGTCAGGAAATTTGCTGAATAATCAGAGATTTTGTCAGGAAATATTATTTATGGATCTGGTAACCCCAACCACGCCACATCGTTTGTAAAACCATAATAATTTAGTAAGTTCACCCCATTATAATTAGAAACGCAAACATTTAGCATCAGACATCGTGTAATGAGCCAGTGTTACGTTGGCACCGACGGGGGTGGCTGGTAGGGTTGCCAAATTCAAAAAGGAATATTTTAAAATGTGATTGGAAAAATATTTGTGTTTGTCAAGAGTTTGGATCCTCATTATACGGCCGTATGGCGATCATCGATCTGACTGCTCTGTCGTTTAGTTTCTTGGCTCCTGCATATTAATCCGAAGGAAAAGTAATATCTCATACTGCTGTACCTATATTTCTGGAGATAGTCTGACTTACCCAAGTGGCGCTTATCTACCTTAGCTGCTATTGAATTTAAGCTCACCAGAAAAAGAAATACAGTACCTTTTTAAGCATGTTGCGCGCACGGGAGTGTGAAATTTGGCATAGTTAAAGTTTATATGGAGAAAGATTGCAGAAAGCTAAAATTACGGACGAATTCCGACCACTGGGTAACAACTAGTTTTATTTAAAAGTAAAAGTCAAGGCTTTATAATTCAACTAGGCCTTTTCTGGCACTTTCAAAACGTCATGATTTTAGATGCATGGTTCCAAGTGGGTTGATCCTGGAGAAGATACCAGCAAGAAACTAGATATTCCATATTTCTACTGTATGAATAAAAATCACTTCTAAATCTTCATCCCATGGAAATAATAAGTAAGTACCTACTTCTTGTACGAAGTTCCTAATATTTCCAATCTTCATCCAGTTCTTTTTTAGAATTAAATACATTTTAGTCAACCCTAACTGCATTAATGACACTTAATTAGTTCAACACACCCTCTCTTTCGCGAACTGCACGAATTTAACCTCAATATTAGATTTGGGGTTAATTCGGGTCGCGGTTGGGTGTTATTATATAAAATTGTAAATAACAACGATGTTGGGTTCGACTTCCAATCCAATGAGGCTGAATGTATTATCCACGGAGCCACTACTATCCAATAACTACGATAACGTTGATCTGCGGGTTGACAGACAGGCAGGCTGAGATCAGTCTAACCCATAGAAATAATAAGTAGGGCTCTACTGTCTAACCAAAAGGTCATCGATGTACAGACAATGAGTACCAATCAAACTAGTTCAACGACGCAGATCCATAAATCAGCGGAGTAGGAAGTCCTTGAGGCCTCGTTCATGGAGACGCGGCTTGTGATGCAAGTGTTAAACGCGGAGAATTTAAACATAATGATGATGTAAGTGTTGAAAGGATACTTACGCGTATATATTATGTCCCGGGATAATGTGCACAAACGAAAATGGATGAAACTATACCATTTAAGGAAAAAAAGAAAAACAGAACAATGAAACAAAAGATGTTAGTTATTTTAGAAAAATTATAATAAAAAATAAATCCAGCACATCACTGTCCCACTACTGGGCACGGGCCTCTTCTGAAAGAGAAGGGTTAGGACTTAGTCCACCACGTTGGCCCGGTGCGGTTGGTAGACTACACAAACCACCGAGAACTTTATGAGGCCCTCTCAGGTGTGCAGGTTTCCTAACGATGTTTTCCTTCATCGTTTGCGCAAGTGATAATATTTTTTTTTAAAGTTGAAAACTAATAAAAAAGAATGAACTTCAGTCTAGTTTCACCCATTTTTGTTTGTGCACATTATTTTATTTGTTTGTCCAGGGACTCATTGTACTGTAGGAGAGTACGCCACAGAGTACGCGGGATACCATGTCTAAGTAGCTCCGCTGTGAATTCGGTATGGGAGTCATCTCCTCTGCAAAAACTCTCATTGCTTCGTATCACGCGCTGTCATACGGTATATAGTGAGGTACCAGAAAATAACAGGTTTCAAGTACCGAGGGTTTTATCATTGGGAGATACAGCAGAGGTCTGCAGCTGCAATAGTCGTAGCATGTTTTTTTATAACAAAATTCGTAATTTCATCGTCTGGCACCATCCGTACCCCTTCAATAATTAGTGGCAATCATTACCGCGGGCGCCCGCAGGTGTGGTTGTACCCACGGCCGCAGGTGCAAGGGTATACCTCGTCATGACCCGTGCGTCATTAGAGGTCGATAGGTAAGGCAGTTCGGAGGTACTACGCTGACATCGTAATGTTTAATTATTGTGTACTATAATATAGCCTATAAAATTCTAACCTCTTCCAAAGGTCTCGAGGTGATCATCCACTGGCTTTGAGCTAGCATTAACAATTTAGGAAGTGGTCTAGAGACTCTTTTGTGTCTTTAAACTTGAGAGTGACTTTTTTTTAAAATGGTCCTTCGAACCGCATCCATCCCGTCTCCATTGCATTTCCAGTATGAGCTGACCTCGCACTGTATAGGCTTTTCATACAGTAAAAGGTCAGCTAATTCTGGAAATTTCAGGGCAGCTCAACTTCAGCCCTGGTATAAGAGCTTGTAGTAAACCCCCTGGTAGGACTGGAAGCTGTCCTTGGAAAAGGGCTGCGCCCATCTGTTCCCGCAATTCTTTGCTTATTACATCGGATATCGTAAAAAAATCCCTTTTCCAATAACATCTTCCAGTGTAACCAGATGCGGCTCGAAAGACCATTTTTTCGGTTGGTAGTTAATGAAAAACAAAAGCTTTTTCTACACTGTCGCTCTCAAATTTAAAACAATAAAAGTCTCCACAGCCCTTCTTAAATCGTTAAAATTACCGCAAAGCCTGTTAATGATTAACAAAAGAATTGGAAATAAATTAGCACTATAAGATTGTAGAAACAGCAAACAAAAAGCATACATTATAAAATACAAATATTTGATTGAACAAATGGTCAATAGCAAGCGTTTAGAGGTCGCGTGTCGTCGATCAAACGTAACACGTCATTATATTGAACAAGTAGGGCCGAGGGCATACCTATGTGATAAGTAGGTAATTACGAGTGTCAATGGTTTAGTAGAGGGGACATAATTCTCTAAGGGAGCAGAGATTAAAACAAATAATACTTCACATAACATGGATGAAAAGTTACAATGACAATTTTGCTGATATCGACATATTTGTTCACTCACTCACACAATTTAAGAAAAGTACCTTAGAAAAATATGTTCATATTCGTATTTACTGATATTGTCAACCTTATTCTAAGTCATATTTTCAATTATGTGTGCCACGCCTATTATTACCTATAATCTAATGTTTCATTATGTTATATTACTTAATAGATACCTACTCTAAAGTAAATAACACTGTTTGCTCAATTTTGCATCATTTTTTTTTTTTTTTTTTTTTTTCATTAATATTAATTTGTTGATAACGGTGCTGGTTGTGTAATTACCTAAAAGTGTTTTATAAGCGTTTGTATTATGTAGGTAGTATTAAGCAGTATTACGCAATAATTGTTAGTTATCCTGAAGAATAAAAAATAAAAAAAAGCAGTGGGCCAAGCACGAATTTGGAGTTCCCCAGGGCAGCATCCTGGGACCACTGCTATTTCTTGTCTATATAAACGACCTCCCACAGACAATAAAACATGATTGTGTTATGTTTGCAGATGATACCACAATAATCATTGGCTGTGACAATGAGGATACATACGAGTCAGATATAAATAACACTTTAGACAGTATAATCAAATGGTTAGATATTAACGCCCTTAAAATAAATATAGAAAAAACTAAACTACTACATTTTAAAACACAGAAGAGTAAACCCTTACACATAAACGTAACTTATCAAAATCAGATAGTCGAAAAAGTACAAAAAACAAAATTTCTAGGTATCACTCTCGACGAAAACTTCACATGGAAGGAACATGTTGATGACATATGCACAAAAATAAATAGATTTGTATTTGCTTTAAGAAAAGTCAAAAATGAAACATCCAAGCAAACAGCCATAATGGTATATCACGCCTACGTTTGTTCCATAATCCGGTATGGTATAGTTGTCTGGGGAAACTCTTCAGAACTACTAAGGGTATTAATAGCTCAAAAAAGATGCATTCGCGCAATCTTTAATATGGACTGGACTGATTCTTGCCGACCGGTGTATAAATCACAGAACCTTATAACTGTACCAAGTATTTATATCTATGAAATAGCCAAATTTGTAAAATGTAACTCTTCACTTTTCGATGTTAAAAATAACATCAACAAACGAAAAGTCACTCACTTGACTTTAAAAATGCCTGTACCTAGATTAGAACTATTTAGGCGCAGTTGCGTGTATATGGCGCCTCTTATTTATAATTCGTTGCCAAAATGGATTGTTGATCTACCCTAAAGTTCTGTATCATATTGCGGAAATGGTTAATATCTGAGAGCTTCTACTCAATTGAGGAATATTTAAAAAAATATTCATGTCATTCCTACCATTATAGGATGGCATTGTAAGCTCTATAAGATGATATTTGTTTACTAGAGTATTTTACTACCTATATTAATTAATATAATTACATTTAATATTTAATTTATAATTTTAATGTATTCTTTTATTATATTTGCATGCCATTATTATATGGCGGAATGTGTTTGCACTAAGATAAAATATAATGTACCATCTTTTATACCGCATTTTAAGCAAATAAACTGATTTGATTTGATTTGATTTGAATATTTTGACGTCTGGTAAAGTAAACGTAAGCAAATTTTGAATAAAAAATACACGTTTAATCCATGATATTTTTTGAAAATACATGCAGTATTTTTACATTTTCATGAAACAAGTGTGTGTGCATAAAATTCAACAAAAATGCGATAGATTCATTGTACCTATTATATAATCAAAATTTGCTTACGTTTACGTTACTATACGTCAAACTAGTCGTGCTTGGCCCTCTGAACTTTATGGAGCCCAGTCAGCTGTGCAGGTTAAACTACAGCATCAGGGTATAACTTCCTTTGAATTTCCAGATGTCCACAACGTCGTGAGTCCACTGCTGGCAGCATTACCTCCGCAGCTGCATTGCCTCCCGCCTTACTGCCACCACCTACCACCGAGGACCACTACATGTTAGTATTTACTTTCACTAGAATAGAATAGAATAGATCTTTATTTCATGTAAACCAGATACAGGCACTTATGAAATGTCGAAACTCTAGGTGCACGGTTCCAAATAGTCGATCCTATGGAGAAGAACCGGCAAGAAACTCCATGGAAACTCTTTTCAAATAATAGATTATAATCATGATCAGTACAATGTTGTGGTAAGAGCTGCGAGAATAATGTAATTTAATGTGAATAAAAATAAGACTAGGATAATAATGATTTGCCTCTGAGATTTAACACTAATACATAATATTTAATATCAATGAAACATAGCTAATATGATCCCCAATTAAACTAGCTTTAGAATAAAAAAACTCCATTGTAATTGGTTTATTCGTTTTGGAGCTATGATGCCACAGACAGATATACATATCCACAGATACACACTACAAACATAAAACACCTCTCTTTTTTGTCGGGGATTAAAAATGGCCGACAACAAGCTTACAGTCTAAACTTGATCATCCCCAGTGCTACCTTCGCCAACCAGTGATTTAGACATCCGGCGCCGAGGTGAGAAGAGACCTATTCCAGCTGAACTGAAGGATGAGAAGTACTTCGAGAGAAGACGGCGGAACAACCAGGCTGCCAAGAAGTCAAGAGACGCTAGAAGGATTCGAGAAGATCAGGTAATTTCCTTCTTCATCATCATTCTCCTGCCCTTATGCCATTTTATTTGTGGTCGGCGCAATATGTCTTTTTCTTCCATTCATCTCTATCAGACGTCATTTCCAGATTTACTTCCTTCACATTCATGTCATGTTTCACACAGTCCATCCATCTTTTCTTTGGTCTGCCTCTACTCTGATAGCCATCAACATTCATGCTTACAACTCTTCTTATAACATGATTCTCATCTCTCCGCATTACATGTCCATACCACGACAATCGGTTACTTTGCAGCTTTTCTGTAACTGGTGCCACTTTCATACTTCCTCTAATATACTCATTCCTGAGGTAATTTCCTTCTTGTGCGTGCTATAAAATACAGGGTGAATGGTTGAGCGACGGACATATTGATGGAAGGTATTGTGCTCATGATTATGAACAACTTTTATTATGGGACAAAACGAATTTAAAAATTTTGTTCCATACTTGAATAATGTAAATGCAACAATGGATGTCCCTGGAAGTATGGATCAAATGAAACAGGGAAGGGCAAGGTCATTTCCAAACTTTTTAACCCCTAGGATGTCGGTGCACTTTTTAACGGTTCAAAAGTTATGACCAATTTTTTTATTTTAATCACTTCGCTCAAAGAAAAAAATCATGAAAGAAACTGTGTATAAAATTAGATGTTATGGAGGTATACCAACGCTCCATCTCTTCCAGATAGCCTGGCGCGCGTGTCTCCTGGAACAAGAGAACGCATCTCTCCGCGCGCACGTCGCCGCCCTTCGTCAGGAAGCTCTGGCTCTACGCTCACTCCTCGCAGCCAGAGACGAACCACCAGCGCCAGCACCTTCCTCTACCACTCCTGATTAGATTTCGAAACCAAAAATGCTATGTAGGAAAAGTGCAATAAAGTTCACGTTACGAGCTTGACAGGAGCGGTACTATCACAGGTACCTACAGTCCCCTAGACCAGGGGTCGGCAACCTGCGGCTCGCGAGCCACATGCGGCTCTTTGGATGTGAAGCTGCGGCTCTTTAGTTCCATACGCAAATACACTCGAGAGCAATGAATCCGGGTCACCAAATAAATCTTAATATCTCGGAAACTAAGAATGTTAGCATAATCTAATTAAAAGTATTTTATAGACTACTTAATATCTATAACTTAAATAAAATTAATAAAATTTCTTAGTTATTTTATTTTACTTATTAAAAATACATTATTTAAAAATGCATAAATATTTTTTTTTTTTTATATCCCCACTTTTAATAGAAACTTATATCATATTCTCACTTTTAGTACTTTGTATTACCTCCGTGTGTTGTCAATACAGATGTCATGCGATTCATACGGCACAAAGTGTCTGAGGCGATGTTGGGGAATATTCTCACATACCTCTATCAATGTAATTTCAAGCTCTCGAAGCGTATTATAACTTGTGTAATATTAAATAGTCTAAAAAATACTCTTTATTTGAATGAGCTATCATTCTTAGTTTCCGAGATATTAAGGTTCATTATGTTGGTGACCCGGATTCTTTGCTCCCGAGTGTATATTAATAGGTAAATATATTGCATATATTTATTTAATACCATACTTAATTTTTAATTACTTAGTTCTAGTTATAAGCTTAAAATTACTAGGGCGGTTTGATAAATCCATGACTTTAAGGCCAAATAAAAACTTTATTCAAAATTTATTTTTATTTCGTAATTAGTAACTCTGTACGAAGTTAAAGCTGTTCGATTTTCAAATTTAGCGCGAAAATAAAGTTTTTATAAACAAAAAAGTTAGGCGACTTCTAAGCATTCTTTGAAAATGGAGAAAACCGTGTTTCGAGTGTTAATTAAACACAATTTTTTACATGGTAAAACCATTAAGCAGACCGAAATCAAATTGAAAACATATTAGGGAGATTCTGTGCTGTCCCATGGAATGGTACCCATGTGGTTTACTGAATTTCGTCGTGGACGTAATACCACCAATGACGTCGAGCGCCCAGGAAGGCCGATTGAGATCACCACTCAGGGTATGGTTCATAAAATCCACGATATTGTTTTGGAAGACCATCGTATGAAGATACACGAGATAGCTGATGCTGTGCACATCTTAACTGAATGAGTTTTTCATATTTTGCACGATATTTTGGGCATGAAAAAGCTTTCTGCAAGATAGTTGCCGCGTTTACTGTCAGTCGACCAAAAACGAAATCGCGTAACAACTTCTGAGGGATGCTTAGCCATGTATAACCGCAATCCGAATGAATTTTTGCATCGGTACGTAACAGTTAACGAAACGTGGGTCTACCATTATACGCCAGAGAGTAAACAACAGTCAAAGCAGACACTTCTACCGAGGACTTGCCCCAAAGTAGGCAAAATCAGTTTTTTCGGCTAGTAAAGTGATGGCCACAGTTTTTTGGGATAGCCAAGGGGTAATTTATATCAATTTTTTTGGTAAGGGGAAGGCAATAACCGGAGCTTACTATGCAGCATTGTTAGACAGATTCAATGAAGAGTTGGTGAAGAAAAGACCGAATATAGCAAAGAAAAAAAATCTGTTTCATCAGGACACTGCTCCGGTCCACTCGTCTGCAATCGCGACATCAAAACTTGTCGAATTACGATACGAATTACTGCCATACCCTCCGTATTAGCCAGATTTAGCCCCCTGTGACTTCTTCCTCTTTCCAAACATGAAGAAATGGCTTGGCAGGCAAAGATTTTCATCAAAAGAGAAGATCATAGCTGAAACTAAGGTCTATATTTCACGGTTTGCGAAAAATTTTTTTTTGATGGGATAATGAAGTTGGAACCTCGTTGGACTAAGTGTACAGAATTAAAAGGAGATTATGTAGCTAAATAAAATAAAAAAACCGAAAAAAAGTATTTCTTCTTTCCAAAGTCATGGATTTATCAAACCGCCCTCGTACATAGGTTAGTAAGAATTCCGTCCATTTTGTGATTGTAATTTTAATAAAATTAACGTATCTCATAAGAGTGTCAATTCTGTTGCACACTTTTAGAAGACTAAACTAAACTTTGTCCCTTTTTGTTTCAATAGAATAACCTAACTGTCAAAAACCCCCGACTCCAACTAGAAAAAGAGCTGTAACTTTTGAACGGCTGAACAGATTTTCATGAAACATAGCTACGATGATACCCGATTAAACTAGCTTTCAATCAATAAAAACTACATTGAAATCGGTCCATCCGTTTTGGAGCTATGCACAGACAGATACACACTACAAACATATAACACCTCTCTTTTTTGTCGGGGGTTAAAAAAGAAAATAACCGATGTGTTTACTCTAGTTTTATATACTGTTAAAATGTGCAACGGAATGGACACTAGTAATGTAGGTAATTATTACCCGTGCGGATGAAGAATGGGATTGGAAGGATTTTGGTATTTTGGTAAATTTTGAAACTTTTTTGATGCATAGGGCTCGCTTTCTGTCCTACTGACGTGCGGCACGCATTTCAGCGACGGTAACTGTGTAAATTTCAGTAATATATTTAATTTAACATACAAAATTTACCAAAATAGCGGTTTTTCTGGTCCCATTCTTAATCTGCGCGGATAATACTTAGGTAGATAGTTTATAAATAAGATGATCTCAATAAGTGCAAATATTCTGCGTTTATATATTCCTATAGGCGCTTCGGTTAATTTTTATGCGCGTATACCGTCAACGTTTCGGTGTGGACTGTATTTTTAAACCGACTTCAAAAATTCGAGGAAGTTCACAATTCGACTGTATTTTGTTTGTGTTTGAACCGAATTTAATGATTTTTTGTTGTTTGAAAGAGTGTTTTCCCGAGATGGTCGTATGATGAAGATCTTCGGAGACAGACAATAAAAAAAAAACAATAAAAAAGTTCAAAAACATACCTGCATTCTAATTTAGTATCTACCTCCTCCTTTTTTAAATCGGTTAATAAAATAGCTTTCTACCAGTTTAATAACTCCTTTCCGACTAACCTTGTATTATGTACCCCCTATGTATATCGTTTAATAATATATAGTTAGCAGTTTAGCTTTACCGATACACCCTACCCATGGAACCTAGTCCCATCGAATTTAGACTGGTTTTTTTTTTACTACGTATCCTTATTCAACATCAAAATTAATTGATGATCAGTCGAATTTCAAAACCGTAACACATGATTTAGTATCTACTAATTAATTTGACATCACGTGATCATCACTTATTTTTAATGTTGACTGTAGGAACCTACCTACTTGTTATTGCTACGCTATTTTAAATGTATTTTAGAAGGTTTTGCACATTTATTGTATAAAATAGGTTTACAAGAGATTGTACAATAAATAAATCATTATTTTTTGAAACTTTATTTATTTTGTTATCATCCCAATATTATATGCCTCAAAATACCGTAAGATCTTTCAGACACCCACGGCAAAGAATACTAAATATCACTACGTACCTACGTACCCACGGGTAGACAATAATTATATTATAATTATTGAAGATTGAAAAATATAGCGCCATCTCTGAATCAAGTTGTACTTGTAAAAGTACTCATTTTACTTAAGATTTTACTAATCATGACTAGAGGACGCTAATAATTAATTTTAATATTGTTTCATTCACGATTACACCTCATAATTTTATAAACAAATTGATCATATATTTTGTAGTATATTTATGAATTATCTTTGAGTATTACTCAAAGTGAATTATATAATAATTTTCAAGTTTCAAAACAATTTCGCTATTTTCGAGATTGTTATGTAATATGATTGTTCCCATTTACAGAAATTCGACAAAGCAAACATCTGCTTTCGTTTCATTGGTTAGTATTAGTGACGTCATCTACCATTGGCCAATCAAAATGGAAAACCAACAAATCTTTTCCAATGAGAACGTTCCAGGCGTAACGTAAAAAGGAGAACATTCTAGTGCGCGCAGCATTGAATTTTTGTGATGGCAAGTTTGTTCGAGCTGTGCTAGAAAAAAAAGAAAGAAGCGTTCTTTCATGAAGTTGCGTCACCCACATGTTCTGTTTGAAGTGAAATAAAGTCAGAAATAAATTATATAGTTGATAATATTGTTGCAAAAATGTTGACCGCTACGCGGGCGATCAGCCGTAAGGCTTTGGAGTGCTCAGGCCTGACCTCAGACATATACACACAAAGGAATTTCACAACAATTCTCAAAAACGTGAGTGACCATTTTATTTCTCAAAACGAATGAAAATCGTATGTCATATTGTCTGAAAATGTCAAAACCTTATTTATTTCTGCTTTCCTGTATATGTGATCTATATTTCTTTGTGATTTCTTGAATTATTTGTGCCGGTTCGCGGGACACATGGACGTAACAATTTTTTGACTAAGTGACTTTAGGTTAATATTTCGTCATATTACCATACTTTTCAGACTGCAGCCCCCACAGTGCCCATTTACCAGCGACATGCTGTCCAATACAGAAACAAGTAAGTGTCCTTTTTCATTTATTTTTTTAATATTTCGTCATAACCTAACTTATTGCATATCTCTGATGACCTTTGAATCCATACTAAATTATGGATTTTGATCGATGGGAACGCGGTCTCCTTCCCCTCTGCATAATCCCTATGGGTTAATTTATAACTAAATGACAATCGGACAGGTTCATTAACCTTGCCGACAATTCTAATGTCAGGTAACCAGGATACAGCTATTTGGCTTGAAATGACGATACGGTTGGCGCAAAGGCTAAGCGATTAGCTTTCTACGCTACGTACCGCGGGTTTGATCCCGCACGGACCAATTATTTGTATGATCTACAGATAGTTGTTTCGGGTCTGGGTGTGTGCATGTGAGATGTATGTTTGTAAACTGTATCCTCGATACAGGAGAAATCGTAGAGGTTGAAAAAAAAAAATCATTAAAAACTTGCTAATTAAATGTTGAAGAATAATTTTGATGTAGACTTTCTGTATAGTTGTGGTTTGAATTTATCTTTCTCCTAAAAATTATCGCTGGATTCGTTGTTAAAGATGTTGGAGGGTTTGGTTATAATAGCTGATAATGCAAAATCTTTATGAGCCTGCAGAACTCTCTCCCTCTAGCACCTATAATAGTACACTTATTATAGGTGCTAGAGGGAGAGAGAGAGATTTCAGAGCTCAGTTCAAGGCTCATAAAGATTTGCGAGAACTATACCAGACTCGCAATGAGTTTGCTTGCTCTTAACTGTGATGTCACAATATATTGTACCTTGCATCAGTCTGGTGACTATGAGCAAATGTTTAGATTGGACATACTAACATGCGGAGTTAGCCCCCATCGCGAAGCATTCGGTCAATGGTAGCTCATCGCAGGCTATCCTGGTTTAAGATCTTATGTCTATTTCGCTGGTACAACGAGTTTGTAATAGTAAGCTGCACTGCCTATGTAATTTTTTTGGAGTTGAAGCCGCTTTTTATATCTTGTAGAACAGGATGATTTCAATTTCAAATGTAATTAGAGGTACAATCTCTTACTAATAAAATACAGTTTAAAGTAATATAGATATACAGCATTTTAACCATACATTTTTTTGTGTATACATATAGGCTTATACTTGACATAAGTTTATTATTAGAAGGGATAGGGTTATTAGGGAAAGCACCGCCGATCGGTGTCCGCACCAGTGTGCGGTACACATTTGCAGCGGTGCGAGAGCAGTCGCGGTACCAGCTAGTGACGTGCACATGCGCGCCGCTTTCCTAGAAACCGTGGAACATTTTTTATTACATGTCCTGAAACATAGGATTCTATATATCTGTCGCAGGGATATTGTCAAACCAGTGGTATTATAATTGCACAAAACTTTGTCAACCGCATCCAATTCTCACAATTTCACGGGCTCATTTCAATGACATTATAATTCCACTGGACCCACGCAGTGATATTGCAAGGCAGTAATATTTTGACAATTTCACTGTATATGCAAGGCTGTTAAATTGTGAGATGGACTATGATTGGTCATATATAACCTAACCTTACCTAACTCATTGTCCATGCATTGACACTTTGCCACTGATTTGACATATTGATATAAACTATCAACAAGGGCTCAAGTTGTTCTTTCAACCTTAACAACATGATGGTTTGGTCTCAGATCGGAGGGCGTCCGTGGCGCAGTCATCGGTATCGACTTGGGTACTACCAACTCTTGCGTCGCTGTCATGGAGGGCAAGACACCTAAGGTAAGGACACTATAGATTCACCCAGAATTTTTAATGTTGTTCTCTGTTCATCATTATGAACAACTTTTACTATGGGACTTATGCTGAAAGGGTTCCCAACTTAAGGGTTTTCCCCCCAAATTTAGGGGGTAAATAAATGTGATGGGATATTTTTAGGGTTTTTTTACACTTGACTTTTACTGTGAAGTTTATAATGATTGTGACGCAGCTGGCTGTAAACGTTTTTTAATATTACTACAATTTATTTATTAATTTTACAGTTTTTTTTTGGGGAGATTTTAGGGCTTTTTTTTTTGGGGATATATATTTTTGAGAGTTGGTAACACTGACTGAAATCGCTAGGAATAGCTGCTGTTTCATACATTTAATCAATTAATATTGAATAATTTAGAACAGCAGAGTTAATTGGCAATTTCATCATTGGTCACAAGGTAAAAGAGATTCTCTTTAAAAAAAATCTAGTGATAAACAAAATATTCGTCCAAATTAAAATGTTTTAACAGGTCAAAAAAAATAGAAACGAAGTGAGTTTTTTTTATAAAAAATATAAAGTGGTTGAAAGTATCTAGAGTTGCTTCAAGAGTATGCTTGCTGTTCTCCCTGATACAGGTTTTCAGGTATCATAGGTTTTTTTAAGGAAATATCCATGTACAGTTATCGTATTGAAGCTAATAAATTTCATCATTCAGAATAGGAATTTAATTTAAACATATTTCATAGATAGTTTTTTCATGATTTTATCTATTATAAATTTCACCTTGAGAGTTTACAAACGTCATTGTGTATTTATAAAACGTTGACGTCTATAAGCAAAGAATATTTATTACCTTTTTTGTAAATGTAAATTCTGAAAACATAAGGGGTCATCCATGAAGTACGTCACACTAATTTCGTGATTTTTTGACCCCTCCCCCTGACCTTGTCACAGTTGATCACATTTGTGAGACCCGCCCCTCCCTAGTGTGACGTCACATATTTTGCTATTTTACATCTAGAAATGATTAAATTAAAACAGCAGTTCCGAAATTAGTTTTATTTCCATTTAAATTATTTTTTAATATGATTTTGAAATGTGACGTCACGAAAGTTAGGAGCCCTCCCACCCCTTGTCACACTTCGTCGACCCCCTTAACGTGTGACGTACTTAATGGATGGAGTGGTGGATGGAAAACTTACGTCATAAATATTGCCATTTTTTAAAACGCTTTTATTAGCTTCACTTGTAACTATGTAAAAAAATCTTGGAAGTTAAATTTGACCCACTTCCCGGTTTCCGATTGAGCTGAAATTTTGCATACACGTTTAAGCCCATCACACACGTAGCTATAATATAATTATATTATAGCAAGACATATTACGATATATTTTCCATAGTAATCTACGAGCGACCTCAGACGCAGCTATAATATATATTTCTATTACGTCATCAAAATATGTTATAGTATAGCGACCACGTGTGGGGGCTTGCTATATAGCACAGTATATTAATATATATTATAGCTACGTGTGTGACGGGCTTTAGTTAGGATGACAAAAGCGTTTTCTTTAGTTTTTTTTTTAAACTAATATTTTTGACGTATAAGCTTGATATAACTCAGCGTTTTATAGAACAATGGGTATTAGGGAAAGCACCGCCAATCGGTGTCCGCGCCAGTGCGCGGTACACATTTGCAGCGGTGCGAGAGCAGTCGCGGTACCAGCTAGTGACGCGCACATGCGCGCCGCTTTCCTAGAAACCGCGGCACATTTCATTATTACATCTCTTTTATCTAAGATCTTCTACTTTGATTGTCAAGCTTATCACATCGTCATAAAATGACACACATAAAAGTACTTGAGGTTTCTAGCCATTATCCGTACCATTCTGTGACCGTAATAGGAACGTATCGGTAAAAAATAGTTCTTTTACGAAGAATAGCCCACAGCTTCGACACCAGCATTGATTGTCATGACCGGACCCCTCGTTTCGAATAAAATAACAATCTTTAAGCAGATTTATTTATTTTATTTGGATCTCCAACAAGAAAGACTCAATACATGAGTGCTTACAATTAGTCATCGAGTCCTGTGCTTCATCAGATCAGGAGCATAGGCACCTAGCTCAATTGTAATAATAACATTGTACTTTACAATAATTATAATAGAAATATAGCCCTCAATATTGCAATGCTTGTAAAAGGCCACTAAGTTATAAGTTCCAAAACAAAATGTAACACCAATGTATACACTTAGTAAGCAATAAATCTTTGAATCTTTGAGATAACAGCATGCACATTAAAAAAAATCTAACAAATATTACAAAAATATCATCAAATAAAATATAAAAACTCCAAAAAAGAATATCTGCAAATCTGTCCATCCTAAGGTTGTCTGGTAGAAATCGCCACGTGCGATAAGACCGCCCTTTGTACATTTCTTTTTATAATTATTGTATCTTTTCTTCTATTACTGGTGTGCAATATATTGTATAAATTACAAATCATAAAAAAAAAACAAAAATCAATTTGTATTAGCTCAAACAAAAATACAAATTATAATAACTATTAAAGTAATTAAAACAAAGACAAATTATAATTTTATTAATTACTAGTCCCAATTTAGCGGGTGATCGTCTTTCTATTTTTTTTTGCTCCACGCTCTCCTATTTCGGTCATTTAAAACCATGTTTTCTACCGTTGGAGAACTTAAAACTAAGCCAATATCTGCAGCCGTCACTCCAATGACCACCTTTTCTCCAGGTCGTTGAGAACAGCGAAGGTTCCCGCACCACCCCGTCCCACGTGGCGTTCAGCAAGGATGGCGAGCGCCTGGTCGGCATGCCAGCGAAGCGTCAAGCAGTCACCAACAGTGGCAACACTTTCTACGCCACAAAGAGGCTGATTGGGAGGCGGTTTGATGACCCTGAAGTTCAGAAGGATATGAAGAACTTGTCGTACAAAGTTGTCAGGGCGTCCAATGGTGACGCTTGGGTGCAAGGTAAGTTACAATATAGACATTTTTATATTATTTTATTGATAAAATCCACAGCTATTAATTTTGAATTCGCGGCTTTTTAATAAAAAATATTTCTTTGCTATTTTATTGTATTTTTGTTCTAATTTTAGCATTCGTTAAAGAGTGTTTTTGGCCTGCCGAATGCGCAAGTGTGCTTATGTTACTCGGGTATAGTACGCGCAAATCTATATGAGCCCTGAACTGAGCTCTGAACTCTCACTCTCTCTCTCTTTTTATTTTATTATGTAAGAAGCACCGCCGATCGGTGTCCGCGCCAGTGCGCGGTACACATTTGCAGCGGTGCGAGAGCAGTCGCGGTACCAGCTAGTGACGTGCACATGCGCGCCGCTTTCCTAGAAACCGCGGCACATTTTATTTAATCATCATCTGCCTAGCCTTTTCCCAACTATGTTTGCAGCCCAACAAAATGGTAATGAATGGTTAAAAGAAGATGGGAGTCCCAACTATATTTATGATCGATTTTTTTTACAAGGTAGTTCGAAGTTTCGTTTCTCACGATCGTATTGAAGTTTAGTAACAGTGTGATGTTCATTACTATTTTGTTATGCGGTACCTAGATGCTGAATATCAATATTTTACACAAAGAGTGCCATCCGACACCCAATTACTGGAAGGTACTGGTACCCTAAAGTATAGATGCTTTTCCACCGATAAAGTGAGGCGAGGATTGAATAGGAAAGAATTGAAATCTCGTCAGCCCATGTCCACTAAAAATTTCCATGGTAGGCTGGCGATGACTACTAATAAGAATCGCGAGATTGTGGGTTTATCGATCGCAGCAATACGGTTCAATATTATTCCACCGAAGATGCGCTAGAAAAAAAATTACATTTTACCATTCAATTTTTAAATCTCGACTCGTTTCGCCGCTCCGATGGAAAAGCACCTTTAGACTAATTCTCAGACTTTATAATTCCCCCGTAAACAGTGGCGTGCACTCCATAAATACAATAAAAACGAAATGTGTGCTGGGACACATAGTAGAAGTGAAACTTCAACGGATACCCCCTCCACGAGGCCGTAACGCTTTTTTTCGTGACGGAAAAATCCTAATACCACCCGGTCTATATAGAAGTTTCACTTCAAAAAGATACTGCCTACCCTAATAAATTAACTATTAAGTAATACAAACGTTAATATGTGTAATATCAGTTAAGTCTTAGGGTGAGGTGACCAATCACAAGCATCATTTAACTTGACAATACAACACTAAGTCGTATTTGCCTACCTTGTAAGAAATGTCTGTGAACACCACTACTCATAAACATGCCAAACTATGCGATGTCTACTATTCAACCCGATAAATTTCTCTCATACAGGCAGTGATGGTAAAGTGTACTCTCCATCTCAAATCGGTGCCTTCGTGCTGGTGAAGATGAAGGAAACCGCTGAAGCTTACCTGAACACCACGGTCAAGAATGCTGTCATCACCGTACCAGCTTACTTCAACGACTCACAGCGACAGGCCACTAAAGATGCAGGTCAGTACATAATATAATCCTGGTGAAAATGAGAGACCGCTGAACCTTACCTGAACACCTCGGGGAAGACTTGCAGTCATCATAGTACTATTAAGCAAAGAGACCTCCAAGAGAGACGATTCTTTTTACTAATAAGGTGCATACTAGATGTGTGCGCCGATGCCCGCGGCGGCATCATCGGCGTCATCGGCGTGAATGGTGAAAATCTTATTAAAAACAAAATATTGCAGACTTATTCACCAAATGACTAACGGACGAAGTTATCGCCAAAACGCGCTATTTAAGTTATGGTCATTTATAAATTATATTTTATTGAATTTTCGTAAACAAATACGTCGAAATAAACCAATAAGCATATATTTATATATTTCTAGTGTTTAGTTTACTAGTATATGTCTGCATTGTATCTAAAACAACCGTATCCGTCCGACCATCCACGCCGATGACGCCGAAGCCGGCATCTGCGCACACGTCTAGTGCATACACGTTTAGTTTGGATGATAATGCATGGTTAGCTAAGTTACGTCATTCAAAATCCAATATGGCGGACACCCCAAGATGGCGGACAAAATTTTCTTATCTACCTACATCATGATATTGGGTATCAAATGAAAGGGTTTGCTGAGAAGAATACGAAAAATAAAATGACGTCACTCTGAATTAAATATGGCGGACTCCCAAAGATTGAAGCATGATTTTAGTTATTTATAAACTATAATTATTATGGATTCTATATGTATATTATACTTATAAGAAGCACCGCCGATCGGTGTCCGCGCCAGTGCGCGGTACACATTTGCAGCGGTGCGAGAGCAGTCGCGGTACCAGCTAGTGACGTGCCACATGCACGCCGCTTTCCTAGAAACCGCGGCACATCTTACTTAACAACATTATTTGCATTTCGTTTTGACTTGGTACTAAAGTTTTTTTGTCATGCTTTTAGATCTAAAATAATACCTTATGAACGCAAAACCATAAATAGATCTGTCTGTAAACACTCCAACGTGAGCCTCGCATTTCTTACTGCATTTAAAAAAGTTATGGCCCGTTGTCAATCGATACTTTTAGAAGCAGAACCGCGCATTTTAGATAGAAAAACAATTTATTTTTACACAAATTACGACACACATAAAAAGTAAAAAAAAGAAAAAAAAAGTAAAAAATGACAAAAAAAAGTAAAAAATTAAAAACACGTTCCAAAAACAATATAAAATAACAATTTTTAATAATAAAAGTCTGTGGACTCTATGAGTGATGTGATTTTCGCATTCGTCGGCTGCCTTTTGCTTAGAAGAAGTGAATAACGAACGCGAAAACGCACGTTTCTGCTTCTGAAAGTATCGAGTGTGGATGGGCCCTTATTGTCTTCAAATAAGTTTTAATTTTCTTTGGGTCTAGCGACCGTCGGATTGGCGAATTTCATATTTAAATAATATTATAGTTAAAAAAAAACTATAGAACACGCTTTACTCATCCAAACTGAACGTGTATGCAAAATTTCAGCTCAATCTGAAACCGAGTGGGTCAAATTTAACTTTCAAGATTTTCTTACATCTAATAAAAGCGTTTTAAAAACTATATTCAGGTTTTGTATTTATTCAATTATTATAACATGTAATATTACAATAAACATGTTGCCTACAGGTCAGATCTCTGGATTGAACGTGTTGCGTGTGATCAACGAGCCGACGGCGGCCGCACTCGCCTACGGTATGGACAAGACTGATGATAAAATGTACGTATACCCACATTTATGTTATTTTTACGTTCTTAGGGCAAATCTGCTGTTCCATATATTTAGTTCGGAGCGGTGTGTCGCTCTCTCGTTCGCTCTCCATGAACGGAGATACGCGCCTTTCTCCGCGTTGCGCGCCGCTTTGTGCTCCGCGTTACTTTCCGCCTCCATAATTGAGCCCTAAGAAGATGGACTAAGGCCTAACCCTTCTCATTGCGAGAATCTTCTCGCAAGCCCTAACTGTCCCATTGCTGATCACGGGCATCTTCCCGTGATCAGCAATAGGACAGTAATGGGCTGGATTTATTTAGTTATAAACCAAAATAATAATGGTTTTTTTTAGTTGTAAATCTAAAAACCGAATACCAAATTAAAAGCGTTTAAATTATTATTATAAAAATCAAAAGGTCCAATTTAATTCAAAAATATCACTTTTTTGTTTTTAAAGTCGTGCGTTTTGTTAACCCTACTAATAATTGCCCATTACTATCCCACTGCTGGGCACGGGCCTCTTCTCAGAATGACCAGGGTTAGGCCTTAATCCACTACGCTGGCCTAGTGCGGGTTGGCGGACTAGAATCAATCGAGAACTCTATGAGGCCCTCTCAGGTGTGCAGGTTTCCTCACGATGTTTTCCTTCACCGTTATCGCAAGTGATAATCAAATTCTAATCCGCACATGAATCCGAAAAGTCAGAGGTGCGGGCCAGTTTGAACTCAGACCAGCTAACTCGCCGTAATTACTAAATTCGTATAATAAATGTAGTATGTAACCACTAAGCACCGCCGATCGGTGTCCGCGCCAGTGCGCGGTACACATTTGCAGCGGTGCGAGAGCAGTCGCGGTACCAGCTAGTGACGCGCACATGCGCGCCGCTTTCCTAGAAACCGCGGCACATTTTTATTAGTTACAAGCTTCCGCCAGCGGCTATGCCCACGTTATATCTCTATAAATTATAGCCTATGTTACTAAGTGATAATATAGCATACTGCTGGGGAAAGAATTTTTAAAATCGGTGCAGTAGTTTTTGTGTTCATCCATTACAAACAAACATACAAAAAAATCTAATCTTTTCTCTTTATAGTATTAGTTTAGAAAATTCTCATTTGTGGTCCCAATCCTATAAAATTACCACATTCAAACAAACTGGCCTTATGTGAAGAGACACTACGGAACTGATTAAAAAAAAAGTCTTTGTCTGTGGCATCGTAGCTCCAAAACGGATGGACCGATTTCAATGAAGTTTTTTTTAATTGAAAACTAGTTTAATAGAGATGGTTCCTAGCTATGTTTCATAAAAACCTGTTCTGCCGTTCAAAAGTTACAGCTCTTTTTCTAGTTTGAGTCTGGTGATTTTGACGGTTAGATTATTAAAAGTGATGTGTGATGATGGAACCACTGTATTTATTTTTTCACGATTTCAGTATTGGTCCCATAGTAAAAGTTGTTCATAATGATGAGTACAACAACCCCTTAAAGGGATCGGGACTAGAAAGGCAGGACCTTATATATTAAATATCATCATCGTACGTTCGTATTTCCGAAGTTATACGAAGATTGCCGAGGCTTTTTTCGAGAACTTTTATCATAGTACTGTACAATATCTAACATCACAATTCTCCACCAGTATCGCCGTATACGACTTGGGTGGCGGTACCTTTGATATCTCCGTGCTGGAGATTCAGAAAGGCGTGTTCGAAGTGAAGAGCACCAACGGCGACACTCTGCTGGGAGGCGAGGACTTCGACAACGTCATCGTCAACTTCTTGGTGGACGAGTTCAAACGTGATGTAAGTAGACTACTTTGATTGACAGGTTCTTGATAGCAGCCTGTAAATGTTCACATGCCGAGGTTGTTTGGCTGTTCTTTTTCAAGGTATCTTGAATTTTAAGTACACCTTTACATACAGACAGCAGGTGTACATATAGACAGCATGTGTACATACAGACACCAGGTGTACATACAGACACCAGGTGTACATACAGACACCAGGTGTACATACAGACACCAGGTGTACATACAGACACCAGGTGTACATACAGACACCTGGTGTACATATAAACATCAGGTGTACATACAGTCAGCAGGTGTACATACAGTCAGCAGGTGTAAATACATACGGTGTCCAACTTTTATTGGAATCGTTCACCTGGAGTATTTAACTGAACAGCATAGTTTGCCAACAAAATTTCTATGATTTATTTATGCGAAGCACGTGATCATTCGACAGTTTTATGTCAATTTGGTACGTTTTGTAAGCATTTCTATACTCTAGCGATCGGAGATTTTTATAATATCTTATCTGAGAAGGAATAAATAGGTTTAGTATTTATAATTATCACAATTTTTTAAATCTTTATGAAGTTTGAGAGACAAATCGACCCAGTCTCAAAGTCAGCTTGAAAAAATTGTGATAATTTTTATACTACTGAGGATAACCAAGTAATATACCTATTATTGAAGGGGTAATATGCCTCCTATTACTTATTTTCCTTTGGATCACCTGGAATATTCAAATTCAAATTCATTTAATTCGGACAACAGAGATCCATATTGTGTTAGTATTACAAAACAACTTATATTCTAGTGTTAGTAATACAAATGAAAAAATACAAATATAAAAAATAGTTGCACACTCCACGCAGAGGCCGCCCAGACACGAAAAACATGTGTCCTATGATATGTGATGTGGAATATGACACCCTGTATAAAATGTGATAATTTCCCAAAAAAAAGTTGCCTCATGAATATCGGCATTTTTTGACATTATCAGCGTATTAGGGAAAGCACCGCCGATCGGTGTCCGCGCCAGTGCGCGGTACACATTTGCAGCGGTGCGAGAGCAGTCGCGGTACCAGCTAGTGACGCGCACATGCGCGCCGCTTTCCTAGAAACCGCGGCACATTATTTCTTATGCCGATGTAATCATGAAAGATTTAGTTATTGATAAATTCAAATTCAAATAATTATTTCCAAAAAAATACATAAAATAGTAGGATTTCTATTGGCCCCAAACTAGGCAAGCCTTTATCTTGGGAACAAATTGATTACACATGTCCACATTGGTTGAGATGTTCGAATGTACTACATAGTAATATGGTAATTAGAAATAAAATAATTTTAATAGTAAAAATAGAAAGCAATAAATTTTTCGTGAATAATAGTCACGTACACGTTTATACCTATTAATAATTAAAGATAGACGAATAAATGAAAAATGAAATGAAATAAAACTAATTATACTCCGTTTGAAATAAGATTAGACACGTTTAACAAACCCTTTTACAGTGTATTCAACCGATTTTGACTTCTATTCCATACGCATAAGGATGGCATTAAAAGCAAAAACGTATTTACGATAACAAATGTTTACTGCAGCTGTAATTTGTCATGTCACCAACGTAATAGAAGTCAAAATCGGTTGAATAAAGTGTAAATGGAGTTATTCAAATTTCTAATGTTATTTCGAACGGAGTATAGATTAGTTATCCATCATCCAAAATATTAGTTCTAAGCACTTGTCGGTGTAGAAAATTCCTTTTAGTCCTATCCAATGCTAAATCTAGGCTAGATAAATTGAATCTTTCATTATTAGATCCACATAGAAATTATACTAAGTTATGAACAAACAAACATACCGAGTATATAAAAATCTATTATGTAACCCTATATTCTCGTTTGCAGCAAGGTATTGACATCCGTAAAGATGCGATGGCTATGCAGCGGCTGAAGGAAGCGGCTGAGAAGGCCAAGATCGAGCTGTCAGGGTCCTTGCAGACCGACATCAATCTCCCATACCTCACCATGGACGCCTCCGGCCCTAAGCACATGAACCTCAAGGTAAGGAGTCTTCATCCGCCCTACCTTACTATCTGCCTGGCCTGTATCCCAACTACGTTGGGGTCGTCTCCCAGTCCAACCAGATGCGACTGAGTAACAGTATTTTACACAGAGCGACTGCCATCTGACCTCCGCCACCCAATTACTGGGAGACACTGATACCAGAAGGTTAGACCAGCCCAACCTTATTATTTAAGGTAAAATAAATAAATAAATCCAGCACATTACTGTCCCACTGCTGGGCACGGGCCTCCTCTCCAGAGGCCTCCGGAGGCCCGTGGGGCCCGTTTGTCCCTCATGATCGTATTAAAGTTTATTACCAGTGTCGATGTTCATTACCATTTTAGTTATGCGGTAGACTCGTTGATATGTGGCCTTAAATAGAGCCGTACGCACTGTAACTTTATGTATCCGAACTATTTAATAACTTGGATATTTTTATACAGTGCTAGATTAAATCATTATAAAACCCCCGGTCGGAATCTTGTATATTGATCGGTCAAACATAATTGGAACATTCGAGAATATAAAAAAAATACCTCTACGAATTTAGGAGCGCGGATTTGTCTGTAGGATTCCTTCGACGCGTTCAGTAACTGCCCGCGGCGGCGTCATCGGCGTGGATGGTGAAAATCTTATTAAAAACAAAATATTGCAGACTTATTCGCCAAATGACTGTGACGGACGAAGTTATCGGCAAAACGCGCTATTTAAATTACGGTCATATAAAAATGGTATTTTATTGAATTTGCGTAAACAAATACGTCGAAATAAACCAATAAGCATATATTTAGACATTTCTAGTGTTTAGTTTACTAGTATATTATTATGTCTGCATTGTATCTAAAACAACCGTATACGTCCGACCATCCACGCCGATGACGCCGAAGCCGGCATCGGCGCACACGTCTAGTAACTTCTGCATTTTGTGTCTGAAAACTGAGGCATCATAATATATGACAAACGGTTTCCTGTTAATCCGAGAAAATCCCTTACCGTATATGAGAAACGTTAATTGTTGAATCAGGCCTCAGAGTCTTAGTTTGTCTGCAAACATTGTGATGGGAATTTATTTACTAACCACCGACAAAAAAGAGGGGTGTTATAAGTTTGTAGTGTGTATCTGTGTCTGGCATCGTAGCTCCAAAACGGATAGACTGATTTCAAAGCAGTTTTTTTGATTAAAAGCTAGTTTCATCGGGTATAATCTTAGCCATGTTCCATGAAAATCTATTCAGCCGTTCCAAAGTTATAGCTATTTTTCTAGTTGGAGTCAGGGGTTTTTGACGGTTAGGTTATCGAGATTGTTTAACTTTAAGTCAAGACATCCCCGTCCTGTGAAATCCAGGCCAAAAGTCGACGCGTTTTGTCATTTTACTAACAAAAAGATTTCCCACAGATGAGCCGCTCAAAACTGGAGTCGTTAGTAGGCGACCTGATCAAGCGCACCGTGGCCCCGTGCCAGCGAGCATTACAGGACGCCGAAGTGCAGCGGACGGACATCGGAGAAGTGTTGCTGGTCGGAGGAATGACGCGCATGCCCAAGGTAACGTATATCTTATTTATTTATTTATATTTAAAAACATGGAAGACTTACAGCTAAAATAACGCAAATTTAATCAACAGAAAGCCAATGACAAGTCTTCGCTTATAAGCGAAGACTTGTTTAATTTTAGTATTTTTTTTAATTTAAGCGCACTGAAAACGGCTTTTTTAAAACATGCAACACATTGATATACTCTATCTAAATTCATACAATAAACTAGGTACTTAAAAAAGTTAAGGCTTAAGCACCTTCTTGCCGATGACACACTTGTTACAAAGAGGTCAATATCGTGCTATTTACACAAGCTATTGAAACTTCTGCTGGCATGCACAATTTAACAATTCTGTCTGTAATTTGATGACGCACGGTGGTTTAAAACGAACAGATTTATATGGAACATTGAATAGATTTATGATAAAAGCTCAGAGGGCAAATTCACGTAATCCGACGCGCCGATCATATTGCAGTGACGCTCGAATTTGACGCGAGCGTATCTCACTGAAGCTAAGAGAATACCAAATGCGTTGTTTTGATCAATATTTTACTACAACTGCACGGAAACTACACTTCATTAGTTACGTGAATTAGCCTACAGTTAAACATTAAAGGCTCGATGAGCCAAGAGTGAGAAACATTTACCAAAAAAGAATGCTGCTGATATCGACTGCGCTGGTTATCAGCGGACGCCTCAGTAGTAGTCTAGTTCGCACCTTACAGCACAAGCCGATGTCAGTTCTCTATAGCTGTCTAGGCGGTCCTCCGGACGGGTGCCAGAGAGAACTGGGGTCATATTCCCCGGCCGCGGCCATCGCGGGCGGGTTATACGCTCACAGACATTTTTATTAACACTATTTTATTAGCTGTAACTAACTATGTAAGAAAATCTTGGAAGTTAAATTTGACCCACTTCCCGGTTTCCGATTGAGCTGAAATTTTGCATACACGTTCAGTTTGGATGACTAAAGCGTGTTCTATGTATAGTTGTTTTTAAACTATAATACTATATTAACTAGACCCTGTATAATACAATTTTTTTTTAAACTAAAATTCAGAGTTAAGGAATGCAAAAGAGTATAGAATAGACAGCATTTATTCGATCCAGGACATACATTGTTAGCCCTTGTTAGTTACAGGTGAAGCTAATAAAAGCGTATTAAAAATACTTGTATTTGGTCCTCCAGGTCCAAACGACAGTGCAGGACATCTTCGGGCGCGCGCCGTCCCGCGCCGTCAACCCGGACGAGGCCGTGGCCGTCGGCGCCGCCGTGCAGGGCGGGGTGCTGGCCGGTGACGTCACCGACATCCTGCTGCTCGACGTCACGCCGCTGTCGCTGGGCATCGAGACCCTGGGCGGCGTCTTCACCAAGCTCATCACCAGGAACACCACCATCCCCACCAAGAAGAGCCAAGTGTTCTCTACCGGTGAGTGGGGAATTTAGCTTATTTAAAAAGCGAGTGTACTATCCGTGCGGATAGCCTGTACTGTCAGCATACACGGTACTCACAGTGACTACGACGCACATAACGTTATATCAGAAGAAATAACGATATTAAAACGTTATATTAGTTTATCAACAATAACAAACCAACAAATAACTTTAACAATAACTATCAATTGCGGTCATGCATGTAAAGCGAGGGGAGATTGTGGAATCTGTGAGCACCCAACTCTCGGATTCCATAAACCTTAGATCCCTCTCAGCAACCGAAACCTATAAGTATTTGGGTATGTCCGAAGCGTTGGGCATCAATGTTGTTGACATGAAGCAGTCGTTGAGGGAACGCTTCTTTGGCCGACTGAAAAAAGTATTTAATAGTCTTTTATCAGGCGGTAATAAGGTGCGCGCCTTCAACGGCTGGGTCATGCCAGTTTTGATGTACTCTTTTGGCATACTCAAATGGACTCAAACAGAACTTGACGCCCTGGATAGGAAGGTCCGTACATTGCTGACGGCATATCGAATGCATCATCCACGGTCTTCGGTTATGAGATTGTATATCCCGCGGAGATGTGGAGGTCGAGGCTTTCTAAACGCTAAGACTATCCACAATCGCGAGATATGCAATCTCAGGGAATATTTCCTAGAAGCCAACGTGGGGATGCATCGAGATGTAGTAGCGGTGGACAAGGGCCTCACCCCGCTCTCCTTGGCTAAAGAGAACTGGCGCAAACCTGTAGTGCTTGACACTAACGATCGCAGGGAGGTATGGCAGAGCAAGGAGCTCCACGGACGCTTCTTCCGGGCCCTCCATGGGCCCGATGTAGACTTTTCAGCGTCCGTAGCCTGGTTACGTTCCGGGGACCTCTTTGGAGAAACCGAAGGTTTTGTTTGTGCAATTATGGATGAAGTTATGATGACAAATAACTACCGGAGATTTATTGTGAAGGACGGCACGGTTGACATATGTCGGGCATGCCACCGTCCAGGCGAATCAATCCGTCACATTATCTCCGGGTGTTCTCGTCTAGCTAACGGAGAGTATTTGCATAGACACAACCTTGTAGCCAGGATTATCCATCAGCAAATTGCTCTAAAATACAACCTTGTGGAATCGGAAGTGCCGTACTACAGGTATGTGCCCGACCCAGTTCTTGAAAAAGGCCATATCACACTATACTGGGATCAATCCATCATCACTGACAGGACTATTGTAGCCAATAGACCTGATATAGTGGTGGTGGATCGATCAGAGCGGCGCGCAATGATTGTCGACATAACGGTCCCGCATGACGAGAACCTCGTGAAAGCCGAGAAAGATAAACAGATCAAATATCTTGATTTGGCTCACGAGGTTGTCGACATGTGGGATGTGGACTCAGCAATCATAGTGCCGATAGTTGTGACGGCCAATGGCTTAATTGCCAAGAGCCTCGATCAACATCTTATGAGGCTCTCGTTGGGGGGCTGGATCAAGGGCTTGATACAGAAAGCGGTACTCCTCGACACGGCACGCATTGTGAGGAGGTTCCTTTCTCTGCAGCCCTAGCCGCCGGTGGCTTGGACCCTGTTCCCGATGCCGGTGGCCTACTACCTACTCTTTTGTATTTTTAAATGTTTTTATTTTTTTTTATTTGTAAAATTATTTAAAAATATGAATGAATGTAAGTATAAAAATTGAATAAAGGTCATAACACTATCAATCAATAACACGGAAAGCTCTCAGAACCTCAGAATGCATTTATCTCGCAGATTAGTGCACAGACTTGAGACTACTTAAGATACTACGTATGACTGAAGTTATAACTCAAAAAACTGTTATCGCAACATGTGAATATCGGTTTTTGTTTGTGGACGCTACCAGCGTGCGTGAGTATAAACAGCATCAGTGTGCAAGCGAGAGGTGAATAGACGCGACGATGAACAGAGACTGAATCACTAAAAATTATACGCCCTACATAAAAAATTATCCTGTATAAACTTTCCGCGAACAATTATCTAACTGATGGTGAAAACCGCATCAAAATCCGTTGCGTGGTTTAGGAGGAGATAACGGATATACAGACAGATGCGGAAATTGACTTTATTTTATACTATGTAGAGAAATGTTAGTATTTATTTAATATGCATTGTTTAACGGCATTTTTAATGCTGTATGTAAATATGTAACATACTAAAATAATATCTCGTTCCAGCTGCCGACGGACAAACCCAAGTGGAGATCAAAGTGCACCAGGGCGAGCGCGAGATGGCGGCGGACAACAAGCTGCTGGGGCAGTTCTCGCTGGTGGGCATCCCGCCCGCGCCGCGCGGCGTGCCGCAGGTGGAGGTCACGTTCGACATCGACGCCAACGGCATCGTGCACGTGTCCGCGCGCGACAAGGGCACCGGCAAGGAGCAGCAGAGTCAGTACTGCTTCTAGGAGCTTCACTTTAATAATAATAAATTGATGTTACTATCCCGCATGACGAAAATCTTGTGAAAGCCGAGAAAGATAATAATAATAATTATTATTATGCGCCTGTAATGTCCCACTGCAGGGCAAAGGCCTCCCTCCCCTCTTTCCATTTCTCACGGTCAGTTGCGATCTGGGGCCAATCCTTTATGTAAATTTCCAGCTCATCCCGCCATCTCCTTTTGGGCCTGCCGCGCTGTCGTTTCCTGCCGTTCGGGACCCACTCTGTGGTTACTTTAGCCCATGGCTCCTCCGACATACGGCAGATGTGGCCAGCCCAATTCCACTTCAATTTGGCAGATGAGAAAGATAAACAAATCAAATATCTTGACTTGGCATACGAGGTTGTCGACATGTGGGATTTGAACTCAGCAATCATAGTGCCGATAGTCGTGACGGCTAATGGCTTAATTGCCAAGAGCCTCTTATGAGGCTCTCGTTGGGGGGCTGGATCAAGGGCTTGATACTAAAGTTTTATTTTTTTATTCTTTGTAGAATTTCAGGATATTTTTTTAATTAGGGCGCAAATTTTGTAGAGTGATTCAGTGTCCGTTCCCAAATGCAACCGCAATAATAAAAATCACTCGAAAACAAAATTAAAATTTTATTTTGTATGGCCTGCGCTAGGAAATTATTTTTCCCTCATACTAAGTCGAATTTTCGTTTTGTTTTAAAGGCTATGCCAATACTGCGGTTGCATTTAGGAACAGAAATTAAATTACTCTACAAATTATGCGCACTACATAAAAAAATATCCTTTATAAGTATGATATAATATTAAATAAAAGAAATAATAATAACTAGTGGTCGCCCGAAGTCGAAGTTCGACCGTAATTTTAGCTTTCTGCACTCCTTCTCCATATAAACTTTAACTATGCCAAATCTCACACTCCTCCGTGCGCGCAATATGCAGTTAAAAAGGGGTACAAAGTTTTCTCTTCACGTATTAAATCTAACCTTATTATTTATCAAATCTAACCTATTTTTAACCCTCAGTCGTTATCCAATCATCCGGCGGCTTATCGAAGGACGAAATTGAAAACATGGTGAAGGCAGCTGAACAGTTCGCGGCCACAGACAAACAGAGACGCGAGCGAGTGGAGGTGTCCAACCAGGCCGAAGGAGTGCTGCACGATACCGAGACCAAGATGGACGAGTACAAGAGCCAGCTGCCGCAAGATGAGGTGATAGATCCAACGGCCTTCGCACTTGGCGACAAAAACCAGTTTATTATCCTGTTGGGTTAATTTCTAAATGCCCTGTAAGGGATTTTGAGACTGTGCTAGTAGTTCAGGTTGAAGAGGATTTTGACACTAAAAATCTCAAAATCCCCATTGAAGGGGAAATTATATTTACGGGTTAGTTTTAAAATCCCCTATCGATATCCCCTGTAAAGGGGATTATGAGACAAGTTCAGGTTGAGAGGGATTTTGACACAAGTCTCAAAATCCCCTTTCGATATCCTCTTCAAACGGGATTTTGAGAATTTAGTCGTATAATCCCCATTGGTGCTAGAAGTTAACGTTGAAGGGGATTTTGACACTAAGTCTCAAAATCCCCACTGAAGGGGAAATTATATTTACGGGTTAGTTTCAAAATCCCCTTTCGATATCCCCTTTAAAGGGAATTATGAGACTTTTGGTCTCATAATCCCCTTTGGTGCTAGAAGTTCAGGTTGAAGGGGATATTGACACTAAAAAGTCGCAAAATTCCTATTCAAGGGGAAATTATATTTACTAATTGTGACTCGAAATCCACCGTCAATTCGGTTTAAGTGTCCGTTAGCACACCACGCTTATGTTTTCGACTTACTATGCTCAAATATTTAAATAACAAATTTGTTTTTAGTGCGACAAACTTCGCGAAGAGATCGCCAAGCTCCGCGACCTCCTCGGCAAGAAGGACACCGCTGACCCCGAGGAGATCCGCTCCGCCACCGGAACCTTGCAGCAGGCCAGTCTCAAGCTGTTCGAGCAGGCCTACAAGAAGGTAAAGACTATCATATCGACTAGGCGTGTGTAATTCTTTACGGAACCGACTCACTGATTCGGATTTTTTATATAAAAGATTGGTAGGAAGTAGCGAAGGGTGACAGTTTTAAAAGGGGAAGCCGTCTCAAAAATGCCCTCTAAAAATAGCTGCAATTAATGCTGCAAGACAAAAATCCATACCGTCTCTTGTAATCTATAAATAGTCATGTCTGGAAGAGCTCGACCTAACTGAATAACAAGCCATATTACGTTGGTCTGTGCACTAACCAATTCCTAAAGGGAGGCCGATGGGAATCGGGTTGTATGGACTCTTCGCCATTGCTATGTAGAGATATGCACATATTTGAGCCATCTCGCCGCCTCAAACGCGTGTTGGTCAAGCACTTGTGCTATATTACTGTAGTCTTGTTATCAGCCGACTGAGCTCTGTAGCAATTCGGACGATTTGTGCCTACTACATACATCATGATCAAATCATTATTATCCTAGTCTTATTTTTATTCACATTAAATTACATTATACTCGCAGCTCTTACCAAAACATTGTGCAGTGGGCCGAGCACGAATGTTTTGACGTATCGTAACCTAGAACCAAAAATACACGTTTAATCTATAATATTTTTTTGGTAATACATGCAATATTTTTACATTTTCATGAAACAAGTTTGTTTATTGCATAAAATTGTACAAAAATGCGATGGATTCATTGTATTTTATAATCAAAATTTGCATGTACTAACGTTTACTCTTGTAGTAAGGAGAAATGTACAGTTAATTCTGAGCGTTATTTCAAAATTCTGAGGCTGCTATGAACGAAATGACTATTTAAGAGGTATTATTATGTATTTTTCATTTCATTTGCTTATTACAGTAGTTCAATCAACGAGATCGAAAAAGTGTCGTCGCGCATTTTATGAAAAACTTGCTTCGGAATTTTGTCTTTATTTAAATAGATAAGAAAAAATTGCTAAATGCGAGGCCGCTATAATCTATATTAATAACTATTCTCCACCATTCAATAAGTCAAAGAAGTCGAAGTCTTTCAGTTTCTCAGAATAAAAACGCCAAAGTTGGCCATTTAACGCAAAAATCACGGTCGAAATCGGGTTAACTCTTTTCTAAATAAATACTTTTGTTTCCCAGATGGCTGCCGAACGCGAGGGTCAACAGCAAACGCAGCAGACAACCGAACAGAGCCAGGAGAAGAAAGAAGAGAAGAACTAAGTGATAGCTGGTTGGACTCAGAAGTAGTGCGGGTTCGTTCCCGAGCCGTAAACTGTGTATAGAGGACTTTCTGGTTCGTTCTAATGTACGATTGATAAAGTGAAAAAATTTTGGTTACGCTCGAGTTAGAGTGGCAATGTTTTGAATAGTAAATATAATAATCATAAGCATGCTATGAAGTTCAGCTGTTTATCCCTGCGGTCCGAATCGCGCCAAAAGTGATAATATCGCTCAAAAATGCGGTCCGAATCGGCGTGAGCGCGCTAACGACAAGGCGTGGCGTCACGAATGACGTCATTACCTGCGCCATATTGGACTTACGGAGCCTTTTCTCCGTGAAATCACTGTGAGCCAAACTTCATTCTTCTCAAGATGGCGTATCAATAACCATCTTTGCTTATTATCTTATTAACTTGAAACTGGCAGAATAGTCGACATCGGCTCAATTGCCATATTGGTAGAAAGAAAAAGAAGAGCCAAACGTCAAATTGACATTTCCGCCATTTGACATTTTGTGGGATTGTGATTTAACTGGAGAAAAATGCAGTCCCAGTAAGAGACAGTTTACGCTTAATATGACGCCACAAAGAGATTAAACGAGCGAATTCGGGTGAATGGCTTTTGTGGTGTGTTTCATTCGAATAACATTTGTCGACTCTATCTCGAGTAAATTATGTATAATAATACGATACCAACTAAAACTTTACTGTAGCTATCAAATTAAGATGTTTGAAACGTTCCTGCATTTTGTTTGTCATACCATAGACACGATTCTCTATACAAGCTGTAAGTTTCATTGTAAAGAAAACAGACCATTAATTTAGTACATTTCTCTTCCCCTCAGCGTTAGAGATACGCGTTGGTTTTTTCATAAATTTTACGATTTTTTACGCTGTATTTTTAGTTAGTTGTTTAGCGCAGTAGCTAAGTGATTAACTTTCTAAATTACGTGCCGCGGGTTCGATCCTACGGAGCAATTATTTGTATGATCTATAAGTAGTTGTTCCGGGGCTGAGTGTGTGTGCATGTGACTTGTATGTTTGTAAACTGTACCCTCGATACATGAGAAATCCTAGTCAGGGGCAAAGTTTTTGTAAAAGACAAGAAAAATCGTATTTTTTAAAAAAAAATCGACGCGAACTTTCTCTGGAGTGTCTGAGAATCATGTACTCTGGTCCATGGTTTCGGTTTTCGTTACAATGTCACTTATATCCTGTATTTTTAAACACAGTATCCCATCAAAAATATTTCCTACATGGTCAGTGGGCCAAGTTAGTTCTTTAGTCAATTGCTCAAAACTTACCAAGTAGATTTAAACTAACTTTTGCCCGGATTTATGAAACAAAATGTGATCTTGCCAGCTACTTGAAGTTTCAACGTCAAAATCTATTTATTTTTCTCTATCGTAGTTCATGTGTAGCAGGGTAGAAATATAAAAAAATATATGCATCTACCTCACACATATCTGTAGTTTCATTAAAAAGAGCGAGATAATTAGCTATAAGGCAAAATTGAAGGCGCAGTACCGCGGAGGCCCCTCGGGTCTTAGTCGACGACGATGGAGACTTAATCTTAGAGAGATCGCGAGTTCGAATCCCACCCGTTGCATAATGAATGCACTCCCAACCCAAACTCGCGGCCGGAATAAAAATAAAACTTCCGGGTTTTTTCAGCAATTTTACAGTAACATACAAACAAACATTTCTAATATTAGTGAAGACAGAAAAAGTGTTGCTATACTCTACAGTAGTACAATTAATACGCCTCGGCAATCTTTGTCTGTCTTCGGATATACGAACACGATAAAATAATGAACGAAATATCTCGTAAGTAGGTAAGTTGTCAGACGCGGGTAGCTGAATATTGGTAGCATTCGTACTAATTCGGAAACCCGAATATTACCGAACCGCATAACTTGTATCGTACTTGCACGAAAGAGCATTGACCAGAAGTCCTCAATTTGGGCCACTGAGAGCCATTTTTACCGACAAAATAAACATATTTAAAATAAAAACCGCCGTTTATATTAAAGTACATTTTAAACGACCATTTTAGTCTTAAACCTCTGTTTATTTGTCTGTGAACTTAGCTCGCGTAAGAGAAAACGCATCGGTATTCTTAAATATATTATTTTAAAGTACCGATGCGTTGAAATTAGTTTCAAATTCAATGAAAAATGCATTTACAAGTTTCAAACATTCCAGTGACTTGTATTTTGCATTTTTCTCATCACATGTAGACGCCATTTTAATTAGAATATAGAATTAATTTAAAATTGTTATTTAGTGTATGGTCAGGTAATTTCCTAGTAGTTCAAAAAGTTAAACTTGCAGATTATATTTTTATTAAATTATGATAATGGAGCCCAATTTTTGTATCTTTGTCTTCAACGAATCTACCCACTGGTTAGGTTGTCAACCTCTCCGCTCGATTAAGGTCCGATTAAATTGAAAACACTGACTTCGACGCTCCAAACACCGGTCACTGGTCTAACATTCAGTTTTTTTCTTTTATATACTTAACACAGTGTCTTTTCAACCTTGAAGTTGGCAGAATCATCGAATAACGATGGAGTCATTAACATAAATTGGAATTGGAAATTGAAAACAATAGGTTTCTCAGAATTGGTGCTCAAAGGACGAAAAACATATTTATTATATTCAAATTTCTCAGGCCTAATATGGCCACTTGTGATCTGACAACAAGTTAACAAAAATCTTCACACATCCTCTGCTAAATACAAGCTGTAAGTGACATCGTAACGAAGACTCATACCATGGAATCAGTGCATGATTCTGAAACACTAACCCCCGAATACTTAAACTCATCTCAAGTATAAGTTAACTCTCACTCAACTTATCACATGTTCTATTCAACCTTGACATTGGCAGAATCATCGTCAAAACGATGAAGCCATAATCCTAAAATTTGAATTTTGAACTCTCGTTCTGTCACTGTCATTTTAAGGTGCATAGTAGCGACAGAATTACTTTTAAGAGCGTCTTATAGTTGAGTTGTGGTTCTGTATTCGGCGGTAAGCGTCGGAGATTAGAGGTGTTTTCACAAAAAAATACGAAATTGTTCGCATTTAAAAATACTGCGAACACTAATTAATTAACATTAAATTTTCAACACTATTCAAGCTTATTACCTTGTCATATTATATTATAAATATGACAAATTGTACAGTGTTCTACATAGCCTTCGTATGGCGTTATAACACACGTTCCCGGCTTTCATATCCACTACACGAGCAACTGTCAAGTGATCTGTAATTAAACTGAGAATAGAATAGAAATAATGCATTATTGCACAACAACATAAAAAAACAGTGTAAAACAATGCACAATAGGCGATATTAACAACCTTTGGATGGACAAAGTCATGGATAAAAACGGGCTCCTAAACTAATATAAACTGCAAGTCTAACTTCCAATTTAGACTGTTATTATTTACATGTAGGGACTGAATGACATATTTAGCATACGCTACGTGATATTAAAAATAGATAAAATATAGATATAGCCATAGGAATGGTTGCTGGCACTCATTCTAAAAGTGTAGTTTTGAAATTGGAAACATTAAAGACAAAATAAAGATTTTTAGCGATCTGAACTGATCAGTATTTATATTGTGTCGTGTAGCGTATACTCAATATATTTTATGTATTTAAAATATGCTGAAATAAATATTGTATGTCAGGAACACATTTCAAGGAGACCGCTATGTATCAGCTTACTTTGCATTTAAGTTTAGTATTACTGAAGAAATGTGTGCTCGACATTATACAAAAATGACTGAAAACTGACCACCGAGTTTTTAAATAAGATCCAACCTTTCTAGTCCCAATCCCTTTAAGAGTTTCTTGTAGTCATCATTATGAACAACTTTTAAATTGAAATCGAGAAAAGACATTGCTGTTCGATAGTTTTTTTTTATTTTCGATATTTCAGGGTTGGTCCCTTAGTAAAAGTTGTTCATAATGATGAGTACAGTAACTCCTTAAAAAGAGATCGGAACTAGAAATTTTCTACTAAAGTGAATATTCGAAATTGTCTCAAATAATTTGCATAAAAACTCGGTTGTCATTTTTCGCGAAGCTGTTACATCGGGCCAATTTTGTTTTTTTGTTAATTTTTTTTATTACTACATAATTTGATATGTAGGTAGTTTCAGCTTTACCAAATACACTGCTAAGAATGATTACTTCTTTTATTTCTTACCCATTGTACGGGGCAGATACAATTAGATAATAAAAACTTTGATTTCGACGTAAAAATTGTGTTTAATCAGTAACAGCAAAAAAGCGGGAAGAATCTAATTTGAAAAAAGTACAATTAGCATAGAAGAATAAAAAATACGACATTCGAATTTCGAATATGAAGCAAAGGAATTCCTTGTCTTCCTTATGTTCGGAATTTCGCAACACCCATAATCTCTTAACACAATCCCGACGGCTTCACTTGATATCGAGGCTGAAGGCACGTAAGTAATACAGCTATTATATAAAAAACATTTATTTAGTCATAACCTAGAATAAAACAAACAAAAAAAAATCATGCTTATTTGTCAAATTGTTCACATAAACATAATTATTTAACTCATTCATTGGTATAAAAAGGACAACGCAAATCTTTTTTTTTTTTTTTAAATTGGTCCTATGCGCAACAAAATCGACACCATTGTTTTGTGCGCGTATTTCTTCTATAACTACTTTAGGCGCGGCGAAGACGACGGACTTTTTGTCCGGCAAACTACCGCGGACTAGAATGATTGTGGTTGGTAGTTGTTGCCAGTGAGGACACTAAAGTTTTAACGACAACTACAAACAAAATAACTCGTCTACGTTGAGTCCATCCCGAATATTCTTGTCTGCGGAAATTTTTTGTCGTAAAAGGAGAACGGCAGGCTTGTATGGGAATTTCGTACGTAACTGCGTTTAGTTTACGATTTTATTACGTTTATTTATTCAAATCTATTTATTGATATTAATAATAAATCCCAACTTCTAAAAATAGTACATGAAAATAAATGGTTTAGTTGCCTCAATAAATGGTACAAATTCTATAACAGAACAACAACAAAAGTATGCGGTACGAAACCTGCCGTTCCCCTTTCTTGTCCGCGGTAGTTTGCCGGACAAAAAGTCCGTCGTCTGCGCCGCGCCTTATCCTCGTCGTCGCCGTTGCTGCGTATCTTTAATTGCACATCAATGCAAAGCCTCGTGCGTTAAATGCTTACTCTGAGCTTCTTCATACCTATTGTTAGATCTGCAGTCAAAAAGACTAATCACTCCATACATGGTGATCCCTAAAAGCATGAACGATACCAGGAGTCCTGATATGATGTGGGTGTTGAAATAGGGGCCACAGTTGATGGTCTTGCCGAAGCAAAGGGGCGCGGACAAGTCCGGGTCCTCCACTTGGGAAAGTTGGTAGAGACCGTCGCGCCGGTATTTGGACACACGGGGCTGGATCTGTAGAGAAAAATTGAAAAAAAAAAATGCTGTGCTAATACTAATGGTGAGACACCTATACTCCGTTTGAAATAAGATTAGACACGTTTAACAAACCCTTTTACAGTGTATTCAACCGATTTTGACTTCTATTCTGTACGCATAAGGATGGCATTAAAAGCAAAAACGTATTTACGATAACAAATGTTTACTGCAGCTGTAATTTGTCATGTCACCAACGTAATAGAAGTCAAAATCGGTTGAATAAAGTGTAAATGGAGTTATTTAAATTTCTAATGTTATTTCGAACGGAGTGTAGGTATAAGATGTGTGCGCCGATGCCGGCGCGGCGGCGTCATCGGCGTGGATGGTGAAAACCAAAAAATAAATTATTTTATTATACTTTTTGCTAAATGACCGTGACGGACGAAGTTATAGGCAAAACGCGGTAATTAAATTATGGTCATTTATAAATTGGTATTTTATTGAATTTGCGTAAACATATAAGTCGAAATAAACCAACAAGCATATATTTAGACATTTCTAGTGTTTAGTTTACTAGTATATGTCTGCATTTTATCTAAATCAACCGTATCCGTCCGACCATCCACGCCGATGACGCCGAAGCCGGAATCGGCGCACACGGCTACTAGGTAGGTATTTAGCACAGTAGTGAGACACGCATGGTCCTACATAATATGTACTTTTTTATCGTATCAAGATATTGTCTCATGCCTCTGACAAATAAATGTATCTTTCTAAAGATGATAAATTTGAGTCACTTGGGACCCCACCACACTTTCACAGCCGCCAACGCGATAGGCGCGTTGTTCAAAATTTTCTCCAGGTCAAAACGCGCCTGGTGCATTCAGAATTTTTCAGTAATATCTCAGAAATTATGTAGTATTTTACTGACAGTTACAGTTTAGTATAATTAGGTACTTGATAAGCTTCCAAAGTTTGAAGTGGCGCGGGTACTGAACTACCTATATTTGACTAAAAAACGTGAGTACAATGCCAGCAACGCGCTAATTGCGTTGACCTATCGCTTGATTTGTATGGCGGCATCGCAAAGGACATCGTGAACATTGTAGTCGAAGTGAAAGTTTGTTTATACAGTCGAACTGTTGACCATACAGCCCAAGGTAGGTGTGTGTAGCTCTTTACGGAGCTGACTCAGTGATCCGGATCTTTGAACTGATACAAAAGATTGATTCAGTTACATCGTTTCAATCGTATCATTTGGATCTAAATCTAGCCACGCGACGCGTCGCTTGGGAGGCGACTGAGCAGTGAGCGAGAGAGGGATTGAGATACTGGAACGGGTGATATAATTACAATCTATATAAGTCAGAAAGAGATACCAAATGAGATGTGTATCACTCACACTCTCACAGTTTATCGTTCTCGTTATCCATGCACGTAAAAGTGACCATTAAGGCGCTTACATTTATCAAATAGGTACACTTAGGTCGTTTTTTGCATAATTCAATTATCCATATCAGTGAGTCGGTTCCGTAAAGAGACACGCCATTTTATATCCTTTGAGCCGATGAGCCAAATGACACAAATGAAACATATCAGTGTTTCAGATCATTTCAGTGAGTCAGATGCAAAAGTTGATTCCATAGTCCAGCAGACGCGCTGACTGCCAAGAGGTAGATAAATTTTATTGGCTAGAAGCCCTCACAGACCTGGTACTGCGAAATAGTGACCGAGCTGCCATCCCTCGTGTTGACAATGACGAGAGGTTCTCCGCACACGTAGGACCAGTTCCAAGGCGCTCCCACCCCCATCTCCGTACGACCTACCTCTTCACCAGCCTCGAGCAACGCCACGTTGTCTATGACCAAAAAAAAAATTCTTTGGTTTAGTCCGTTTTTTTTCTCTTTATGGAGTGGACAGTCAGTTTTAAAATGTCAATTTTATTCTTCAAAATGCGAAGCTTCTATAGTGCCACAAACATATTATCTGACCCGCGGGTCTACCGCGTAACTAAAATGGTAATGAACATCGACTCTGGTAATAAACTTCATTATGATCCTAAGAGACTAAACGTCGAGCTACCTTGTATTATTTTACCCATCATGAAGATAAGACGGGAGTGACGGGAGCTTAGGTTCTGGATCGTGGGATATTAAATAGGTTATAGCTACTTATTCGCGGCAAACGAGATGGCGCTACAGTCTACGCTTCCATCCATTAAACATTTTGTGCAGGAATATCAGGTCGGCCAGTTTCCTTCTGTCTGCTAACGAGATAATTTTATAAAGTTTTAGCCTCTCATTGTAGCTGATAATTTTTTTTTGCTAAATGGTCTGGACATCGATGGATTCTGACTATTGCGCCCGAAAATGTTGATGCAAAGGTTCCAAGATCCTAATCCATGGACATAAGTATAACCCCAATATTATATCGTATTCAAGAATATTATTATATAGGTAGATCGTATTACATTTTGTTTTAGATGAATTTTTCAACTTCTAATTATTTGAATTTTTGGCGCGAATTAAAATAATATCATAGACAAAACAACTTTTTTTACGGAAATGAAACTAAGAAAAATATTGCACGTGAGTAGTTTTGTAGGTAAGGAGTTTTATAGATTGGTGGCGTCGCAATATTATTTTACCATCGTGAATGATAAGAGTTGGCCTATTTTTACTGAAAACCTAGCTAAGTCTAGATAGAAAAAAAAACAAACCAATAAGCCACCCATCATCTTTGAAACTAAAGTTGAACTCAAGCTCAAAGTCGGTGTACGCCATTTTGGTGGACATGCTTCGACGTGTAAACGTTTCCTCAGCCACCATGGGCAGCTGGTTGAACAGGGCGCGGCGAGTTGTTGTTGCAGCAAAAACTCCTGTGGGATATCAGTTATTTATAAGGTTCTTCTTTTGAAGAGTCGGCACAGGCTATCTTAAACACAATTTGTTATTTACTACATAAAGGCAAGCTTAACAATATTTTACAATTGTGTCTGTATAATAGCATCCGCCGCTGAACTAGGTTTATAGCCTATGTTTAAGCACGCAGCGCCTCTAGCCTTCGGAATTGGGTATACATATTAGAAAGCCGATTTCGATTTAAGTTCCTTAAGACTTAAGTTTAACAAGACTAACTACCTATAATAAACAATAAAGATGTGAAGGTTTCTGTCCTCCGGGTGTGTGAAGTGAAGAGTTGTGTGTAAATGTTTTTTCTTTCTTTCTTTGTATGCGTATTTAGTTTAATCCTGTCGAAATACGTAACAGAATCGATACCGTTGAAAACTATTGAATAATTTAAAATACGTCTACTATTCAACTAACCCGAGAACCTAAACAGAGCTCCGGAAGACACCACCATGATTCCCAAGTCTCTTGGAACTGGGTGTGGCTTGATAGGCACGAATTCCACCTTCTGCACCACCACAGGATTCAGCTTTCCCGTATAGAACGCTACGATGGGGCCAGGCTTCAGTTGACGGACTACGAACACGACCTCTCTTATAATACTATCATGTCTTCTCAACGTTTCAGCCCTCGTCTCATTAGATCCGTCTTGGAAAAAAATATAAATATACTTGAAATTATCCATCAAATGTAGCTTAGTGCGAGTTCTCAAGTAAAAAACATTGAATTGTTTCGGCTGAAATATTTGATTCAGCAGTTTGTAAGGTTCAATCACAGCTGGGAAGTATTTCACTTTATTATGCCCGAGTGCTGCGCGTAAGTTGACGTAAGGAGTCCCAAATTTATCCTTCGTACTTATATCTTCAGCGCTAAAAGATTCTTCGATGAATATAATGACGCACTCGCTGTGTTTTATAGAGTCATGGATGATGTCTGCAAAGCTTGAAGCGCTCATTTTTGTGAACGGGTTTGGATCTACCTGAACGTGCGCCATAATTTGGTCGTGGTCTAACATAAATACTGGAACAGTGTTTTTATCGGCAAAACTTGTTTGGAAAATAACTAAAGTAATGTAAAGCAAAATCATTATTTGATTATTGTTTTAATTGTATTTAGAATTGATAAACTATCCACGTATGTCACAGAAGTCTTTAATGTATGTCATTATAAATCAGAAGCGCTCATTTAGAAAGCGTCTGTATAGCTGAGTAAAAAGAGTTTTGTTTCTATCAATAATTCCCTCGATGGTATTAAATACGCTTGAGACGCTCGCCTGTAATATTTACCTACTCACACGTAGTACCTTACCTATATGTAATAATATGTACGTACTTATATATTATATCCTAGCTAGTATTACAGTAAAACCTAACGGCCAGTCGTCCATTTGGTTCGACCCGAGAAGAACAATCCCAGGATTCGCTCTCGGGTGCTCAGAGTAAGTATAGTACTTACACTGAGCTCGGGTGGAACTTGAAACTGATTATACACTAATGCTTGGAACCATGGAACTGATAGAAGCTGCGGTTTAGCAAAAAGACTAGGTGGACGTAATTAAAAAATCGTAGAATGCTTTGATTTTTGTCTATGAAATTTTAGCCAAAGACAATTACAATTTCACCACACACCCTTAAAATTGGGAAAATTAAGCAATTATTACATTTTAATTTTTTTGGAATTTCTTTATTTTTGTGACTTGTGAAACTTATTTTATCACATTTTGCGGACTAAACATGGATATATATACAAAACCTATTCCAAATTACCGCATAATTAGTCAATTTAAATTTTCCTATTTTATTGATCTGTCGTTTCTAGCTGAATGTACGCAATTTTGAGAAATTAAATTGGTAACATTAGCAAACCATAGAGCGTCAAACTTATCATATGATCACTTTTCACATGACCCATGGTCAGACGTTATCGCCCTTACACTGTCTTTTTATGACAATTTTGGGCTAAAATATTAACATTTAGTCCGTTTTACGTCCAATAGTTTTAGCCTTAAAAATGGCGTTTTGCCGTGTGGTGTTCCCGTTGTTAGTTCTAAGTGTAATTAGCTGTTATGCGTCATCAAAAGTCCCAGTGATTCTATGGGGCGATTTGTTAGAAAATTCCATTGAAAATTCGGACCCTCTTATGACGTATCCGACGCCAAAATTTGAAGGGATCCTGAAGCGGGAGTTAACAGATGACCGACTGACCGTTGTATTCATTGAAAAAACGCTGTCCGTCGAAGACTTTTCGTTGAAAAACGTCGATGGTGAGACCTCCTACCCTTACTTGCACGATAACCTACTTCACCGTGGATCCTTGTACTTGCCTTCTGTAGAAAATGCGTCGCAAACTCTGACAGAATTCGCAGACCCCCAGGAATCTGTCAGTATAGAACTTACTGAGAACAGATTATCAGAGGAAATCGCCCCAAAAAGCTCAGGAAACATCCGTTTTGTGTTCATCTACCTGAAGGATGCGCGCGAGGGTGAATCCAGGGAGGATATGCTGCGCCGGCACGACCAGTTCATGCAGGAGACTCTTGCTAAGATGCCCAAAAATAAGGAGATGGTAGCAGTATACACAGCTGAGAACCCATCATGGACCATCCCGGTCACACACTCTCGCGCTCGTCGTGCGGTTCAGACCAACCCTCGCACTTATCAAATGGACGGCCTCCGCCTGTATGCTAACAGCATTCGTCTCATCTCCGCGAACACCTCAACGCCTCTGTCCGGAGTCCCAGTTTCGAAGTCAGAGTTTAACGGCACAACCATGAATACAACAATGACGTTTGACAACAACACCAGCATTACGCTCAACTTCAACCTGAAGGGTGGATATTGGTTCTTTGGTGAGTTCTCAAATTATTATTTTTAGAATTATGGACTAAAATAGCACCAGGCTTTGTCCACATCACATTGTTGTCTAAAGCTTTTTTATTTTTCATTTAAAAAAGAACATTATTTTTTAAATTTTCAAATAATGATGTTCTAAAAGGATCCTTCGCATATGGTTTTTTTTTTTTGACTACATGACTGGCATAGTAACAATATTTAAAAAAAAAACGCTTTCCCGCACCTTTTCTTTAAATAGTACTAAGGCCTAATCCTTATTTCTCATTGTGAGAAGAGGTCCATGCATAGCAGTGGGACAGTTATGGGCTGGATTTTTTATTTTTATTTTATATTGGATTATTTATATATATTATTTTATACATATATAATCCATTCAATAAATCTGCTCATAGTTCTGGGACTGATCGCAGATTATGTACGGTCACAGAACATGATACCGAATATGTGGTTTCATTTAATGTGGTAATGTTGTAAACATCTTGTATATTTGAAACCAGTCTTTGTCACTTGCATATAAATAAAAAGAGATGACAATAAATTTAAAAGCCATTTAAGTTATTAGAACTTATTTTATTACACATGAATAAGGCGGTTAGATTATAAAGAGCTCTTGAAGTGAAAGGTATTTCTCTAGAAGATTTAGCTGGCAAGTAAACCTTGGCATCTAGCCAGAACATTGCTTAAGGCTATGTCTAGATTTTTGATCAATAAAAAAAAGTGTCATATTGCACAGAATTCTGCTTACACAGTTGGCGAATTATGTAAATAGCAATTTTGAAATTGTGTTATCAAAGAAGCTAATTAATGTTCATAAATCCACAAAATAGGCACAGTAGGCCGGCTCCATACAACGTAGCATAGTACAACATTTAAGGAAATATAATACAGGATAATTTTTTATGTAGTGTGCATTTGCAGAATGATTCAGCGTCCATTCCCAAATGCAACCGCAGTACTAAAATTAACTTCAAAACAAAATAAGAATTAGATTTCGTATGGCTTGCGCTAGTAAATTATGCGTGGCTCCAATACTAAGTCTAATTTTCGTTTTTTTAAGTATCCCAATACTACGGTTGCATTTAGGAACAGAGACTGAATCAAATTACAAATTATGTGCACTACATAAAAAATTATCCTGTATTGTTATGTAGGTAAAATAATGAATCCTGACTGCCTTTTATTTTGTATGCAGTATATACCTGGGTGAGTAAAGACAGGTATAGTGTGCGAGTGAGACGGCATGATAAGTACTGTCATTTATGAGTCGTTTCTTTATTGGCGCGGTTTTTTTCCGATATGTTGCCCTTACTCTGTGCTCACAGTTCTAATTCTTTATTTTCTTCCACAGACACCGTGACTCTGTCTATGACGTCACTCCTCGAGGAGTTGCTCCCCAACGATGAGGTGTTCGCCATCCTGGGCTTCTCTTACCGCTGTCAGCAGCACATCAGCTTTTCCAGCGTCAACGAGACAAAGTCTTACACCCTAAGCTTCGACGACCTGAAGGTATGGTGGAAATATTGCAAATTCATTTGTTTCTGGAGGTTGGAAGTAGCGATACGCGATATCGAAATCTTTCGACTATAGAAAGAATCAAAGACGAGGATTTTTATTAGTATCACACGAGTGTTTTAATATCTAGTTATGTGCAGTTAAATACACTACTTTAACTATATTCATGTTAACAAATTATAAAGTAGGTAAACAAACACAATAATGGCGCCGAAACAACAGTCACCACGCATGCGCCCTAGCCCGCGCCACCGTAGACAAGGTGCAACCGCTATAAAAATTGAATTGAAATCTTCTTGGTGGATCCGAAGTGTACTTTATTAGAATAAAAGTTATTTAATAGCATTATTTTGTTAAGAAAACTGGTGCATGTGCAAAGTCTGTTATTATAGTACTACTATTTTTGAATTCATAATTAGAACTTTACGATATGAGTGTAGATAAATTTTATTTTTTTACTTTGTGTCAATATCATTAGAATTATTTTTAATTTCCAGATCCAGCCTTTCTTCGAGACCACAAACACTACCCAAGAATTTGGAGACTCTTTCAACTGCGTAGGTTTCTTCTCTGCTCCTATCTGGGCAGCTCTTTTCGTGACATTTATCCTCCTACTCATCACCTTTTACGGTATCATGATGATGTTGGATATCAGGACCATGGACCGTTTTGATGATCCTAAAGGCAAAACCATCACCATTAACACAGCTGAGTAGAGCTGAGTTTGGTAGGAATTGCGATGTTTTGGTAGTTAGTGGGAGTTTAATATGGCAACACTGTGTATTAAGTGTCAGTTCAATTTGTAATTAGAATCATTTTTGAAATAAGAACAACCAAGATTTTGAATTGTTTTTTTTTTGTGATTGTTTTTTTTTGTTACTCTGTATTATTATTATTGCATTTTTATAAGCTGAGTGAAAAGTGTTTTTAACTTTTTAATATGTTTATTATTCTCTTGCTAGTAATAGTTAACAGACTTACTACTAAAACATCGCGTTTTCTTAAAAAGGACGTGTCTAAACGTCAACCCTTTGGTGCCGTAGAAAAACAAAATAGTTCGTCTTCTGAGCTCAAATCGATTCCAAAACTATTTATTGTTATTATAGTCGATTAAACTAAGAAATGTTTTCGATGTATTTAATACGATTAGATCAACGGTGCCTCTACGCATAGACAATAGATAAAGACTTAAACCTTCAATTCTAAATTTAGTCGAACTTTGAAACTCGACTAATTCATTCGACACTAAATTTAAACTCGACTACTTTATATTCGATGTTCAAAACGCAACTATATACTCTTACCGCGTATTTGCTTATATAAATTTGCTTCTATGTATACTAAATGTAGATATTTTAATGTTAAGAATGTTTGAGAACCGATAATGTGCCTACAATTCAAAGAAACTAATAAAATGTGGGTGATGTATATATTTATAGAGATATCTTGGAGAATGCATATTGTGTTGTAAAAGCTACATTTAATCTCAAGCCGCACGATGTAGCCAGGGCCACAAGATTACTATCGCCATAAGTATTATACAATTAAATAAGCGGTATGAGGCCTCCTGCGGCCAAAACAAAATGAATGTTATCGTTTCATCACTTGATGGGTTTAAATAAACTTCTAAAAAGACCTTTCAAAATTGCCTATATTGCACTATATTTAAAAAAATATGATTTTACGTATTTAAGGTACTTCCATTCATACACAAAACATTTTAAGATACCATCTATAGGTTGCATAGATGCATAGCAAAAAAATAATAATTAAGTATATCAAACTTTTTCATTTATGCTTTTGTCATGCGGCACTGCTTTTTGGTGTGTGTAAGATCATTCACGCCGACATGCCGCCGCTCGCTTCAATAACAGCTACGAATAAACTATCGTAATGGATGTTAAAAATAATGATATAATGTTTTCATTTTAAAATTTATATACCTATTGAAAAAATACTTGATTTTTTTATTGTTTATATGGTATCTACCACCTATTGATGTACCTCTTAAAATATTTCGTATATGAATGGAAGGACCATTATATTTAAAAAAAAAACGTATATACATAACCCGTTATGCATTCTCAGAGTTTTACTTAGCCTGCATAGAAACCATGGCCTTAACTTCAGAAGGAAAACGTTACTTCCAGTATGAAAACTACAACGATAATAATGTTCCGAGCTTTTAAACGCATAGGTATTAGATTTAAGAGAATTGTTTTTGACGAGTAATTTAAAAACATCTTTGTATCTCCTTTTATCCTACCAACAGCGCCTAAAAACCTACCTAACAATAATTATATTTGTGTCTTTACGTAATTAACACTTGGAATAAAATCAGACGTTTGGTATGACTACGCAAGGCGAGCCGCACAAAATAAATGAAATTACTCGTCGAAAGATACAGCCATTACAAAGAATTATTGCAATCCATTGCTGAATTTCAATATTCATGTGATAAAATAAAATTTAATACAGGAAATTGATTTCAAAATCGTAATTTCGTAATAACCAAGGATGATTGTTATATAAAAGTTAATAAAAGAAAAAGATCCCTCCATGTTAGTGCCAATTGAGTGTTCCATTCCATATTGTTGGTTAAAATATATAAATTACAACAAAATAGTATTTATAAGAGTTGCGACGTTTTCTAGTGACATTCAAATAGAATTTAATTTCTTTTGGATGTTTTTGGTAGTATTTGGGAATGTTTTTTGACATGGCAACACTGAAAACAAAATGGTGGCCGTTCATAATGTTTTGTCAAATATTACCTGAAACTTCATTTTCTTCAAACCATGGTTTTCTTAGCTCTAAGCATAATTTCACGTATTTTTCATTGTAAATGGTTTTTTTTTCGGCATTATTTTAATGTTATATCGAAGTATTAAATCGTGAGACCAAAATGTTTTTCTTTTATTTTGAGTTCATCCTTTTTTAATGTTTATTTTTTCAAGTGCGCGTTCCTAATGTATTATTATAATAATATGGTTGATAAAATGTTGGTTATTGAGATAGTTAATAAAGCTTATAATATATTGAGGTTTCGTTTTAATCATTCATACTTTGTTTTTGTCTTCCTTTCTGGCACATAGAAAAACGCAAAACAATGCTATAAAAATGTTTCTGGGGATAATTTTTAAGGATGTAAGTATAGGATAAATTTATGTAAAATAATATTATAGTTAAAAAAAAAACTTAAGAAAACGCTTTTGTCATCCAAACTAAACGTGTATGCAAAATTTCAGCTCAATCGGAAACCGGGAAGTGGGTCAAATTTAACCTCCAAGATTTTTTTACATAGTTACAAGTGACGCTAATAAAAGCGTTTTAAAAACAAGCTTTTATTTAAATGCTCTAAAAGAAGAAAATAAACTTTAAATTAAATCAAATCCATCATTTATTACATCTACACAAGTAAATCTCACGACAAGCTTTTATAACCATATAAAAAGATTATAAAAAAAATTCGTAAGTAATTCATATGTATGTGTGGTATGTTAAGACCACTGTGTATCGTCGTCGTCTTAAAAAGTATAAGTGTTAGGGTCGTAGCCCTTCCCGGCGACCTTGTCGTCGATCCAGTCCCTCAGAACTGAGACGTCCACGTATACTTCAGGAATGGTGTCATCGCCGCAGCCGACGCCCCACGCAGCGAAGCCGCTTTGGACGTAACGGTCTTTATCGTGCTGAAAGTAAAATATTGAAAATTATAATGAAATAGAATAAACATACTCTGAAATATTATGCAAAAGTTGGTCATAGGACGCGCAGGGGAGGAGGCACGGAACGTTCTAGGAATGTGGGCGCGCAATAAGTGAGTCGCAGAAAGTTAGTCGCAGAATGTAGTCGCAAGATAATTTCTAGTTAGAGTCAGTGGGTGTGTTCAGTTATTACGGCGGACGACGCTCGACGATGCATTATCGTCCGGGTGATCACACTAAACCGTTCAGTTATTTGAGCGAGCGTCGTCGGACGATCGCTCCGGTCACTCCGTGAAATAGTAGGATGAAAGTCGCACTCGGTCGAACTGTTATCAACCGACCAATGACTGTAGTCATAGGATACAGCAGATAATTTGAAGTCGTCCGATTGGTCCGTGGACGGAGAAACCTTGGTTTCTCTGTCTACTCACTCACTCACTCGCGTAACGCAGCTGTTTGAAGAGGTAGGGTACTAAGCCCCTTTGTCACTGCGACCTGCGAAGATCTATTGTGAGTTTGTGACGCCAACGCAGCTGTGGATCGTTCAATTATTTCCAATCATTTCCCGATGAGCGAGCGACATTCACACGCCGTCTACGTTCACACGAGTGTCTTTCACACCGAAAAATGAATTACTGAACGTAGCCAGTGTCAGTTAGTCGCGAATTTTTAGTTAGTCATTGCCTCACGCCCTGCCACCCTCTGATATTGAGACTACAATTTACCTCTCTCCCCTAAAAAATAAATAGGCTGTTGATGAATGAATGCATTATTGTTTTGGTTCCTGCGCGAAAGTCCTCGAATCCACTATAAATAAAGATTTAGTTCGTCACCTCAATAGGACAAGACAGTGGAGATCCACCGTCTCCCGCGCAGTTAGCCTTGCCAGACTCTCCGCCCGCACACATGAACGTAGTGTGCAGTTGGAATGTCTTTCTCAAGCGCGTCTTACGGAGCGCCGCCTGACATTTGTCGTGTTTCACCACTGGCAACTCGATCTGAAACGTGCAAACATTGATTGCTATATAAATAATAAAAAAATAAAATTAAAAAAAAGTTTCTAGGTAGGGGAGGCCGGGGTTCGAAGTGCCGGGGGTGCGTTGTTCCGATGCAAATAGCTTCGCCAAGAAAAGGGATAGCAATAAGTTTAAAGTGCACTGCAAAACGTCATACCATAGCGCACTTTCGGCAGCCATTTTGGTGACGCCTTGACGACGAGCAAGTGTGGTAGTAGCTTGGCGGTACATAAATGGCACATAAGTAAATATTTTCGTATTTAAACTTTTTGGTCTAATTCGGTCCATTTTTTAGCTATTAATGTGTAACTTGTATTAATTTATTGGAAAAACTATAGAGATCGATTTTTTTAATATCACTGTTGACGCTATGTTACCTATTTTGTAATATTTTATATAACCTTGAAAATGAAATTTGGGGCTCTAAGTTCCGCTGACTGGGGGCTGGTTGTGCCGGGGAACAATCTACCCCAACTATATCTAAATAAAAGGAATCTGATTAATTAAAAAAAAAAATGTTTTAGTATGAGAACCTACATAAGAAAAACGGCACGTGGGAAGACTTCAGGTGAATTTTAGTTGATTGATATCAATTTTAATATTAATACAAAGTCTTAAAGTTTATAAAAGTTGATTATTGATATCTGCTTAGAATTTTTGATTATTTATCAAAGACAACGAGTTTATATAACCTGGAATTCTCATTTTTAATAAACAATACATGGATATTTAATTCAAGTACTTTTGTGTTTGATTTATACATATCCATATACTACTACTGTACCATTAATGATTAAAAATGCTACCAGAACAATTTACCTCAACGATGGAACAACCAGCCCCATGAAGGGGTGAGTTGTTCCTTGTGATCTTTTCACAAAAAAAGTATCCTAATCCAAAAAGTATTATTAATTTAATAAATGCGTCTACATAATTTAAAACTAGAATAAATTCTGCTTCTATACATGCCCAAATATTAGAGTCCAGTCCCTTTTCTGACGTTCATTTTACGTGATATTTAAAAATCGGCACTTCGAACCCCGGCCTCCCCTACTGACTTTGTTATCTATACCCTATGTCTATACCTTCTTATTTTTAACCCCCGACAAAAAAGACGGGTGTTATAAGTTTGTAGTGTGTATCTGTCTGTGGCATCGTAGCTCCGAAACGGATGGACCGATTTTATTGCAGTTTTTTTATCGAAAGCTAGTTTAATCGGGTATAATCTTAGCTAGGTTTCATGAAAATCTGCTCAGCCGTTCAAAAGTTACAGCTCTTTTTCTAGTTGGAGTCGGGGGTTTTTGACGGTTAGGTTATCTTTGTCATTTGTTTGTGTGACAATATACTAAATAAATCAATCCTTACCTTCTTCAAAAGAACCTGGTAGCGTCCCTCTTCACCGTACCTGTCCTTGCCCCAAGCGGTGACGAAGCACCGGGTGCCGTCTTCCTGGGGCAAGCGGGCGGGAGGCAAGCAAGCCACTCCTACGTTAGGAGCTAAATCCACGGGCTTGGCCAGGAACAGCACTGCGATGTCGTAGAACAGGTTTCCTGAGGGAAGAGAGGCATATCGACGGTGGAAAGGCAAAATTGACTAAGCGACATTTGGCATTTTTACAGGAGAGCCAATTAAAGTTTGATTTTTTCTTAAAGAAATCATATAAAATCTAGTTTCATTGTCTAACCAGCTTTTAAATGAAGTAAGATTCATGCCAATACAATGAATAATATATTTTATACGAGTTTTTTCATGCATGGCATGGCATGTGTCTCTCGGTTGCCCAAAAAAGATCAGCTTAATGCCAAACACATATTATAAAAAAAATATTATATTATTATTATTGTAAATATATACCTTTGTTATTTCCGTAATTACATTTGTTTAATAAATATTTTATTCTATAAAATGTAGTGCGGACAACTACTTGGTGAGCCCTGGTGACCCCTGAACTAGAGTCTCGACATTTATATCGGTCAGATACCTAAGTTTGTGACATTGTACTTTCATATTATGCGTTTAGTAAAAAGCTTTTATTTTGACATTATAAACGGACACTGCAATTTTATTTATTTGTATAGTGATGCTCAAACGAGCACTGGGAAACCCCAGTAATTATCCTTCAACGGGACCACAAAAGGAAAGACTTTAAATCAACTTCAGAACTTACCTTTATTGAAGTCCTCATGGATAACCAACGAAGCCACATCTCTATCCTGGAACGGGTAGATCTCCTTGGTGCTCTGTGTGTCCCACTCTCCCGCCCTGACCTTCAGATCCTTGGCGGTGGCGATCCGGTGGGCGGCCGTCAGCACCACGCTGGGGTGGATGAGGGAACCTCCTCCGATGTACACGTTCAACTTCTCACCTTCTGTCTCGTTCACGTTGATAGGTTCGACCCTAGAAGCAGCAAGGAGTTACGATTTTAGAAAAAAATAGTTTTTGTCTTTGGTGTCGATTGTGTTGCGCAGTTTGACAGGACTAAACTAAATTAAGGGTGGTTGTCTCTTTCTGTTTCAGTAGAAAAATAAAGTGATAGAATATACCTACACTTGTGTATAACAATTCTAATTATGTATCGCAAAACCCGTAAAAAAATTGTCTTTGACCTTAAATATCTCGACCTGTCGCAGGGTTCCCAACTTAGGGGTTTGAGTTTTTTAGGGGTATTTTTAGGGTTTTTTTTACTCTTGACTTTTATTGTGAAGTTTATAATGATTGTGACGCAGCTAGCTGTAAAAGTTTTGAAAATGTTTCAATTATTTTATATTATTACAATTTATTTATTAATTTTACAGAGTTTTTTTTTTGGGGTATTTTAGGGTTAGGTTAAGTTAGGTTATTTTGGTACCGCAAACTAAACACAGGCGATCGGCCATCAAAAAAAGAATTAGCGAAATTGCAAGGGAAATAGGGATTCATTTTTATAATTAAAGATGGCATCAATAATAAAGTACTAACTTGAGAATGGCGACCATCCAGGGGAACTCTCCATATTTGGTATACCCGTTAATTTCTCCGGTGATTCGAGGATCCACGCCGTCGGGGTTGGCCCAACCGCATCCTTCACGCTAAAATAATATGAATGAAAATTAAATATTTATTTCATCGATGTCTATAGATACGCTCTGTCATACAAAGGGAAGCTAAAAAATTGAGACGTATTTTTTGAAGACGTCAAATTCTAAATTCAACAATGTTCGAATTATATTTAAATAAAACAGCGATACATGCACTAATGGAATAGCTACTGTTATTATATATTTTTTATTCAATACACAAATTAATAATTATGTTTGTAAACGGCATTTGACTGGTGATCAACCACTCCATTTTTCTGAAAGTGGAGTACCTGACACGTCTCACTTTTTGAGTTCACTAAGCATATCTATAGACATAGTTGTTAGTTCTGTTGTTGTTTGTAGCAGTAATAGCCTAGCGGTTGAACGCTTGCCTTCCATGCAGGGGGGTCTGAGTTCTAACCCGGACCGCACCTCTTGACTTTTCGGATGCATGTGCGAATTAGAATTTGATCATCACTTGCGATAACGGTGAAGGAAAACATCGTGAGGAAACTTGCACACCTGAGAGGGCCTCATAAAGTTCTCGATGGTGTGTGTAGTCCGCCAACCTGCAAGCCAGCGTGGGGGACTAAGGCCTAATCCTTCTCATTCTGAGAAGAAGCTCGTGCCCAGCATTGGGACGATAATGGGCTGGATTTATTTAGTTGTTACAGCCACCCAGTGAGAGCCTCACGAGGTGTTGGTCGAGGCTCTTGGTAATTAAGGCAGTAGCCGTTACGACTATCGGCACAATGATTGCTGACTCCACGTCCCACGTATCGACAACCTCGCGAGCCAAGTCCAGATAAAGGATGATGCCAATTTTGGTCCCACCCTCCAATAGCGACGTGTCATACATCGTTGGATAGGTATTTTTGACCTGAACAAAAGTTACTATGGCGCCAAGTTTCAAATCTTAGTCCGTTCAGAGTTATGCATTATTAAACATGTCAGTTTAACAACAGTTAAACATGATGCTTTTCCCTAATACAATACAGTTTTTGAATGAATACTAGTATTACCTATATACCTATCTACCATTATCATCAGAGTCGTAAGAAGAGTTGGTCGGACGTAACGTAACGCAAAATGCCCGTTTCCTCAGGTGCTGATTCCTCAGAGCTCGCGCGCGGACTATACCTTACCATCGTGTTTTATCTCTAAAAAAACCTTACGTCTCTGATGATAACGGTAGATAGGTATATACTACTAGTATTAATTCAAAAACTGTATTGTATTAGGGAAAAGCATAATGTTTAACTATTGTTAAACTGACATGTTTAATAATGAATAACTCTGAACGGACTAAGATTTGAAACTTGGCGCCATAGTAACTTTTGTTCAGCTCAAAAATACCTATCCAACGATGTATGACACGTAGCTATTGGAGGGTGGGACCAGAGTTCATACAAATCCTGGCATCACCTTTGATTTGTTTAACTTTTTCGGATTTCTTATTATTTCGTTTATTTACTCAATATACATATTTTTTACATTTTTAAATAGGTACATTATAAAATACACTGTATTTAAAATCTTAATAACCCTACTGTCAAAACCCCCCGATTCCAACTAGAAAAGAGCTGTAACTTTTGAACGGCTGAACAGATTTTCCAGAAACATAGCTAAGATAATACCCGATTAAACTAGCTTTCAATTAAAAAACTGCTTTGAAATTGGTCTATCCGTTTTGGAGCTACGATGCCACAGACAAATATGGAACACTTATAACTCCCCCCCCTTTTTATAAGGGTTTAATAGGGACCAACAACCGGTTATTATTACCTACAATTATGATCTTTATTCAATTTTTAACATACTTTTCGATATTTTTAAATAATTTTACAATTAAATTAAAAAAAAAAAATTGGCTTCAGTTATTATTATAGGTACAAATGATTATAATAGATACTAGTCTAGTACCTACAAGTAAATAACGATAACACTGTACATAATAAATTATGGAAAAAAATGTAGTTTCTATCGACCAACCGGTTGCGCGACCGGTCGTACTTGACCATGCAACAGACCAGTATGGCGGCAATATTTTGCCTAAAACTTGAAGCTAGATATACTTATAGGTAATATAGATAGATAGAATCTTTATATATGATAGGTCATAGATAAAGATTCTACGTGTACCTATTTTATTATCATCAGCTATAATCTTTTTAACCCCGACAAAAAAAGGGTTATAAGTTTGTGGCATCGTAGGTCCAAAATGGTTGGACCGATTTCAATCCAGTTTTTTTAATTTAAAGCTAGTTTAATCGGGTTTCGTCACAATAGATCTTCGCAGGTCGCAGTGACAAAGGGACGAATAAATCATCTTAGCTACGTTTCATGAAAATCTGTTCAGCCGTTCAAAAGTTACAGCTCTTTTTCTAGTTAGAGTCGGGGGTTTTTGACGGTTAGGTTAAAGCGACGGCAGCGTCACGCCATGACCGGCAGGGTAATCACGATGCATGTTCATAATCGGAAGCGACTCAATTTTGACACTACAAAAATGTTCATTGCGTTGTTCCAAATTATCGGCTGGAATGATATTAAAAGCATACTGCGCAATGTAGTTTGTTGAAAGAAAGAAAGAAAAACATTTATTTGATATAGATATTAACAAGACGCACTAGAATGATAGACATAGATACTAAGAAGAGGACAGGTGCATAGACAGAGAATACAATTTTAGGATGGCAACAGTGTAAAACTAAGCAGAAAAAATAATAATTTGAAAGAAAATGAAAATTATGTGGGTATACTGCACGGACTGAACATCACTTTGCCTTTTAATTAACTACCTATTCGGTGTGTGTCTCGAGCTGTAGCAAATGGGTCTGACTGTCAAAATTGAATCGATTCCGATTGTGAGGTTATATCGTGATTACCCTGCGGGTCAGATAAGTTTGTGGCATTATAACCAAGTTCCTATTATCTGGCGATTGGAGATTGTCATTTTGTCGGCGTCAAACAGACGAGCAGCACTTTGCTGCCAACAGAGCCAACTTCAGCTGTCGACAAAAGCAACTGCTGCAGTATTCGACCCGCCGACTGCTGCCCACCATGTCGACAGCATTGTAGACAGTAACAAAATGAATTTGGTAATTCTAGATACAATCAAGAAATATGATTTCTTTACGATTTATTTTATGATGTCTGTCTCCCTTACTACAATAACGTTCACGGCGCACTACAACATTGCTGTCGACATGGTGGGCAGCAGTCGGTGTGTCGAATACTGCAGCAGTTGCTTCTGTCGACAGCTGAAGTTGGCTCTGTTGGCAGCAAAGTACTGCTCGTCTGTTTGACGCCTAAGGAGGCAAATAAACACAGATTTAATAAAAGATAAACAGTTGGATTCAAGGATGGTTTCAATAGGTATTTTATTACGTACTGTTAATATTTTTCCTCAAGGAAAACGAAGACGTAACATTATTATATGAGTTTTCCTCTTAAACTAAGAAATCAAGTATAACAAAGCCTTTATTTAGGTAGGTAGGGGAGTGTGTGTATGAAAGAGACAGGCTTTGAAAGAGCCGATGCAATTTTCTCCCACTTGCCAAAATCCATTCAAATTTAATTTTACTCTTTATATGACAACACTGAATGTCTGTGGGTCACAGCTATTCAGTGTTGTCATATAAAGAGTAAAATTTTTGAATTGATTTTGGCAAGTGGGAGAAAATTGCATCGGCTCTTTCAAAATCAAAGTCTGGCTCTTTCATACACACTCTCCCCTACTGATAAATTCTTAACATGGCGGAGGGCGGATTCAGGGGGCACGGGGGTTCGTTTCATGTTCCTATTACTTATAATAAAAACCAAAGCATTTTTTTATCATTTATAGAAATGCGACTTGCAAGTCTTGCAACTTTTCCGAACAATAGTATTAATGTTCAATTTTATGTTGAGATGTGATTTGTGATGATGTAGGACACAAGGATCGACGACACGGTTGGCGCAGTGGCTAAACAATTAGCTTTCTGCGCTACGTGCCGCGGGTTCGATCCCCACACGGAACAAATATTTGTATGATCTAGAGATAGTTGTTTCGGGTCTGGTTGTGTGTGCATGTGACATTTATGTTTGTAAACTGTACCCTCGATAAAGGAGAAATCTTAGTGAAATCACAATCGAGTTAAAAAAAAAAAATTGGTTGTTATGTCAGGTAGGTACTTATGCAGATTTCTTTACGATGTTTTCCTTCACACCTATGACACATTTCAATAAAAATATTGATTAACTGGTTAAATTAATTCATACCTGAGGCTGATTGGGCTTGAGGGGCTGGTCTGGAGGCCTCTTGTCGGGGACCAGGCAACACGTGTCAGTGTACGATTCGCAAGGAGCGTCACGGGCACTGAGCAATACATTTAAAGTTAGAAGAATTCAGTGGACCAAGGCTAGAGCAGTGTTACCAACTCTTAAAAATATTTATCCCCAAAGCTAAAGCAAAAACCCCTATAATACCCCCAAAAAAAAAACTGTGTAAAAATAATAAATAAATTGTAATAATATAAAAAATAATTGAATCATTTTCAAAAAGTTTTCAGCCAGCTGCGTGACTGCGTCACAATCACTATAAACTTCAGAGTAAAAATCATGTGTAAAAAAAAGCCTAAAAATACCCCCAAAAAAATCAAACCCCTAATAAAATCCCATCCCACTTATTTACCCCCTAAATTTGGGGGGAAAATCCCTAAGTTGGTAACCCTGAGCTAGAGTACCATAGGCTCAACTGGGATTCACGTGAATTCGATGTACATACATCCTACATCCTTACGTTTTGTCTGAGGGAGTCGTACGGATTTTTTTTCCGACGGAAATGATGTACTTCCGTCATGTTCGTAGGGCTAAACTATATCAAATCAAATACAAAAATAAAGCTTACATCTTAGATATTATTATTGAGTGCTCTCCGCTGATGATCCAACGGCAGCGGACACCAATCAATAATCTAAGACTTACATACACATTAGAACACAAATATATTTACCCAATTTTAGCGTCTATCTGAAACCCATTTGTTTTTTAATAATATTTTCCTAAAACTTCTTTATTGTAAAACTGCAAGAAATATGATTTGTTTGTGTTTCTATGAATTTATCCTGTTTTTTCCAAAAGTATACAAAGATGGAACAACCCCTTTATTTATTTTAGTGGAATAATAATAGATTTCGCGGGTTCGATCCCCGCACGGAACAAATATTTGTATGATCTACAGATAGTTGTTTCGGGTCTGGTTGTGTGTGCATGTGACTTGTATGTTTGTAAATAGTACCCTCGATACAGGAGAAATCCTAGTGAGGGGCAACGTTTTTAAAAAGAAGAAGAAGAAAGAAGAAGATTTCCTTTGTCTTGCGGGTCGCGAAAACTAAAAACAAGCATTCTCGGCCCTTGACATCAAAAAGGTTGAATATCCCTGGTCTACAGGAAACTGACCACTGATATAATATCTGTGGAGCTGGCACAGTTAATCTATATTATATTACATGGACACACACACACAACATGAACACACACACATGAACATAAACACTCACATGACCCACACACACACATGAACTATTTCTATGATATATTAAGACGTGAAGAGAAAACGTTGTACCCCTTTTTAAGCATAATGCGCGCACGGAGGAGTGTGAGAATTGGCATAGTTACAGTTTATATGAAGAAGGAGTGCAGAAAGCTAAAATTAGGGTCGAATTTCGACCACTGGGCGACCACTATTGTAAATACTGTGGGGCTGAGGGCTTTCAACAAGGAAATAAGAAGTAAAATGAAATAGTTCTACATACATGAGATCGATGACTCCAGCTACAACATCGTTGCACAGGTAGTAGGTGACGCATTCGCCTTTCTGGCCGTCGGGCATTGTGCATGTCAAGTTCTGCGGTCTTACATCTGACGGTAAAACGGTATCATTTAGGCTGACATTCAGAGACGACAGAAGCGTGAACTTACGCTTCCATCTGTCAATCTTACGAACAAATCAAGTTGATTTTGACAGATGGAAGTGTAAGTTCACGCTTAGACTCGTTTCTGAATGTCAGCCTTAGACTTGTTTTTAAGGAAAAGAAAGAAAGTAAGTTTAATTTATTGCCACAAAAAAAATCTCACAGTTTAACGATTTCATAATACACACACCGGCAAATTTAGCGGAACATAAAAAAAAGGCCCAAGAATTTCAAGATGCGATTTAATTTTAAATTCTAGTATTTATACTTCTTTTCGTATTTAAAATTACACCTTTTAAAATTAAAATGGGATTACACTTAGTATTAATTTAGTAAATAAAATTATTTTTTATGAAAAATTTACATTCTTGAATTTTTAAGATAAGCAAGGAAAGTTGAAAAAGTTATTAAAAAACAATATTAAAAAACTAAAAAAACGATAAATTAATATGACGTGGTTCCTCCACGTGCTCTTATTAAAGTTTCCACCCGCCTAGACATGCTGAGAATGATTATTATCTAGTGTCTCTTGTGATAGTCTCTGCCATTCCTCAACTACGGCGATTCGCAGTTCACCCACATTGACAGGTGCTGGAATTATGGATTTTACTTTGCGTTTCAGTAGGTCCCAGGCGTGTTCGATCGGGTTCATATCCAGTGATCTCGCCGGCCAGTCCATAACTGTGATATTCACATTATTAAGATATGCCCGAGTTGAACGAGCAGTATGCGACCGAGCATTATCCTGCATAAAAACGAAGTCGTCACCAATAACGGGGGCAAACGGTACCACATTTTCTTCTAAAATGTCTCTTATATAGCGATCTGCAGTCAGACTCCCTCAATTGATTACCACTAAGTCCGTACGACCTCCCAAACATATCCCCCCCCCAAACCATTATTGTGGTTTCAAAATTTGACTGATTCTATCGTTCTCCTTTGCGTCTATATATTCCTTGCCTTCCGTCAGTTTGATTTAAAAATAATTCTGCACTCATCACTAAACAAAACTTTACCCCATTGGTCCATGTTCCAAAGTCGATGTTCCCGAGCAAAAGTTAGTCTGTTTCTACGATGATATGCCTCAAGTTTTAGAGCCTTGGCGGGTACGAATGAACCAAAACCAGCTTCTTTGAATCTTCTTCGTACCGTACGCTCACTTATTGTTACACCTCGAACTTCCTCAAGCTCATTCCTGGCTTAAACGGCCGTTAGACGTGGGATCTTACGTACGCGAAGTTGAATAAAACGATCATCCCTGCTTGAAGTATGTCTTTTTCTGCCTTGTCTCGATCTTCTCACAAAAGCATTAGTCTCCCTGAATCGTTGGATACTGCAATGAATTGTGGAAACAGATCGACCTACAGAGTGATCTCCAGAATAAGAATTCTGGAGATCACTCTCTAGTTTTGATCATTTCTCCTCATCTCAAGTGCCCTGGCAATCTCAGTTGGGGTCAAGACGGGCGTAATGAAGTCCTTGACTTTTAAAAAGATTAAAAAAATCAAATAATCATGTATTTTAATGAAAATTTTACAAAATTTCACACCGAAACCATAAAATAATAATTACGGAAAAATCACTCGAAACGATGTTTGTTCGAATAAAATTAAAACAATCGCATAAAAGGTGACATTCAATTGTTTTCTCAATTAGAAATAATTAGTTATAAAAGAAAAATAAAAAAAGAATTACCAAGGAATGTTACAAAAAAAGATTTTCGACTTTTTTTTATGTTCCGCTAAATTTGCCGGTGTGTGTATTTTGACAATTTCACATACAGTGAAATTGTCAAAATATTACTTCCTTGCAATATCACTGCGTGGGTCCAGTGGAATTATAATGTCACTGAAATGAGCCCGTGAAATTGTAAGAAATGGAGGCGGTTGACAAAGTTTCGTGCAATTATAATTTCACTAGTGAAATTACAATATCACTGGTTTGACAATATCCCTGCGACATTATACATTTATCTGGATATCGCCCAAAGTATCGCTTGAAACAAATACCCTTTCGCCCATCGATATTATACCCAGTGGCGGATTTACCAGCAGACTGAGTGAGTACGCTTTAGCCTAGGCTACCTCGTCATAAATTCTTTCACGGCTGTCATTGTTGCGACGGGCGCGTTCAGCGGCTGATGCCTGCTAGCTGATGATGATAAAGGAATGTGTGGCGATCGAATTAGAAGCAGTAATTTCCATTACCATCAGAATCAGGCTTTACAGGAGGTACGATAATTAAGGGTCCGTTAGTCTTGTCCAGCCCAGGCGCTGCGGATGACGCCACATTCTGGCCTCTAGTTGAGCAGGCTGCCGCTACTAGGAGCACGATGGGTAGTGTTTCAAACATCTGGAATGGAATCAAAGAGTTTTTAAAATCTTTGGTGCCTTGAATCATCATCACCTTTGCTTATATGGAAGTGGGAGACGAAGAGAAGATTTAATTTATTAACCGACTTCAAAAAAAAGGAGGAGGTTCTCAATTCGACGCGAATGTTTTTTTTTCTTTTCTTTTTTTTTTGTTTGTTACCTCATAACTTTCGACTGGGTTAACCGATTTTGATGATTCTTTTTTTATAATTTTGTTTGCATTGCATTAATGTTACCAGGTCATAAAAAAGAAAACCCGGTGAAAGTTCCGGACATTTTTAAGGTCAACATTGGTTATAGATACGAATGACCTTGCCCTCAATATCGATGACCTTGACCCTGGCGTCGAGGGCAAAGAATTTGGTTTCAGTCAATTAAAATAGCCTTACCTGGGGGTAAGGTCATTACCTCCATTATTTTGGCTCATACTGGAAATGTCTGGGCAGTTCAAATTCAGCGCTGCTATTATAAGAGTTCGTAGTAAGCCGCCAGATCCTTTTAAGGGTGGAAGTACTCATCATTATGAACAACTTTTAATATAGGACCAACCATGAAATCGCAAAAAAAAAATAGGTGTTCCATACATTTTAGACTTGTTATATTGAATTATTTGTATGGAACAGCTGCGTCTTTTTTCGTGCATTCGGGGTTGGTCCCATAGTAACAGTTGTCCATAATGATGAGTAGGAAATCCATAAAGGGATCGGTACTACAAAGGTAAGACCTTATAGGTGTATTAAGAAATCAACAGAGTACGAACATAACTGTAGCAGTAGCTTGATAAGTAAAACTGACGGTCAAGTGTAAGGGGAATCAATTACTATTTATTTTGCAAACTTAGCATAAATACATTTACAATCTTAGCATATTCATACCTGGGTTATGTAGCTAATACACTAATTACAACAGAATCCAGCACTACACTGCATAACTGGTATAATTATATATAGATTAGACAAATATGTGATTCGAACGGAAACTCGTTATTTTATAATTGAACACATATTTTACTAGGATAAATGCTACGTAAGTACATAGCTACTTACAGTTTTTCTCCACAAATAAATCACTTTAACACACCTTCTTGCAGGAAAATATTATTTACGTAAAAAACTAAATCACAACGGTCGCAGAGACAGAGCTGCTGCGCACAAGTTGCTTCGACGAATTACTAAACACCAATAACACAAAGATAATATATATATATATAAATATAACGACAAAAAAAATGGAAAAACCAATTATAAAAAACTTTTTTTTTTTAATAAAAATCTGGGCATTATCGCTAAAGTGTAGGTATTGCAGAATTAAAGACTCGACCTTCAAAAGTAAAGTTTGTTATGCAAAATATTTTATTGATTTTAGTTTCTTGAAATCGGTGGGTTTTTACTTTTTTTAAAGTTTATTTATTAGAATGATAGCCTACCGGTTGAATGCTTGCCTTCCATGCAGGAGGGTCTGAGTTCGAACCCGACCCGTAACTCTGACTTTTGGGATTCATTTGCGGATTAGAATTTGATTATCACTTGCGTTAACAGTGAAGGAAAACATCGTGAGGAAACCTGCACATCTGTGGTGAGGGCTCATAAAGTTCTAGATGCTGTGTGTAGTCCACCAACCCGCACTAGGCCAGCGTGGTAGAATAAGGCCTCTAAACCTTCTTATTCCGAGAAGAGGCCTGTGCCCAGCAGTGGGACAGTAATGGGCTGGATTTATTTACATAAGTTTTTTTTTTAACGTTGATTCCTGCTTGTTTTCTTCTTGTGTCTTGAGTACAGTTGACTAACATAGGGACGACCCAACTATATCTCACATTCCACGCAGCACCCGGAATAAACATCAGTGGGCCGAGCACGAATGTTTTGACGTATAGTAACGTAAACGTAAGCAAATTTTGATTATAAAATACGATGAATCTATCGCATTTTTGTTCAATTTTATGCAACAAACGCACTTGTTTCATGAAAATGTAAAAATATTGCATATTTCCAAAAAAATATCATGGATTAAACGTGTAAGTATTTTTGGTTCTAAATTTGCTTACGTCTACGTTACTATACGTCAAAATATTCGTGCTCGGCCCAATGTAAGCCATACAAATATTTCTATTACAATCACTGTTTTATATGTTTGTCTTCGTTTTGAAACAAGAATTTCTATCTTCGTTTCGAAACAAGAAGACTTGGATGGATGGAAAAAAGAAGTTAACGGGCTTTGAAAAATTAACAAAAGTTTTATTTTATTTTTATTTTGTTGGTTATTGAGATACCTAATTAATAAAGCATAAAATACATTGTATGTTACTGGATTTCGATATAGGTACCTACCTTGTTTTTGACTTCCTTTTTGGTACATAATCACAAAACAATACCTACCACAAATTTTTTTCTGGCGATTCACTTCAAGGGTTAACAGGATTAAAAAAAAACTTCATTGTATTTCTTATAATGTATTTTTATAAAAACATTGAGTGAGATGATAAAAGACAGGTAGGTAAGTAAGTAAATCTCATACTGGTATCATAATTCACAGTTTTTTACTAGACACAGTCAAAAATCTTTTAGGTATAAAATCTTAATTTTTATTTGTAGATAATATTTTTCGTAAAAAATCATTTGGTAACTTTTATTTAAAAGTAAAATTGAGCATATTTGAAGGTTAATTCAATAATTAAGCTATGCGGCCCATTGGGCCCGTTAGATTGTTTTTTCTGTGTGGCCCACCCTGTATAACAGACTATTATATTTTTAATATATATTCTTTTTTTAGTTTTTGGCTTAATTATTGAATTAACCTTCAAATATGCTCAATTTTACTTATATATTTTTGTGATTTGACAAAAAAAAGGACACAGAAAGAGTTTTCTGTGTTCTGTGGTTGATTCAGACACTGGTCTAAAAATATACATTTAATAACAAAAGTTCTTGATATTTTTGTGATTTGACTAAAAAAAAGAAAATATATTAAAATAGTAGTCTAGGTATAGGGCCAATTATTGAATTAGGCTTGCGAGCCGCATCGATCGCCGCATCACAATAGTTTCGACAACATTGACACTGTGTCAATAAAATCATTTTTTCGAAAGCTTAGTTCGTCGTCTATCTTTTCGGGGTCCTAAAAGAAATCGAGCCCCAAAAACAAAGGCGTAAGAATATTTTTTTTGTAATATTTTTATACCATTTACGTGGTACTATGTTTAGACCACTGTCCCTCTATCGGTCGTCGTCTTAGAAAGTATAAGTCTTAGGATCGTAGCCCTTCCCGACGACCTTGTCGTCGATCCAGTCCCTCAGAACTGAGATGTCCACGTACACTCCAGGAGTGCCGTCGCCGCCGCAGCCGATGCCCCACGCGACTATTCCGTTTTGGACGTAACGGTCTTTTACGTTCTGGAAGATAAATAATTATTATTAATAAAATATTTAATTAAGTAGTTTGGCAGTTTACATAATTATTTGGGTATACATATGCCCAATTTTTTTTAAATCATAATCGTCAAATCTGCGTGAGGGACTTGAATATGAATGGTATGAAAGAATATGAATGAATATATGAATGAATATGAATGGTACACACGTAAGGGGCCATTCAAGTATTACGTAAGCACTACAAGGGGGCGGGGGGTCTTTACTTTGCTTATTTTTGATGACATGGGGGGTGGGGGGGGGGTCTGGATGATGATTACGTCAGCAGTATTTATTTTTTTAGTTATTCGGATTTTCTACAAAATTTAATAAATTCTTATAAAAAATATTATGTCGTTAAAGTCCTCTATTCAAAGCCTATTCCTTATTTCTAGACTTATAACTGCTGCTCATGAATCAATAAAGAAACAGAACACATTGAAAAATGCATGTACCAATTGATTCGCATAATTTTGATTAGCATAAAGTGTTTGGCATAAAGTTTTTCGCATAAAGATTTTTCGCATAAAGTTTCATCGCATAACTATTATTGATATAATTTTTTGTGAGCATAATGGTTTCATCGAAGCGAAACATTGTTACAGAAGGCTAAGGTGCGGCTGGGGGCCTTAGGCCACCCCAATGCCACGAACATCACACAATATAATTTTACCAAACGAACACTGTCTCCAATTCCTCCCTTAGTCCCCTCCTTCTCCTTTCCCTCCCTTTCTCTTAACATCATCCTAAAAGGTCGGCAACGCATCGGTTACTCCTCTGGAGTTGCGGATGTTCATGGGCAGCGGCGATCACTTATCATCAAGTGAACGACCTATATAATAAAAAATAAAACAGTTCCTCACTTCAATAGGACAAGACAGTGGAGATCCACCGTCTCCCTTGCAGGTATCCTTGCCAGGCTCTCCGCCCGCACACATGAACGTTGAGTGCAGTTGGAAGTACTTTCCCAAGCGGGTCTTACGGAGCGCCGCCAAACATTTGTCGTGTTTCACCACTGGCAACTCGATCTGAAAGACAAAAGATTTGATTGTTATAGCAGCAACGGTGAAGAAGGAGTTAAGCCGCGCTTCCACTGCGAAAGGGTAATGACCAAGTAATAGCTGGACGGAACGGACCTCAACTAGCTAAAATACCTAATATAGGTTTTACCTTCCAAAGAGTTTTGATAATTGCCTGCCACTGCAAAAGAGAAATGAAGAAATAGTTTGTTATTAACTATTTTTACCCCTTCAATCCTCCCCGCTAGACTCTTTTTTGGTGGACGCTCTTCTATGAAGTTTACCGTTACAAGTCAAACGGAGTCCGTACAGAGTCCGTTCCGGTGGCAGTGGAAGCCCGACATTATGGTTTATATCTGGCCGTGGAAGCCCGACTTTTTGGTTTATATCTGGCAGTGAATTAAGCATTGCATTAGAATTGCCTCCACGAGCAACGAGAACGGGTGTAAAGAGTGCCTTATCGAAGCCGAGAGCCACGTATTCATCTCATCACGACGATTTTTTTTGTATTGGCCCATACCTGGGTACATGCAGGGGGTTTATCGCGTAACTAATATGATAATGAACATCAACTCTGGTAATAAACGTCAATACGATCGTGAGAGACTGAACTTTGAAAAAAGAAATTTCAAAATCGGTCTGTAATTGGCAGAGTAAGCGCGTAACAAATATAAAAAAAATACAAAAAAATTGAGAACCATTGGATGGACCCATTTCAATGCAAATTTTTTAATTGAAAGCTTGTTTAATCGGGTATCATCTTAACTGTTTCATTTATTTATTTATTTAAAACACATACAACTATCATTACAGGTTTCCCTAATACCGTGTATTCTAGTGTGTCTTGTTTTTGTGGCAAATAAATGATTTTTCTTTCTTTCTTTCTTTCTTTCTAATACAATAGTTATAGTTTTGAGGTTACTAATATTAGATAATATGGGTAATTTAAAAAAATGCGGCCTGTGTGAATTCACTCAGACTACAATTGAAGCAGTCAATCTGTTGTGACACCATATTGAGCGCATGCAGAGCATTCATGAAAATCTGTTCAGCCGTTCAAAAGTTACAGCACTTTTTCTAGTTGGAGTCGGGGGTTTTTGACGGACTGTTCTCAAATTAATTTCAGAAAAATAACATATTATAGTTTAAAAAAAACTATAGAACACGCTTTAGTCATCCAAACTGAACGTGTATGCAAAATTTCAGCTCAATCGGAAACCGGGAAGTGGGTCAAATTTAATTTCCAAGATTTTCTTACATAGTTAGTTACAGGTGAAGCTAATAAAAGCGTGTTAATAATAACGCAAAATGAGTGGGAATGAAGCCAGTGTGGTCTTCAGGTTAAATAGATCCTTACCTTCTTCAGGATACTCTGGTAGCGTCCCTCTTTACCGAACTTGTCCTTGCCCCAACCGGTGGCGAAGCACCGGGTGCCGTCCTCCGGAAGCTGGAGGGAGGGGGGCAAGCAAGCCACTCCTACGTTAAGAGCTAACTTCATGGGCTTGGCCAGGAATAGGACTGCGATGTCGTAGAACAGGTTTCCTGGGGAAGAGAGGCATATAAGTAATGTCCCGACACCTGGGACAATTTTTGTCCCAGAAAAAATGTTGTCGTAATGAAGTCTCCAGTTTTTGTCTCTGTGCCTCGAAGTTTAGGTGAATTAGCACCACCTATTCCGATCACTGGTATAACAGTCAATTGTGTTACCTGATATCTCTGTTACTGTTCACAAAAATACCAGGATGAAATATCTGTTACAAAATAACAGCCTGTTAATTTCATACTACCAACTAAGTATTATTTATGTATTAAATATTAGGTGTGTCTCTTTTTAGCAAGAACTAATCCAGTTTATAAGAATGAGAGCAAAACTGTTACTTATCTAAATAACAAGCAAGGTTCACTGTGAATGATTTTTTTGTCTGATAATTGTTATAACAGATAATTGGCATTGGCAGGAACACATTGTTATCTGCTATCTTTAAATATGACGATAAATACGCGTCACCGCTATAATAGTGTTCTGTTCCGTTTAAGCCAAATATAAAAATACTGGCAGATGCGTCTTTTTTTTCTGATTCCGAATATGTAGCTCACTCAATTTTGAAAAATATGTTAGATACGTCTTTTTTCCTTAAGTCGGCAGTACTGTTGGTGGACAAATTCAAATGCGTTGGCACATGGCTTGGGCAATATTGCTCTAATTCAACTTTCGACATACCTTTATTGAAGTACTTATGGGTCTCAACCGAAGAAACATCTCTATCCTGGAACGGGTATATCTCCTTAGTGTTCTGAGCGTCCCACTCTCCGGCCCTAGCCCTCAGTTCCTTGACGGTGGCGACGGAGTGGGCAGCTGTCAGCACCACGCTGGGGTGGATGAGGGAGCCTCCTGCGATGTACACGTCCAATTTTTTATTTTCCTGCTCATTCTTGTTGGCAGCAGTTGTGATCCTGGGAAGCAAGGTGTTAAGATTTTAGGAATACCTACTAACAGTTTTTGTAGCAATTTTTTTTAATTTGTTTTAAGGGGCCATTCAAGTTACGTAAGCACTATAGGGGGGCGGGGAGGGGGGTCTTTGGTTTGCTTGTTTTTGATGGCATGGCGGGTGGGAGGAGGGTCTGGTTGGTGATTACATCACCAGACACCACACATAATTATGGCGAGCCTATGCTTGAAAACGAAACGCATTTTCAGGGATTCCCAAAAATAATGGATATAGAGTAGGGGAATTACCGCGCGCTAATCACTTGTCTCTTCCGCCAATCCAGAACACATTGAAAAATGGGGAAGCGAAAATATTCTAAGTTTATGGAAAAATGCATGTACCAATGTTTACGTAAGCATGGTACGGGGGGGGAAGGGGGTAATAGCGTTGCTTACTTTTGCTTACGAGGGGGAGGGGGCGGTTAATAAATGCAAAAAATCTGCTTACGTAGTATTTGAAAGGCCCCTAAGTGTCTTTATTGCAATAATAATTATAAGTACTAACTTGAGGATGGCGACCATCCAGGGGAACTCTCCGAATTTGGTCTCTCCATAAGTTTCACCGGTGGTTCGCAGATCCGCGCCGTCGGGGTTGGCCCAACCGCATCCTTCACGCTGAAAGAATAAGAATGAACATTTAATATTTATTTAGCACTTAGCTATGCCCGCGACTTCGTCCACTTGGAGTTCAGGTGGTCGAGTTTATTTTCGAAAATACAACATGTATTTTTTTTAGAAAAAAATATTAAAAATGGACAGTCAATCAATGACATTTCACAAAGTAAATGATGAACAATCGGGGGTTACTACGAGCTCTTATTGCATTGCATTATTTATTGTCTTGCTTGCCTGCTTAACATCGTAAACATATGCCATCAAAACGTCATCCGAAAGGATTACTATCTCAGCATTATTAAGCTAGAACTATTATTGTCTATAAAATAAGGTATTATCCCGTTTCAATTATACTAGCGACCCCTCCCCGGCTTCACACGGGCGCAATTTCTCTACTATCCTGACATTTAATATCAAAGTATTATACAAATAAACATTCCGTGAGAAATTATCTAACTGATGGTGAAAACCGCATCAAAATCCGTTGCGTGGCTTAGGATGAGTTAGCGGATATACAGATAGACGCGGAAAGTGACTTTATTGTATACTAGAGATAGAGATGACACTGATGATAATAAATTAATAAAAAACAACAACATTAAAATTATTAATGTTCCAAATTGCTATCGACCAACCGGTTGCGTGACCAGTTTACTAGACTATGCAACAAACTAGTTTAACAAGGCTGTTAAAAAACATGTTTAGTTTTTTGCCTAAAACTTGGAGCTTATAGGTCATATTAAAATTAAGATTCTACTTGTACCGACATCATCATCATGACACCAGCCTATTGTCTTTTTAACACGCTTTTATTAGCTTCACCTGTAACTAACTATGTAAGAACATTTTGGAAGTTAAATTTGACCCACTTCCCGGTTTCCGATTGAGCTGAAATTTTGCATACACGTTCAGTTTGGATGACTAAAGCGTGTTCTTTAGTATTTTTTAAACTATAATATTATTATTTCTCCTGTATCGTGAGTAGGGGAGAGTGTGTATGAAAGGGCCAGGCTTTGAAAGAGCCGATGCAATTTTCTCCCACTTGCCAAAATCAATTCAAATTTAATTTTACTCTTTATATGACAACACTGAATGTCTGTGGGTCACAGCTATTCAGTGTTGTCATATAAAGAGTAAAATTAAATTTGAATTGATTTTGGCAAGTGGTAGAAAATTGCATCGGCTCTTTCAAAACCTGGCTCTTTCATACACACTACCCTACAGTTTACATACATATATCTGACATGAACACACACACAGACCCGAAACAATTATCTCTATAGCAGAGGTCCTTTTAAGGTCATAGTACTCATCATTATGAACAACTTTTACTATGGGACCAATAGGGAAATCGCGAAAAAAACATCAGCTGTTCCATATATTTAGTGGAGTAATAATTAATTACTTGTGAATCTTTGAGCTTGATATCGTTCAGAATTCCATGATTTTCAGCATATTTTTTTTTTTTAATAAAACATTGCCCCTCCCTAGTATTTCTCCTGTGTCGAGGGTACAGTTTACAAACATACATGTCACATGCACACACAACCAGACCCGAAACAACTATCTGTAGATCATACAAATATTTGTTCCGTGCGGGGATCGAACCCGCGGCACGTAGCGCAGAAAGCTAATTGCTTAGCCACTGCGCCAACCGTGTCGTCAATCTTTGAGCTTGATATCGTTCAGTATTCCATGATTTTCAGCATATTTTGGTTTGTCCATGACCTTATTATTGTTTGGAAACAATCTCTATCATCACTATTTACAGCACTTTCCTTTCAGGTAGGTAGTCTTTAAATCCCACCCCTGTATAATGAAATGGGACCATCTGCGAATGGGACCAACTAAGAATGGGACCAACTGCGAACAGGGTGTCTATCGCGTAACTAAAATGGTAATGAACATCGACAATGGTCAGTGGCAAGGCAAAATGACTTAAGCGCCAATTCGCGGGCAAACTAACTTAAACTTTAAAATGTGCCGCTGTAAAGTTTAAGTTAGTTTGGCAACGAATTGGCGCTTTAGTCATTTTGGCTTTCCAATATGATCCTGAAAAACTAAACTTTGAGCTAACTTGTAAAAAATAACCCATCATGAAGTTAGGACTCCCATCTTCATGATTGGTAAAAAAATTACAAGGTAGCTCAAAGTTTTGTCTCTCACGATCGTATTGAACCTTATTACCAGAGACGATGTTCATTACCATTTTCATTACGACCGTTCGTTCGACCCGCGGGTCCATTTGCGTCGTATAGGTACTCTGTGTTTGCGTCTGCGGGACTATCTGTGAAAGGACATCATGGGTCATTCTCCGAGAGGTCGATTTTGGTGGTCACACAGCAATATATCTGTAGTTATTAAAGATACAGTATTGAATTTTTTTTATATGTTTCTTCACTTATTACTGTAACTAAAAAATATACTTTAATCCAGATCATTTAAAAATAAATTGCCATAAACTAAATCAGAATACTAAAAACGGGGCTCATTTCGCAATTCTTCGCGTGTCACACTGCCCGCTTGCTTCAAACAATCGTGTATATATTCTCAATGTTATAATGAACACCTATGTATTGTATATCAGAATACTTGTTAATAGTTGTAGAATTCGTAAAATAAATATATTTCATATTCCATAAGTTGTTTAAAAGTTATGAGACAAAATGTATCGGTCACACGATTCGTAGGTAAGTTTCGTGGACACTAAGTTTTACCTATTAATAGATTTTTTAAACAATTAAGGTTGGCTATAAGTTAGCATAAATAATCGAGATTTTGATAAGGTACCTGGAGTTGCAATTATGTCATTATTTACGTAGTTATTTCAGATTATTGTTAAAATTCATCAGTTACGTGGCATTGGTGGTGTCCACGAAAATCACTTATCAACCCATAAAATAGATTTCTACTTTTTAACACGCTTTTCATTATTTATTTCGTTAATAACGTTGAAAACTAATTGGTTTTTTATTTTCTTAGCTTTCATGAACCTTATTTTACTGCTAAATAAGTTGGTTTGGGATTTCCTGCATGTGGAAAACGATTATCGAGCATAAATAACTCATAGTGTGTTATTTGTTTAGAACGGTGACGTCTTTGTGATATTTGGTTAGTTATTACGTAGCTAACAGTGTTTTTGGGTCGATCTAGGTGGTTTTTTTTGGGTATTTTAAATTGTTAAAATACCTTTTATCCAGTTGTATTTTAACACTAATAGGTACCTACTATTTGAAAATGTATAAAATTGAAGTAAACATGATTGTATAAAATATTCTACTAAGAAGTTCTTAAATCAATACTAAGTATTTAAGGTTTTTTTTACAAAGATGAAAGTTCTATTGACGGTGTCTATTAAATAAAATTAAAAAAACCTTCATAATTCGCTTAAAGTGATGATAAACTTGAGAGTACACTTGTAATTAGCATTCTAACTAATGTTACATTACATTACAGGTATTCTATTGAGCATTTCCTCGAGCGTTGGCTAGAATCCTTGACAAAAGATCATACCCACGTTTGGTTCTATTCGTCGCCGATATGCGACTCGCGGTTACTTTGAGTTAGAAAGGTTGGCATATACGTAAGGGATCTGTGCTGTTATAGTACAATATGCATTATTTGGCGGACTGGTAATACATTACAAATTTCATGCAATAGGCGTGTAGGAAAAAGGAATGGACTTCAGGATTGCTCTTTGGGCTCATTCAATAGTTAGCATTAAGGTTTTTGGGGCACCTCCCCAAGAAGTAATGTAGTATTGGATAATTGATTGACCCAAAGCCTGGTAGACCTGCTTAATTAATTTGTTATCCGAAATATAGCGCAGGTTTTTGAAGACGAATGTTAACTTACGTATTCTATTCGCTGAAGTGGCAATATGCTGTTTAAAAGAAAGAGTTTCGTCGATTATAATACCAAGTTATTTAATAGAGCTAGTGTTATTAATAATAAGACAAGTGAAAACAACTACCAGGGGGGTTGTGACAAATGTCAGATACATAGTTTGAGCTACTATATAATGCGTAATTAGATAATTATTAAGTCGGTAGACAATATTATAAAAATGTAAGTCTTGCTTCGTCTAAAAGCAGGGATTGTTTAGCGACTTTTAGTATCCATATTACCATCATATGTTACTGTATCATTTTCGTGGATTGCTCAGTCATTTTCGTGGAAGCAAAATTTTCTAAATTGAATTCTATCTTCATTTTTTATCTAATTTTGTTGTTATACATATCAATGAACTTGTATTATTGTAAATTTTAATATTTTAAAGTTAGTTACATAAAAATATTAAAAATGAAAATTGCCATGAATATGACGCCGAGAATCCTGCTCGGAGAATGACCCTCATGCGTCGAATCCTAATAAAAAGCTATGACTTTCGAGATTGTTAATTGTTGATTTTGTGGAAGCTGATAAACGGTTTTAGTCAAGGATGCTCTAATCACTAATGACTTCAATATGATATTTTATTACACACTGTTAATATTTTTCCTTAAGGAAAACGAAGACGGAACATACTATTAAATAAGTTCTTGAACTCGTATTAATATTGTGCAAAATCAAAATCATTTTATCAAAATTAAACATAGGTTCGGTCTGTGAGTACTGAAGACAAAAACGTAAATCATAATAATTGGCACGATTTTTAACACGCTTTTATTAGCTTCACCTGTAACTATGTAACAAAATCTTAGAAGTTAAATTTGACCCACTTCCCGGTTTCCGTTTGAGCAGAAATTTTGCATACACGTTTATTTTGGATGACAAAAGCGTTTTTTTTAGTTTTTTTTAAACTATAATATTTTGAAGTTTATTTTTATAAAGATGACATTAAATCACTATTTAGAATGTTTACCTTGCTAAAATTCCACCATGACTCCATGTAAAAGTTACATCAAAACAGGCTTTATAATCTTTTAGGTCATGCTGAGATTTTTTTTTTGTTTTTCTATGAAATAATAACCTAACCGTCAAAACCCCCGACTCCAACTAGAAAAAGACCTGTAACTTTTGAACGGCTGAACAGATTTTCATGAAACATAGATAAGATGATACCCGATTAAACTAGCTTTCAATTAAAAAATTGCTTTGGAATAGGTCCATCCGTTTTGGAGCTACGATGCCACAGACATATACACATTACAAACTTATAACACCCTTATTTTTTGTCGGGGGTTAATAAGATAAATAATTGTTTATAAGGTGCCTTTCAAATATTACGTACTACATGGGTAGCTTTCAGGTGTGCAGGTTTCCTTACGATGTTTTCCTTTACAAGTGATGATAAAATCCAATAAAAAAATTGAGTAGTGGAAGAGATTCATACCTGAGGCTGATCGGGCTTAGGTTCAGGCTTGATGGGCTGGTCTGGAGGCCTCTTGTTGGAGAGCAGGCAACACGTATCGATGTACGACTCGCAAGGACCATTAAGGGCACTGGACAAATCGAAGACATTAAACAATTTAAAAAAGTAAAAACTGACTTCAGAGAACTAAAAAGTATAAAATAATTTTCTTAAAAAACTTATCAGCTTATTAGATACGGAAAACAATAGAAAAAAGAAGAAAAAGATAGTTGTACATACCGGATGTCAATGATCCCTACGCCATCGTTGCAAAGGTAGACGCTGACGCATTCGCCCTTTTCACCTTCGGGCGTCGTACATGACAGGTCCTGCGGCCCAGCGCCTGACGGCAAAACGGAATGTATAGTGCTGCCACAAACTTATCTGACCCGGTGATCAAAATTGGAACTAACGTCGCTACAGAACAAAAATTACTTCAAAATGTCATTTTTGTAGGGAGATGACATACCGGTATAAGAATTGTTACTTTTACCGGTATGAATAATAGTTACTAGATAACGTTAACTAACATATATCGTCAATTTTTTACCGTTATAATTTACCGGTAATTGATAGATAACGTTACAGAAAAATTAACGGTAATTCAGTTCCTGGATATACTCAAGTGAAGGAACAGTTGGCGCAGTGATTAGGCAATTGGCATTCTACGCTAGGTACGTATCGCGGGTTCGTGAAAATCGATCGTAATTCCAATGTGTACATAGTGTTTACTTACCAGCTGAACCAGGATTTACAGGAGACGCCATAGTCGAGGACGCTGCGGTTAACGCCTCACTCTGGCGTCCTCCAGTGGTAGATGGACCGAAGATATCGCTGAGCGCCGTCTCCAGATCCTTATCTCCTAATTTGTACTAGGTTTATGTAAATTATAATCATTTATTGCAGGGAGATTAGGCTGACATTCAGGCTGACATTCAGAAACGAATCTAAGCGTGAACTTACGCTTCCATCTGTCAAAATTTGTTCGTAAGTTTGACAGATGAAACGTAAGTTCACGCTTGGACTCGTTTCTGTCGTCTCTGAATGTCAGCCTCCATGTCAGCCTTAGATATCTGTGACAACCAGTAGGCTAATTCACGTAACTAAAGAAGTGCAGTTGCCGCGCAGTTGCCGCGCAGTTGCAGTAAAATGACTCTGACCGTAACAATTAGATCACAATTAAATTGTAGCCTAGCTACCAAAAGTGAACGTCAGCAAGATGACGGGGCCCCCCCTGTAGAGGGCCGAAGCCTGCCGGGGTCGCGGGACTTATCTCATTACCGTGACCCCGGAACGTAAAGGGCTATTGAAGGAACACCGTGGATTTTAGTCAGTACAAGTCTGACAGTCCCTCCCGCCCTGCCCGGGGTGGGAGGACTCATTTGATGATTTTACCACGCTAAAAAAAAAAACAAAAAAAAGCTACCAAAAGTGATCAAAATTGCGATTTATCCTGCGGATGTTCTGTAGCAAAATTTTCAGGTAGTTTGATGTTTTCTGCATGTACGGTCAGACAAAAAAGTGTTCCACCAATTTTAACAAAACTTCTCACCAAATCATAATTATGATAAAGGAATTATTATTTATTATATACTTTACTAGCGACCCGTCCCCGGCTTCGCACGGAGCAGTTTCTCTACTATCCTTACATTATATATGAAAGTATTATACATATAAACCTTCCTCTTGAATCACTCTATCTATTAAAGAAAACCGCATCAAAATCCGTTGCGTAGTTTTAAAGATCTAAGCATACATAGGGACAGCCAGACAGCGGGAAGCGACTTTGTTTTATACTATGATTGTACCTGAATACAACAATTTTGTAAGTAAAGGAGATGACAATATTAAAGTACAATGGGCGGCCTTATCGCATAAAGTGATTTCTTCCAGGCAACCATTGGATGGAATAAAGTGAGAAAGTGGAAGGAATGTGTGGCGATCGAATTAGAACCAGTAATTTCCAGTGTCAAGTGTTACTCACCATCAGCACCAGGCTTCTGGCTTCCTCCAGTGGTGGATGGACCGAAGATGTCGCTCAGCGCCGCATCCAGATCCTTAGATCCTAATTTTTACAAGACTCATTATCATTCATCGTAAAGAAAATGGATACTATGGATGCAGTACATAATTCTGGACACATCAGCATAAAAATGAAGCAAGCCTTCTAAAAAAAAAAATGATTTGGTTCGCAGATTTTTAAGTTATAAATCTGCGAACAAAATCGTACTTACCATCAGAATCAGGAGTTACAGGAAGCAGGATAGTCGAAGGTCCCTGTGCCAGACCCGACGCTGCGGCTGACTCCACATTCTGGCCTCCTCCAGTAGTGTTAGATGGTCCGAAGATCTGGCTGAGCGCTATATCCACATCCTTATTGTCCTGGCAGTGGGCTGCCGCGACTAAGAGCAGGATGGGTAGTGTTTTAAACATCTGTAATAGAAGCAAAGCAAGCGGTTAGTCTAAAACCTCACCATGTATCACCAAGGGGGAGGGGGTTAAAAAATGCTAAAAAAACATTTATTTATTTATTTATACTTTATGCACTAAGTACAGAGGCGGACTTAATGCCGTAGGCATTTTCTACCAGTCAACCTAAGGGTGATGCAGAGAAAAAAGTATGGTAGGTGCACGGACAAGATAATTATACTAAAAGATGTAAATGATGCATAGTTACATATAACTATTTATACATAATATACACTACATATTATATATACACTGTTAGTACATAAATAAATACCTATATATATAATTATTTAAACATAAATATACAGTAAGTAGTAAGAAAGCGGAGATGATTCTGCCATTTTGGTGCGAAGATGTTAACATCACGTGATTATTGGACGGCCGACGATGTTCTACGGCCTACATGATGGACATTCCATCCATACGCACAAAACGTTTCAAAAACACCAGATCCAAGCTAAATCCATTGCATGCCCCTGTGCCGCCTATGGACACATAGCGGGACTATCCACTCAAAATTGGAGTTGCATGATAGTTGGATATACCTTGCAGTGACGAAGAGTAATAAATAATAATAAATTGTTTATTTAGAAAAAAGATCATTACAATTAATAATAGGTATCTTACATTAACATAAATCACAGTTGCTTATTTGCCTGAACTAGGTTATACCTGTGCTTCAGGCTAGGAAGTGCATCCTTGTTATAAATTAACAAAAAAGAAATAAAAACTTAAGTTAGAATATAGCCAAATTATACAATAACAATTAAATTATAATATAATGAACATTAAAAGGTAGCGTAATGATGATGTAGGTCAATGTTACAGTAAGTCAGCGTTTTATTTGCATACTACGAGTAAGTCTTCCGTCTGATCGTAAGAAATGCTTAGTAAATATTGACAAATAAGTTTTTTACACCTAAAATAATTTAACTTATAAATACTTAGTTCTTTATTTAATCTATTGTACAAAAAGAGTGCATACAACCCGATCCCCATCGGCTTCCCTTTGGGAATTGGTTGATGCATAGACCAACTTAATATGGCTTGTTATTCAGTTAGGTCGAGCTCTTCCAGACGTGACTATATACAGATTACAAGAGACGGTATGGATTTTTGTCTTGCAGCATTAATTGCAACAATTTTTAGAGGGCATTTTTGGGACGGCTTCCCCTTTTAAAACTGTCACCCTTCGCCACTGATACCTTGCAGAGTAGAATAGCTAAATAACACTGCTCTTTTGCAGTGTTGTGTTCCTAATGGTAAGCAAGTTCTCCAGTGGTCCTTGGCACGAGCGACGCTTCCCCAAGATAGCAAGGTGGTATTGGTGGTGATAGCCTTTGAATGCTTGCCTTCCATGCCGGAGGGTCTGAGTTCGAAACCGGTCCACACCTCTGACTTTTCGAACTTATGTGCGGCGGTCTACCGCGTAACTAAAATTGTAATAAACACCGACACTGGTATTAAACTTCAATACGATCGTGAGAGACTAAACTTCGAGCTAACTTGTATTTTTTTACCAAGCATGAAGATAGGAGTCCCAACTTCATGATAGTTATTTTTTTTACGAGTTAGCTCAAAGTTTAGGCTCTCACGATCGTATTGAAGTTTAATACCAGTGTCGATGTTCACAATTTGATTATCACTTGCGATAACGGTGATATTATTAATAAAAACGGGTTGCACCGATGCAAATAAATTAAAGGCCACAGTTGACGCGACTAAACAAAGTGATGTCATAGCTTAAGTCTTTCTTAAGAATCGTTTATGGTTATTGAAAATTTATATCGAATTTGAATGCACAAACTTTTACTATAACACCAAACCTGAAATTGCGGAAAAAATTTGCTGTTCCATACAAATTATTCAATAATTACTTACTCGACGTATGAAACACCATTTTTTTTCGCGATTTCTTTGTTGGCCTGTATTAAAAGTTGTTCATAATGATGAGTACAATAACCGCTTGAAGCAGTGGTTCCGAAAGTCATCGAACCGTTACTCACTTAAAAAATATGCAAAAGTAAAGGAGCAATACTACGTCACACGTAAAAAAAAAGACAGTCGTTCTCATGTCTACAGCATGTTCTCAGTTCAATGTGTCCAACTTTTTTATTTCTTCCTAATGTATAAACAACAGTAGACAGGGAAATGTGGAAAGAGGTGAGGGTGGCCTTTGCCCTGCAGTGGGACACCGTAGGCTAATAATAATGTAAAAAAAAAAAATAACCTTCGGGGCCCACCCTGCGTCCCCACTGGTCGGTCGTAGGGTGGGCCCCTATAAAATTTTATGAATAAGATGTCATATATTTTTATCTCTTCGTTTGTTTCCAAGTCTATAATGCTTTTGTGTATCAGCGTATCTTACTTCTGAAAAAGAGTATATTTATTTAAGCACTGAAAAAATATCTTCTCGAAAAGATCTATAATCTCCTACCCTTTTTGCCGTGCCCGACAACGTCTACGATGATACTTATCTATAATTTTCTTTTTAAACATCCTGTGCAAAGCAAATAAATGTATTGAGTACCTATTATACAGGTGACGTAAAATTTTGGAGTATTAAGGGTGGCTTTTCTGTTATATTTAGAGAGCTCTGTGGGGCTAAAAAGGCCGCTTTAGATGAATCACAATATGATTCATATTACAAATGTCAAAATATCTACTTAATTGACGACTCTTAATGTCATCCGCATAAGGTTCATATTCAGTAATCATCTGTTTGACAGTTACTATGCAGATCAGTAGACGAACTGCTCAATGTGGCCTTTTTAGGCACCCTGGTCTTAGCAAACTTTAGGTGAATTTTGAAGATATTCAAAATGCTATTATTAATTTTTTTTAAAGGTGTAGTCAAATTGAAATTTCTCAAAAAACCTATTTCCCAACAGGAATGTTTCCTACAAACAACGCCAACATCGTATTTGCAGGATACGAGAAAAAATACAAAAACCTATTTCCGATACATTTTCTTTTAAAACATACCTTAGTATGCACGTAGCTTAAAATCACGGTACCTGACACTGATCGATTGATGACCTCTCAACCAAATTATACAGTATTGACCTTGCGTGGTGTAAAAAAAATATACTACAAGAACGTGTCTGTGGCCTATCATTTAAAAAATTTGACCATACAATGCATTTTCCAAAATAGTATCTTAAGTAATATTTTATTAAAACGCTTTTATTAGCTTCACTTATAACTAACTAACACTGTAAAAAAAATCTTGGAAGTTAAATTTGACCCACTTCCCGGTTTCCGATTGAGCTGAAATTTTGCATACACGTTTAGTTTGGATGACAAAAGCGTTTTCTTTAGTTTTTTTTTAATTATATTTTTTTTAATCATTTTAAAATTGTCAACCAATTTTCGATATTATTTAAGAGTAAAGATGCTTACTGAAGATTGTGATCAAAGGAGATAAAAATTGCTAGAATTATTTTGTATCTCTCTATAAAACTAGTTAAATCATTACTACGTATAAAATTATAATGTTAACTCAAAAACTTCGTTCTAAGAAAAAAAGTTGTTATGACAATAAGACTCAAAGGTAATGATATATAATAATGATTAATAGAGGTCGCCCAGTGGTCGAAATTCGACCGTAATTTTTAGGTGTCTGCACCCCTTCATATAAACTGTAACTATGCCAAATCTCACACTCCTCCGTGCGCGCAATATGCTTATAAAGGGGTACAATGTTTTCTTGGGGTAAGAAGTCCTACGTCTATGGTACAATTAATGATTTATATGTGTGTGTGTCAAACGCATGGTAGTGTGTGTAATGATATGTTTATTAATTTTCTTCATTTCTAATGCATTTTATATAAAAATATTAGCTTTCTGCACTCCTTCTCCATATAAACTTTAACTATGCCAAATCTCACACTCCTCCGTGCGCGCAATATGCTTAAAAAGGGGTACAAAGTTTTCTCTTCACGTATTAATATAGAGATTAGAAAACAATGATTGAAGTAACAAAGTCCAAACAGAAAACCTATTAATTTGTAATATTTTACTAGGGTACTTACAGTGTTTCTCCACAATTAAATCACTACAACACACCTTTAGTCAGGAGAAGATTATTATACTTATTATTTAATTGAATTATGCTAAAACAACATCATAATGGTGGCTGAGATAAAGCTGCTGCGCACCAGTTGCTTCGACGGAATACTTAACACCAATGACACAAAGATGACGCGAAACTTCTAACGAAAAAAATTAAGCAAAAACCGGCTTCAAAAATCAAAAACGAATAATTTTCATAGTCTAACAGCTTCTGAAGTCGCAGCCAAACTAAGGTGCTGAAGCATTAAAGGCTCAGCTTCAGAAACTGTCAAGTTTATTAGGAAAACTATTTTATTAGTTTTTTTTAAGTAGGTTATCCTTTTTTATTATGTTTTGTTTATTTGTCGGTGTAACGGTGAATTTAAATAAATAAGAACATCATAAGCGTCGTAATGTATATTACCGGTTATTAATTTGGTCAAAACCTAAACTGAGGCGCAACGACCGTGTCGTCACAGGGCCGGAAGCAAACGTGAGAAATAATTATAATATTATGTGAATAAACGTTCGTAAACAGAATCCCAATTCTCGTAATTAATTTACACTATGACTGCAAGTTGCCCAAACTGAGATTATATTATGAATTGACAAAAAATCGGTATTCTACTACTCTTAAAGTTCAATCCGACAGTATGATTTGAATTCAATCTTCTTACAGACTCATTTCAATCTCATTTTTGACGTTCATATATGGACGAGAATATCAATTTTATTATGTGTCGGTTCAAAATGTTAGCAGAATAGGTACCGATTTGCCTTTAACCAACTTTCGACCTCATTACAATATAATTTCACGTTTGACGTTATTTGTTAGGGTAGGAGGAGAATACCATTTGTGACATTCATGACATTGCATGTATAATAGAAGATCGGAACCAAGAATATTAGGTTCTTGATCGGAACTATATTTTGAACATTTTTAATTACGAGAATTGGGCCTCAGGTAAGAAATCGACGGAAACGGAAATTTAAAGATAAAGATATTTTTATTTTGCAAACATGGGTAATACATAAAAGCATGGTGGAATAGAAAAATTTGGGCTCAGCCATGTTTTACCAGTAGGCGTGCAAAACATTAGAAAGAAACAGTGCAAGTGTAGTATATACACTGATCGCTTGTTCTATCATAAAATAATTATTACATTGAATCTATAATATCATTCAGGGTAATTACATATTAAAACTAAACAAAAAAATTTTAAAAAAATGCAACATTATATAAATTCTTATTCAATATAATTATTTAACAAAATTTCTTTCACTTAGAAATTCATTAATATTATAATATACCTTGTCTGCTAAAAATGTTCGCAACCTTTTTTTGAATAAATTCCTGTCTAGATCTCTCCAACACTTAGGTAATTTATTGTATATGACCGGTGCCATGCAGCAAACACTTTTGCTCATTAAGTACGCTATCTCAATATAAACCTTCCAGTTACGATACAACCAAGTAGTTTAATTTTACGTGTTGTTATTTTTTTCTTTGTAAATCGTTTGATTTCGACATTTTTTTATTGTTATTTCGAAGTATTTGAATTGAGATAGTACAAATATAGTAATCTGTGAATTGAGAAGCAAACTTTTTATAAAAAGTGACTGGTCATATTATGACTCCCGATTTTATAAGAAGTTGAATTTTCGTTTTCAGATTTCCGCCCATGGGAACTGTGGAGCCCATGGAATTAGGGGAAAGTTGTTCAGTTCAGGGATCTGATTACCTCAACTTATTAAACCATACAGAGTAAATATCAATATGAAATAACAAAACAATAATACAAAAAATTCTGGTGATAAAAATTTTAAGGGTGTGTAGGTTAAAAAAATAAAACTTCCTTTGTATTTCTTAAAATGTATTTTTCTTAAGAACATTGAGTGAGTAGGTAAAAGACAAGGATAATTTTTTATGTAATGCGCAAAAGACAATGCAACTTACTGGCCCAATTTTTTTAAAGTAGTTGCCCAAATGTGAAACCAATGGTAATTGACAGATCTTATTGCCACTAGTAACTTTTACTATGGCAACAAAAAAATCTACCCGAGTAAAAAAAAGATACGACCATCAGAAGGAAAATATATTATTTATTATAAAATTCGTTAAACTTGTTTTTGATTATGAGAACAAGACTGGTAGGTAAGGAGGGAGGCATTTATAAAGAAAATACGAAGGAGTAAGTATTTTTGGTATAATAAAATAAAAATGATTTTATTCAAAAATAATTTTATTTATTTTCATTAATATTTTTACAATCATTATGTAATGAATTTATACTTATTAATTAATCATTAAAGATAAATAAACTATCAAAAATAAAAAAATAAAAACTCGCTTCGAATTGAGAACCTCCTCCTTTTTTTTGAAGTCGGTTAAAAAAAGTGCGGAGCGATGAATCACATTTTGGTGTCCGGCCCATGCAAAGGACCATTAGATATTATTTAGAAGTGGTAGGGTCCTAAGCCCCTTTGTCACTGCGACCTGCGAAGATCTATTGTGGCACAAAGTACCATACGACAGTAATAACATGGGCTCAAACACCAATTGCTCATCTACCAGATATACAACTGCAAGAGCAATTATTTATACATCTATACCTGTAAGGTACCGTTAACCAATACATGGCAAAAATATTTTTTCGCACTGATGTGGCGAGTTTTAGTTCGTGTTCTTATAAATAAAACATCGGAATCAGGCAAATAAAAATCATTTAAATCTGTTAGTTCCGCTTCGGCATAATTATAATATTTCAATTATATAGTCGCCACCGCGTATGTGCTCACTATAAAGTTTTGATTATGAATTCAAGAATAGTACCATAATGACAGACTTTATGCAAGTGCATGCGTGGTTGACTGCTGGGTTTCGGCGCCATTATTGTGTTTGTTTTTATATCTATTGCAGTGAGTATAGATAAAGTAGTGTATGAAACTGCAAGCGTAGCATAACCACCATAGATGCGGGTTTCTTCTACGGAAGAATAGAAAAATAGACCGGTTATGGAAATATTTCTACTCGTCGGTAGGATTTGGTAGCCAGCTACTTCACTAACTACTTACCCGTTGCTGTGGAATAGTTGTTTGTTATGCAAGGCTGCAAAGTTGTTATTTGGTGCGAGTGCTTGTATTGAATACCGAGCAAGCGAAGGATTCTAAGAGTGAACCACTCGCTTCGGTCGTGGTTCAAGAATATTATCCTGAGCGTAGAGTGAGGGATTCAAAGGCACGAGACGCAAATAATTTTGCAGCCATGCGAAACACACAACTTTTCATCTCATTAAAGCGAGGAAAATGTTAGATTATATTTGAGTTATTCTTCTTCACCACTGTACACTTGTCCAACGCGCCAACCCCTCACTCGCGGCAGAATGCTCTCGTGATTACAAGACTTGGGGCCCGGTCTGTGCTCTACACCATAGTTCGTCACGTTCGAATTTCGAATAACTTTTCCACGCTAGCGGATAAAATAGACTTTTGCGCTCGGATTTCGAAGAATAAAGAAAGCCTTTCCGAGCTAGTGAGATGAAAAGAATATTTTATCTTTGTCTACGTAGAAACCTGAGTTTGGATGTCGAGATGGATAGAAAGAGCTTTGTCTATTCTTTGAAGAATAGAAATAGAAACGGTTATGCTACAGGTGCTACACATAGGTACCTTACTAGATATTAAATATGATAAGCTATTAAAACCCTTGCCTCAGCTCGGTTTTACACACACTCGTATTTTAATTACCCCTTTTATGCAGCAGTTTCTTAAACTACTATTATTAGATTGCAGGTATTACCCAAATATTCTTTTCATAGGAATCTAATGCATAAAAACGATTTTGTAGTAAATATATTTTTATTTCACTAAACAAGAATTACCTCCTACTTTTTTCTTTTTAAATAACTACTCACTATACCTTATACAAAAAGTAAATAAAAGCAATAAAAAACCCGACTGCTTAAAAAGTGAACTATAAATTAATAAAAAATCACTTTAAATAAAAAATGAAAAGAAAAAAACTAGTATTAGTAGTAGAATTCTAATGCGGAACATAGCGAACCCATTAAAAATTGCGATAGACTCAAATCTTCCCAATAATGAGTCCCGAATTCCCGACTGTTATAGTCGCTAGTCGCGTTTTTTTCAGCTTTTATTTAAAGTTGACATTTTAAGCAGTCACTGTATTGTTTATTTTTTTTACACTTTTTGTTTAGTTTTAAGTGAGAATAGTTGCTAACCAACTTTAAATCGTTATAGATCCTAAATGGTCATACGAAATGAAAAATGATAACAGAAACCTAAAGATGATTTTCAAATACCTATTCAATGACACCCCACTTAACATAGTTTGTTGACTTTCATTTCTATCTTTTCCACAATATGGCGTCTACTTGTCGCCATATTGAATTTTAATTACTTTCAGGTCTTTAGTGATACTTGCAAGAATAAGACAAATCTATTGACGTAAGAATCATTAAAATCGGCCCACGCATTTGGTGTCTAGAGTGCCACAAAGGAATAAACATGCATACATAAGCTGATAAACACATTACCCTCCTTTGCATCGCGCAGTCGGGTAATAAGCAGTCACGGCAGTCACTAATTATACGTTTACTTTGAATCAATATCGCATAATCAAATCAAGTTTAACCGATGTTATTATAAATATTTTATTTTGTCTCTTAGGGTCGTATCTTTTTTTTACTCGGGTAGATTTTTTTCTTGCCATAGTAAAAGTTACTAGTGGCAATAAGTTCTATCAATTACCATTGGTTTCAACTCTGGGCAACATGTTTCAAAATATTGGACCAAGCTTCTATGGAAGAGTTGCATTGTCCTTTTCAGAGTCATTCAGTGTCCGTGCCCAAATGGAACCGCAGTACTAAAATTCACTCCAAAACAAAATAAAAATTTGATTATGTATGGCTTGCACTAATAAGTTATGCGTGTCCCCCATACTGGGTCGAATATTCGTATCCCAATACTGCGGTTGCATTATGGAACAGAGACTGAATCACAAATTATGCGCGCTACATAAAAATATATCCTGTATATAGGTTAAATCTCATAGGGTAGGTATCAGTTCTAGATATTCAAAGGGGCATCATCATAATTCAGTTTCTTTTTTAATTGGTTTACAAACTTATTTTGTGACATTGTGTATAATGTCCCTATTAATTTTTATATTTTGAAATTATTTTTGGTGTACCAAATGTTTTATTTTAATACCTAATCTTATATAATTGTAAATTCAAATGCATACAAAAACTTGTAAACTGTGAGCATGATGTAAGTAATAATGTTATAGATATATTTACTAAATACCTACCTACATGTTGTCTGGTACTATGAGTCTGTCATGCTCACTAAAATGTCTCGCTGATGGTGGCGTTGTGTGTCGGGTCGATGAGTTCCCTTCATTGTGGTCGAGCTTGGCGAGGCTGACACATGCGTCATGCTCGTGAACGGGTGCCGTCTGTCGGAACTGGTCAGCTCGTAACTGCCATGGCAATCTTATTCAGAGGCAATTCATTATTATCCTAGTTTTATTTATATTCGCATTGAATTGCATTATTCTCGCAGATCTTACCACAACATTGTACTGATAAAGATTGTCAAGATCTATTATTTATTTGAAAAGAGTTTCCATGGAGTTTCTTGCTGGTTCTTCTCCATAGGATCTACTATTTGGAACCGTGCACCTAGAGTCTCGACATTTCATAAGTGCCTGTATCTGGTTTACATAAAATAAAGATCTATTCTAAAAATACTCAAAAAGCACGAAACAAAAATAACTTTTATTTAATTTTCTATGGTCTATATTTAATAGTAAGCATAAAATTTCAATTTTGATTCCGGTATAAATACATATATTTCGAGACAATTATTAGGAACTATTATTTAAAAGTAAAATTGAGGATATTTAAAAAGAGATCTAAAACTTTTATAATGAAAGTATTTGGTATTTCTATAACATTTAACTGAAAAAGTACATCATATACTTTAATATATGAACGAGCACATTATAATAGGGGGGGCCATAAAAGAAAAAATTCTGATGGGACGCATAGGTTAATTAATTACTTATTAGCTAGCGAACCGCATCGATGTCTAACATCACAATAGTTTGACAATATCAGTGTTAATAAAAACACTTTTTTCGAAAGCTTAGGATAGTTCATCGCAAAGATCTTTTCGGGGTCCAAAAAGTAATCGATCCTCAGTAACAGGCGTAAGAATATATTTTTTGTAATATTTTTATACTATTTAAGACCAGTGTTCCATGTCGTCGTCGTCTTAGAAACTATAAGTCTTAGGATCGTAGCCCTTCCCGGCGACCTTGTCGTCGATCCAGTTCCTCAGAACTGAGATGTCCACGTACACTCCAGGAGTGCCGTCGCCGCCGCAGCCGATGCCCCACGCAACGATGCCGCTTTGGACGTAACGGTCTTTATAGTGCTGGAAGAGAAATATTTGTAAATTCGCTTGGCTTGTATGTCCACATTTTTTATGATTTATAGGCGAAGAAAGAGCATGCCGGACACCTGGCTACTGGCGCCATCGTGATTCGTTATCATCTGTTGGAGTCAGGATAACAGCTTGTTCTACTACGAGGCCGCTTTTTCATGAGCTACCGCACAGACGACATGACAACATTTATATGACTTCGATGGCCATCTTTATATTTATAAACTTGTCCCCCGATGCGGTGTTGTTCCCTGAGACAACATTTCATAGAAAAACATGGAAAAACGGTTATGACTTATCGATAAGTTATGACTAACAAAATATTCAAACGTATGGTGAGGAGAAATGGTTCATTCACGAAAGTTCTAGGCTCTTCGTTTTATAAAGATTTTAGTTCCTCACCTCAATAGGACAAGACAGTGGAGATCCACCGTCTCCCTTGCAGGTATCCTTGCCAGGCTCTCCGCCCGCACACATGAACGTCGAGTGCAGTTGAAAGAACTTTCCTAAGCGGGTCTTTCGGAGCGCCGCCTGACATTTGTCGTGTTTCACCACTGGCAACTCGATCTGAAAGATACAAAGAAAAAAAAAGATATCCATTACTGTCTGCTGCTGCGCAGTAAAGTTAACAATCCTAGTGTACTGGGGACTGTTTGTCCCTGACGGATAATATGTGCGTGCAGGTCGGCAACGGCATCGGCTGTTTGCATGTACGGGACACGGACTCACCTCGCGCTCAGGCGCCGTCGAAGGCGTTCTGTCATAAAAATGCATTATTTGTCCACGAGTTCCAACATGTCGACATTTTCGGTTCATTTGTGGGATTGACGTTCATTCTCTATTTCTGAAACCACTTCCCTGGGGCATTGGCTGCGGATTGGAGTCGGTCTGTTATGGCGTTGTTGTTTGTACCGGAGTAATATAATAAATACCACGGAATAACGCCGGTCGACACATGCCATTATTTGGGATATCGGTGGTGTACAGCATGAAGAGTAGTGCTGGGGAGACGAGAACGCACCTTCTATGCGGTAGCGGAAGCTGCGGTTGAGCAAAAAGTCTCAAATGATTTGCACGAGTCGGTCTGGCTACTGGCACGTTGAGTTGATATATTATTATTATTTGTTTGAAGAGGTAGGGTACTAAGCCCCTTTGTCACTGCGACCTGCGAAGATCTATTGTGACGCCTCTTGTATTATTACAGCACTCCCTCCAGCCGTAAGTCAATAATGAAATTGACTATATTCTTGGGGTGGAGGGATTTAATCTCATCTGGTGAGATTAGGTGGCCCCCCAGGTGCTGGCTTCTAGTGTGGTGTACTACGTCACACTCGCATAGGATATGTATGGGCGTCTCATCCTTCTCGCGACAGAATCTGCAAATTGTGGTGTCACTAAGGCCCATTTTTTGTAGATGCTTGTTTAGTTTGCAGTGCCCAGTGAGGGTTCTTGTCAAGATCCTAATTCGGCTCCTGTTCATGGAAAGCGCTTGTTCCGTAAACTTTCTGTTGAAGCCTGTGAGAAGCGCTTTGGAGTGTGCTTGGCCTGAGGACTTTTCCCAGAGCTTGATACTCTGTTTATAGCCCCAGGACCTGAGGTAGGTGGAGGTTGTGCACTTAGGAATTCCACAAATGGGTTCAGGGCCCATTGTGGTGCTTTTCGCTCCAGCTCTTGCTAGCTCATCGACAGTTTCATTACCACCGATGCCACTGTGTCCAGGTACCCATCCTATCGCTACCGAGTTCGATGTTCCTAGTAAGTTCAGCAGCTGGACACAGTCCTTGATGAGTTTAGAGTTGATCTCCTCTGAGTTAAGGGCTTTAATTACAGCTTGACTATCAGAGAAGATAAAGATGTGCCTGTTTAGGTAGGCTTTTTGCAGACTCTCACGAACACAGCCTGAGCCTGAGTTGATATAGCTTAAATATTAAGCTGTTGTGCCAAACCTTGTCAAAAGCTTCCGCTTCTTCGAAGAAAATAAGTCCCGTTTTCTAGATAGACGAAGATACTTGAAGATGCGGTGGGCTTGGCGGACGCAACAGTGTATAGCTTGAAAGCCAAACTGCTCGTTCCCAAAAGTACCGAGGAGACTTATGGGGTGGCTAGGACTCTGGTTTGCCAGGCTTGTGGAAACCTATAATGGTACGCTTGCGTATACGCTCGTTGTATGAGATTATTGCTTAGTGCCGTTTTGAAAATGGCAGCCATTAACACGTTGACGGACAGAACTGCAATGACATTCTCTTTTGGACTTTATTCATATATTGACAGAAAGGCTATAGCAGTCCAAGTTGGCCGCCGCCCTCTGGGCGGAGCTGTTAAGGCAGACGTTTGATTCATGTAAAATAATAAAATTAAAAAGCGTTCTTTAGTGTCACTTGTCAACTTTTTCCAATTCAGCCAGTGTCTAATTGAGCAGATTTTACACTCGATCAAACCTACCACACTATCCCCTCCCGCACCCCGCATGGGCAGGTCGGCTATAGCATTCGCATTCGCGTTATATTGTCCCATTGCAAACAATCTTAGTTATCAGATGCGCCAGAACTGCTATAGCAGCAACAAATATTTCATACCAAAAACTAGTGTCAAAGTGTGTGACTCATTGTCCGTCAACGTGTTAAGGTAATGGGCGGAGAAGAGATTGACCACCTTGTTGGCGAAGCTGTTTGAGCCAGAGGATTTCCTGGATTTGAGCTTTCCGATGAGTGAGGACAGGTGAGACTGAGGATATGGGGTTATCGGGGTCCTTGGATGGAGGAAAGGCGAATCTACGTTCGAGTACGGCATCCACATCCACACCACATGGTAAGATGGTCCTAAGCGACCGGTAGAGCGCTGGGCGAGCATTGGGCGTCTGGGCTATTGGCTATTCTAGGCATTCAGACTGCTCACCGTCGTCAAACGCGGGGTTTTGGTTGGGACGGCTGAGAAGGAGTATGGTATCAGAGATTAGGGGTTTGCTGTTTGTTAATAAAAATTAAATAAATAATCAAATATTAAAATTAATTTTGAAAGGAATTAAATTTCTTCGCCTGCAACACTAAAGAAGAACGCGAAATCAAAATCATTGAAAATAAAGCCAATGTGATGTTCACATATTGTTGAATAAATTCTTACCTTCTTCAAAATAACTTGGTAGCTCCCCTCTTTACCGAACTTGTCCTTGCCCCAACCGGTCGCGAAGCACCGGGTGCCGTCCTCCTGGGGCTGGCGGGCGGGAGGCAAGCAAGCCACTCCTACGTTAGGAGCTAAATCCATGGGCTTGGCCAGGTGCAGGATTGCGATGTTGTAGAACAGGTTTCCTGGAGAAGAGAAGTAGTTAGTCCTACGAATGATCTTTCCGAATTGGATTACATTTGCACGGAACAGCCCATACGATTAAGCTTTTGAACGCCACCGACGTCTATACACGTCAAGCTATAAGGCCCTTTACACTAATGACATCAATAAATTTGGTCCATGAAAATACAAAATCAATTCTGTCCCTATTCTTTTTGTAGATGAATAATATTTCCGCTTAATTTAAGGCACGGCCGTGGCGGTCATATGATTATGTGATGCTCTTTTCTCAGACATAATCCTGCAATGTGACTACAAAACCAAAGAATGAATCAACTTAGAAAGAAAGAAAAATCATTTATTTGGGGACTAGACATCAGACAACACAGTGCACAAACATAAAAAAGAAAAAAAAAAGCAAAAACTGTAACAATACAAACAATGTGCTGTCGGTATGCTAGTACCAAATGGGTTGCCAACTCAGCATTTGCTGGGCATACGAACACCCAGCGCTGATTTTCAGTTGGCACCCCTGCAGTGACACACGGACGGAGGAAATAAACTTCTCTCTTTTCTTCAACTTCTGTCTTACCTTTATTGAAGTCCTTATGGGTCTCAACCGAAGACACGTATCTATCCTGGAACGGGTAGATCTCCTTGGTGCTCTGTGTGTCCCACTCTCCCGCCCTGACCTTCAGGTCCCTGTTGGTGGTGCCGGCTGTCAGCACCACGCTGGGGTGGATGAGGGAGCCTCCTCCGATGTACACGTTCAACTTCTCACCATCTGGCTCGCTGTCATCGACAAGTTCGATCCTGGGAGAAGCAGGAGTTAATTAATATTTTAGAGATACTAACAGTTTTTTAGAATTATTTTAATTTATTGTTAATGTTTTAAATAAGACCGTTTTATTAAAAATAAATAATTTTAAGTAAGTAATAGGTATTATTCGTATTATTATACCAAAGTGACTGATTTACCTGTAAAGATACACCGACAAGACTAGGTGCATATGTGTTATGACGCGACATTATTGATCAGCTTCATCACATGAGACATGTCTGTTTCTTCGCACAAATTCGCACTCCACATTAAAGCTGGATCCATTTACTACGTACTCCGTGTCTGTCTGTATAAAGGCCTATTCAGACCTAAGCGGTATTCGCTACCGTCTGCGGCAGAGAAAACCCAGTGGGTACTTATGCGGTAATATTACTGTTCACACCAAAACGGATTTCGCTATCCTTGTGGGTAGAATAACGCGCGGAAGTCGAGTTTCGCTCAGAGAGGTAAGAAATTTTCGCCAGTTAGTCATTTCTGAGTCGCCAAAGAATATATGTACATACTAAATACCTGAGCGAAACCCGCGCGGTATGTACCTCTACCCACAGCGGCAGCGAATATCGCTCAGGTCGCCCTAGCCGCGGTACTTGATACTAAATACCTGAGCGAAACCCGCGCGGTATGTACCTCTACCCACAGCGGCAGCGAATATCGCTCAGGTTTGAATAGACCTTAAGGTGTTATTTTAATAATCCAAAATAATTTAAAGCTAGGCTCTATGAATGGTATAGAATTTATTTCTAATATCAAATTAAAGCTGCAGTAGATTAAAAAAATATGTAGGCAATAAGATCCGGCGGCGACGCGATGCGTGTGTGTCAGAGTAGCTGAGCCCACCAGATCATGTGGTCGAGTTCATGACCTTAGCGCCATTCACAATCATAGAGGAATAAAGGTTTTATGCAAGCGGAAAAATTAATTAATTTTGAAAACGTATAAAAAATACCGTACCTTTGTACTTGATATCTTTACTTATTTTCTTTGTCATGTGTATGTGTAAAATAAATAATAAATAAAAATGTATTACCTATTGATTTACCTAAAATATTTTGGATGATTAAAATACGACCATGTGGTGTATATTTTTATGGAATATGGTATCAAAATATTAATAGTAATATATTATAAGTAGATACTAACTTGAGGATGGCGACCATCCAGGGGAACTCTCCGAATTTGGTCTCCCCGTTAGTTTCGCCGATGGTTCGCAGACCCGCACCGTCGGGGTTGGCCCAACCGCAACCTTCACGCTGAAAGCATAATACTCATTTAGAAAGATTGCTCATATTAGCCTTAAAAGCCTGACAACACAAAGGAATAAAATATACAGTGATAAATAAAATTAACCATCCATATTTTAGGCGGAACTTTCTCTAAGGAACATAGTTCGAAATCACAAAATTTTAAAATCGACTTTACATACAAAGGTCACCAGCTCTGAATCTGGGCGGGGGGAAACCAGGGGGGCACCTGCCCCGTGCCGTTTTAAGGGGCGCCAAAATCATATATTATGTTTGAAAAAAATTCATTTGATTTTAAAACGCCCAGTTTTTTTTTGATAGAAAAAGAGTTTATGTTTATTAGAACAACAAAAAAGAAAAGCAAAAACAGAGAAAACATTATAAAATTAAATGTTTTTTTGTGCGAAAAGGCCGCTGCTCAACTTATCCTAAGTCGATTTTTGAAGTGTAAGTGATGTCTCTGCCAGGGGAATGCTAGATCTCATCGGGAGCGTAATTTTTCATGATTTCTTCCCGAATGTTGATATAATAAAATAAAAATAATTTATTAGTGGAAGAGTTACGTACCTCAGGCTCATCGGGCTTAGGTTGAGGTTTGATGGGCTGGTCTGGAGGCTTCTTATCGGAGACCGGGCAGCACGTATCGATGTACGACTCGCAAGGACCGTCACGGACACTGGACAAATACATTCAAGGTTAGAAATAATAGGAAACTTGCAAGTATTTTTATTTTTAGTTTGTCGTACAGATAAAGGATTAAAATGAACATAGAAAAATAAAATGCACGTCTACATTAAATATCACAAAAAAGAAATATGACTTTAAAATGTTCGCGCCAAAACAGTGTCACGTGACATGACTTCATTGCAAAGCTTGTTATAGCGTGTGAATATGGTTACCAAGGAAACACGGAAACACGAAGCCACTAGGAGACAGAGTTAATAATATTATAGACGTGGATGTCATTTCGTCATTTGAATTTATTTGCGTCTTTTATTAAGAGCAGTACAGTATACAATCTACAATCACTAACGAATAGAAACACCATCAAAATGTACTGAATTGACATAAAAAAACACTAGAAAGAAGGAGAATGACAGTTCTATATACCGAATGTCGATGACTCCCACACCGTCAGCGATGACTGTGTTATTGTCGATGTCGCAAAGGTAGTAGCTGATGCACTCGCCTACTTGGCCGTTGGGCAACTTGCATGACAGGTCCTGCGGTCCTACATCTGTTGGCAAAACGGAATCATGTAGATTTGTCATAATCATAGTAATATTATAAAGAGAGAAGTCCTGATTGACTGACTGACTGACTGACTTATCATCAACGCACAGCCGAAACTACTGAAGCTAAAGTCACGAAATTTGGAGAGTGGGTCCATTTTGTATTGTAGGCAAGCAATAAGAAGGGATTTTTGAAAATTCAGCCCCTAAAGGGGGGAAAAAGGGGGTGAAAGTTTGTATGGGAGTCCCTTCATTTTTGAACTGAGAAAGATGAAAATTGGGATTTAGGCTTTTGGTTACAAATAAAGAAATATGTTTCTACGTTTTTGGAAATTCATCCCCTAAAAGGGCGAAATAGGGGTGAAAATTGTTTTTGAAGTATAAAACGTGAATATTGGGATTGTTTTTGAAGTGAGAAACATGAAAATTGGTGTTTCGGCTTTTGGTTAGAAATAAAGAAACACGTGTTACCGCGTTATTGGAAATTCATCCCCTAAAGGGGCGAAAAAGGGGTGTTTTTTTTTTAAGTGAGATACTTGAAAATTGAGATTTAGGCTTTTGGTTAGAAATAAAGAAACACAAGTTTCTGCGTTTTTGGAAATTCATCCCCTAAACGGGCGAAATACGGGTGAAAATTGTTTTTGAAGTGAGAAATGTTAAAATTGGGATTTAGGCTTTTGGTTAAAATGAAAGAAACAATTGGTTTCGCGTTTTTCGAAATTCAAACTCTAAGCGGATGAAATAGTTATATCTTTTGACGGTTGGGTTAAGCAATTGGCATTTTGCGCTACGTATCACGGGTTCGTGAAGATCAATCTTAATGGCAGTATGTAGTGTTTACTTACCATAAGAACCAGGATTTACAGGAGGCGCCATAGTTGAGGATCCGTTGTCCAGCTGGCCTCCTCCAGTGGTGGCAGATGGACCGAAGATGTCGCTGAGCACCCTATCCAGATCCTTGGCTCCTAATTTTTATTAGTTTTAAACTTTAATCATTTATTGCAGGGCGATTAGACATTTGTGATAGCCAGCACTCAGATAAAACTATTGTTACTGTTAGTTTGATTAATTGAAAACTATTAATAATTACCAGTAATTATTAATAGAAACCAATATAATAAGGTAATTTAAAAAAAAAAACACCCCCGCCTTGTAAATATAATAAATCTTAAACTAGTTTATTACTTTTACCAACTATGTTGAGAAATTATCAATAATGTAGTGTGTATCTGTGGCATCGTAGCTCCAAAACGGATGGAAGGATTTCAATGCAGTTTTTAAAAATTAAAAGCTACTTTCATGAAAATCTGTTCAGTCGTTCAAAAGTAACAGCTCTTTTTCTAGTTGGAGTCGGGGGTTTTTGACGGTTAGGTTAAGGGATATACTAATGAGAATCTGACGGCACGGTGTGTGCAGTGACAGAGCAATTGGCAATCTGCGCTACGTATCGTGGGTTCGTGAAGATCAATCTTAATTGCAGTGTGTAGTGTTTACTTACCATCAGAACCAGGATTTACAGGAGGCGCCATAGTTGAGGATCCGTTGTCCAGCTCCAAGACTGTGGTTGACGCCTCATCCTGGCTTCCTCCAGTGGTGGTAGGTGAACCGATGTTGTCGATGAGCGCCGTATCCTTGTCTCCTAATTTTTACGTATTTTTTATGTAAACTATAATCATTTATTGCAGGGAGATTAGACATCTGTGACAGCCAGCACTCAGATAAAACTATTGTTACTATTAGTTTGATTAATTGAAAACTATTAATAATTACCGGTAATTATTCAAAGAAACCAATTTAATAAGGTAATTTTTAATAAATTTCACCCATGTCTTGTAAATATAATAAATCTTAAACTAGTTTATTACTTTTACCAAACATGTTGAGAAATTATTAATACTTATCGGTAATTATTAATATTAACCGCATTTATTGCTCTGAACTTCTGAAGTGATGTAATTCATCACAATTAAATTGTAGTTTTTCTTTAAGTACCGATGGTGATCAAAATTGCGATTTATAAAATAATAAATAAAAATAAAAATAAATTCGTTTAATTCAGACCATATCTGATCAGTCCATATTTTGTTAATAACATTTATATAGATACAACAATAACAATATATAGATTTATGCTGCGGATGTTTTATTGCAAAAATTAAAAAAAAAAAAATTTAAAAGAAATTTAAAAATTTAAAATTTCAAGCAGTTTGATGTTTTCTGCATGTACAGTCAGACAAAAATGTGGTCTATCAATTTTAACATAACTTCCTATCAAATGATGATGATAAAGTAATGTGTGGCGATCGAATTAGAACCAGTGTTTAGTATGGTTACTTACCATCAGTCTGGCTTCCTTCAGTGGTGGTAGACTGACCGACCAACCGTGATCGATCGAAGAAGCCATTGAACCTCGTATCCAGACCCTTAAATCCTAATCATAGGAGCAAACTTTTGAGTCGGTCTTAAAAAAATGTACGATTTTGTTTGGAGATTTTTTTAGTTATTATTCTGGGTACAATATCGTAAATAGGAATGTGTGGCGATTGAATTAGAACCTAGGGACCTACCACGAATGTGTTTGTCTTATCGTAACGTTAACGTAAGCAAATGTAGAATGAAAAATACAATAGTTCTATCGCATTTTACGCAACATATGTACGCTTGTTTCATGACAATCTAAAAATACTGCATGTATTTCCATAAAATATCTATTTATTTTATTTATTTGTTTATTTAAAGGACCTCCAACAAAGGCTACACAGACACATGACATGTTAAACAATTTCATTTGTTGGTATTCATTGTGCACCTCCAATTATAGGAGATCACAGCATGCACTTACTAGGCACTAGGTGAATCAAAAATAAATTAATTAATTAAGTGAGAAATACACACAGACAAAAAAAATATCGGACTATAAAATTTAAATTAATCTAAGACATACATCATTATACATTAAAGAGATAACATTACAGGTATAAGTACAGGTAATTTTTTTTTTTTTTTTTTTTTAATCATTGCCCCTCACTAGGATTCAAGAATAATATTAATCATATCATGGATTTAACGTGTATATTTTATTCAAAGTTTGCTTACGTTAACGTTACGATAACTCAAAGAAAATCGTGGTAGGCCCCCAGTAATTTCCGGGGTTTAGAGTTTACTTACCATCAAAACCAATTTTCTGGAAACCTCCATTAGTGGTAGATCGATCGAAGAAGTCGCTGATTGTCTTATCCAGGTCCTTAAATCCTAATCTGCTGGCTGCATTCAGATAAATTAATTATGTACATCACCATTGACCTACTATTACAATAGACATTGGGTCTGCGCTCAAGTGTCCGAGCCAAAAGAGTTCCAAAACGAAAAAAGAGTTCCAATCGCGCGCCTGTCTTTTTTTTTGTGAACCGACATAATACACGTCAAAAATGCGGCAACTGTACTTATAAAAAGTTGAAAAAATTGTCGCAAGTAAAATTAAGCTGTTTACTAATGACAATACGATTTTAATTAGGATGTTATAGTTTTTCATATTTCTTTAAATGTACCTACGCATATATAGGTTGACTCGGGACAAATTTTTCGTGAATTTTGTTCTAGACCCGTCGTCTATTGTAGTAATAAGTCAATGTACATCACAATCAATTGTACCCTAGCTATACAATGTGTAAGCGATATCGTAACGAAAACGGATACTATGGATTAAGTACATGATTTTGGATAAGGGAGTAATTAAACTTAGCGTCGGACTTTAAAAAAAAAGATTTTGTTTGCAGATTTATGCTAAGAAAATCATATTTTTTTTTAAAAGACACGCTTTATTTTTGTTCTGATGTTTCCAGAATCATTTACTGAATCCATGGTATCAGTTTTGGATACGATTTCACTTACACCCTGTATAATAAGTACCGATAGTTAATTAAACCATTGCGGATTTATTGTTGCAAAATAAGGTAGTTTGATGTTTTCTGCATACCTACTATCAATTTTAACAAATCTTTCTTTCAAATTAAAATATCACTAAAGTTTAATTAATATAAAAAATGAGACATCGAAACTGGATACTGCATAAGTGAAGGCCTAGTGACCAACCATGTTTCCCCTGCGCGCCTCACGAATTTACTTATCACTCCATTTACTACCTACTCCGTGTCTGTCTGTATATTCTTTGGTGTATATTTTTATGAATTAATACTAATACATTATAAAGTACTAACTTAATGACGACCATCCAGATGAACTCTCCGAATTTGTTGCCGGTGCCTTCTCGCTGAAAGAATAATACTCATTTAGAAAGAAAGCTTATATTAGCTTAAAAAGGAAAGGAAAAAAATATACCTACTATCCGTGCGTATGAAGAATGGGATTAGAAATGGCGGCTCATCTAGCCTGTACTTTCAGCATACACGGCATACACAGATTTGCGCACAGACTTAAGATACTACGTATGACTGAAGTTATAACTTAAAAAACTGTTATCGCAACGCGTGAATAATGTTTTTTTATGAACGCTTCAGGCATGTGTGAGTATAGACAGCGTCAGTGTGCAAGCGAGAGGTGAATTCGTGGACGGAGAAAGAAGGTGAATTGAGGTGACACCATTTTTATTCCCATTCATTATGTGCACGGGTAGTACAGACACAGTCTAGTGATAAATAAAATTTACCATTCGTACAGGCTGTGATTTAAACAGTTGCCAGGTAAAACTTTACAGGAACAAGTTATAAATTGTGTAAAAATAAAATAATAACAAACAGGGTCCTAATTCTGCTATTTCAATAATGTCAGAATAGTCTTGTGATTGGTAGTTTTTACAATGTCGTTCAACCGATTTTGACTTCTATTAACTTCAACACAAAAACGAATTTACAACATTTCTAAGGAAAGGTTTTTTTTTTTTTCAAACCTTGCCCCTCTCTAATATTTCTCCTGTATCGAGGGTACAGTTTACAAACATACATGTCACATGCACACACACCCAGACCCGAAACAACTATCTGTAGATCATACAAATATTTGTTCCGTGCGGGGATCGATCGCGCGGCACGTATCGCAGAAAGCTAATCGCTTAGCCACTGCGCCAACCGTGTCGTCAAAGCTGAGTCAGGTGTGCAGATTTCCTAACGATATTTTCTTACTAAATTAAGATAAAATTAAAAAACAATGAGTAGTGGAAGAGATACATACCTCAGGCTGTTCGGGCTTAAGTTGAAGTTTGACGGGCTGAACGAGCTTAGGTTAAAGCCTGACGGCGACGAGACAGTACGTATCGCAAGGATCGACACGGACACTGGACAAATACATTCAAGGTTAGAAATAATAGGAAACTTGCAAGTATTTTAGTTCGCCGTACAGATAAAGGATTAAATAAACATAGCAAAAACAAAAAAAATGCACGAGTACTTCATATATCACAAAAAAAGAAATATGACTTTCAAATATTCGCGCCAAAACAGAGTCATGTGACACACGAAGGAGTGACGTCTAAACTCGAGGTTGGTCTTTGAATTTGATTTAACGTTCCGTTTCACGTAATTTATAGTAGGTAATGATTATAATTTGTAAAAAAATGTATAATTTTTAAAGAAATCTTTCATTAAAATCACTTTTGCACAACTTATTATTGATTGTGTAACATAATTTCCTATTATAATTTATATGTATGTTCCCATAACAGTGGTAGTGGGGTTCAAAACGGAGATTTGGAATAAAAAGGGGAGGCCGATAGCCAGCAGTAGGTCACACAAACGCTATAAAAAAGGAAAATAAAGTTCCATAGGCTCGACTGGGGTGGTACTACATAACAGTCATACATATTTCACCCGTCATAAACTATGTGTTCAAGTTGTGTGTGTCCTGGGCTGTGAAATTACCGGAACATAAGATGGCAATCCCCGATCTCTAGAGTATAGAAACGCCAAATGTTCTTAACTGACATAATTATAGGCGTTTAATAAGGCGTTCAACGGCTTAATCTCGGACCACTCTAGGAGCCTGAGTTAATAATATAAACATGGCTGCCATTTCATGCATTTGAATTTTATTATTTGCTAAAAAATCTCTTTCTTTACGTTCCGGTGACCTTGAAATATCCAATCACAGCTCAATTTATGCCCCCCCCCCTGACTTTTGGCGGTTGTATATTCAAACAAAAATTTCATAATGAGGTGTCCGTTGGGTTAAGTTTTCTGTGCTTATTTTCCGCACAATACGGAATTTTGATCACTCATGTCGGTGTATTTTTGATATTTTTAAACTTGCGCGAGTTGGGGTCTTGGAAATCACATATGCGGCCGTAGAGCTCATGCTTGGTGAGGAGGTTGTCCTCTTATGCGGAGTTGATTGTGCTAAGTTGTCTGTGTTATGAAGGAACGTGTAATAATTGAATAGAACCAATAATTTACAGTGTGTAGTATGACTGACTTTCAGAACTTTGATTTACAGGAGGCATGATAGTTGAGGGTCCGTTGTTCTTGTCTACCGGCGGCGCCGGTGTTGACACTACATTTTGGTCTCCTTCAGTGCTGGAAGGTGGACCGAAGAAATTTTTGAACACGGAATCCACATCCCAATTGTCCTGGCAGTAGGCTGCTGCCAGTAGGAGCAGGATGGGTAGTGTTTTAAACATCTGGAATAGAAGCCAAAGCGTTGATTAAATCTTTGGTGCCTTGTAACATCATCACTTGATCCACCTTTGATTATTTGGAAGCGAGAGACGCGAAATGAAGTCACTGCAAGGGTGCCAACTGAAATCAGCGCTGGGTGTTCTTATGCAGCAAATGCTAAGTTGGCCACCCATTCGGTACTGGCATGCCGGGCACTGTTTTTGTAGCCAATTCAAAGACTGGCGCGAGATTGGTACTCACGAATATGGTAACAAAGATTCATTTAAGCAAAAAATAAGAATTCATATGTTTTCAAATTTAATTAAAATAATTGCTTAGATTATAATTATTAATTGGTCAATCAATAACCAACCAATCAAATTCGATGTTTCCGTTTGTATAAAATCTTTGTTACTCTATGATTATGAATGGCACTAAGGTCATGAACTCGACCACATGACCCCGGGCTTGGCTACTTTTGACACACGCATCGCGCGCTGCACCGCCCGATCGTAATGCCTAAATAATTTATGAATCTGCTGCAGCTAAAATTTGATATTTAAAATGAATTCTATAACATACATAGAGCCTAACTTTAAAATATTCTGCATGACCTTATACATAATTATTGTTTTATTAATGTTTCATCTAAACAACAGACGAAATCGTATTAAAAAACATACAAAAATCTATTTCTCATACATTTTCTTTTAAAACATAGATACCTTAGTATACACGTAATCTTAACCTGCTATCAAATTAGACTTGACCTTGCGTGATGTAAAAACAATTTAGGTACTTCCCGAACGTGTGTGGCTCATCATTTAAATGAAAACCGGCTAATTGCGAGTCGGACTCGCGCACGAAGGGTTCCGTACCATTATCTATAAAAACGGCAAAAAAATGACGTTTGTTGTATGGGAGCCCCCTTATTCTGTTTTTTAGTATTTGTTGTTATAGCGGCAACAGAAATACATCATCTGTGAAAATTTCAACTGTCTAACTATGACGGTTCATGAGATACAGCCTGGTGACAGACGGACAGACAGACAGACAGACGGACGGACAGCTAAGTCTTAGTAATAGGGTCCCGTTTTACCGTTTGGGTACGGAACCCTAAAAACTTGCCCATTCAATGCATTTTCTAAAATAGTACCTATCATAATAGCTAACACCTTTTAAAATAAAGCAAAGTTTTCTTATTTAAAGACAAAAGGGGTTTACAGAAGATTGTGATCGACGTAGACAAAAATTGCTAAAATTACTTTTTAACTCATTATTGTCAATCAAACTAGTCATAACCTAACCGTCAAAAACCCCCGATTTCAACTAGAATATGACCTGTAACTTTTGAACGACTGAACAGGTATTCATGAAACATAGCTAAGATGATACCCGATTAAACTATCTATCAATCAATAACACCTGCAATGAAATCGGTCCAGCCGTTTTGGAGCTACGATGCCACAGACAGACACACTTCTAACTTATAACACCCCTCTTGTTTGTCGGGGGTTAAGAATACGAGTATACCTAATAGTTATATTCGTATTTTGCTTTTGATTTTATGTTTTAAATAATTAGACAGTGTACATATCTATCTATCTATCATATATCTAGGTGTAAATCGCGAAATGTGAATAAATTTATTTCCCATTTGTTAAAATACGTATAAAATTAATTTTAACTCAAAAGGTGGACCCAATATTATTAAAAAATAACAAACTTCGATGGTAACAGAGACCCTTGTCCCAACAGAAAACCTATTAATTTATAATTGGTCACTTATTTTACTAGGTTAAATAGGGTACTTACAGTTTTTCTCCACAAATAAATCACTACAACACACCTTCAGCCAGGAGAATATTATTTAATTGAATTATACTATAACAACATCATAATGGTGGCAGAGATAGAGCTGCTGCGCACCAGTTGCTTCGACGAACTACTAAACGCCTATAACACAAAGATGACGCGAATCTTCTAACGGTAAAAAAAAAGACCGGCTCTAAGAGCAAATACTATAGAGTCCTTCTATCGAGTATAAACAGAAAACCTATAGACATTTCTCTTTACATAAACAAAACGTCATAAGAGTAATAGAGATAGATATATTCTATCTGTTACCGCTCAGCGAAGTAATGCGGCCATTTGTACTATAGAAACATCTATCTATATACTGAAAATGAAAAGATATTTTTTGACCGTTTTCAGTCAAAACACCCTCCGGCTGTTGCAGCCGGTAGCTGCATACAGTATTGTCATTAGTGTATGTGCACAAATAGTTAAAATCACCACACACTTGATATTTTCAAAGATAATCTCACAAAACACTTGACGCACAGAGCCCTCCAGCTGGATGAAAACAACTCGACTGATGGCACGCAGCGTTTCAAGATGACGTAGAAACTCTATCGCTATCTCACTTTGCTTTTACATTAGTGAGAGTAGGGCCATATATACGTCTCCTGCTCTTACTTGATATACTCCCTCTATAGTATTTGCTCTTAGGACCGGCTCCAACAAAAACTTCTTTATAACAGGTGGCGCCAAAATCGCCAAAGTCGCGAAGATGCTATAATTTTTGCAAAAGGCGGGAAATTTTAATTCTACTTTGACATTTCTGAAATAAACATAGACTTATTATCTAAGTAACGGAGCTGAACGGAGCCCTACTTATTATTTCTATGGAAATAAATCACAGATACAAAATATACGTCAACAAGATACAGGCTATACCATAGGCTACGTTCAGTAATTCATTTTTCGGTTGAAAGCGTGGACGGAGTAAGTTGAAAGCCCCCCCACTATCTCCAACGGTTTCGGAACGGTGAGCGTTTCCATTTTGTATGGCCGCCATCTTTTTTTGTATGGACGCCATCTTTATAGGTACTATGTATTATCTCTATGGTTGAAAGTCACTCGTACGAATGTCGCCCGCTCATCGAGAAATGATCGGGAATAATTGAACGATCCACAGGTGCGTTACGCGAGTGACCAATCGAACTACCTCAAATTATCTGCAGTATGCTGCTGTCGCGAACTGTCAAAAAAATTCGTATTATGTACGGCATTTGTCCGCCTGTGGCCCTGTGGCTACTTGTTTGTAGCGGCATTTGTAGCGCCAAGTATGCAGTCTTTAGTTCGTTTATTGTCCGCTAGAGGGCGAATCCGTAAGCGGTGTCTGTCGCGTCCAAGAACATGTCGCGTCGCTATCGGCCATAGACTTATTAACTAAGGGGAGCCCTACTTATTATTTCTATGCTATCGGCAATTACGTAGTACCAATGTGATGTCATCACCTTTGACATTGGCAGAATTGTCGGCATCGGCACCACTTGCCATAACGAAAAATAGAATAGAATAGCTACCGCGCGATTGACGCCTGTCGCAAACTGTGTGCTACTTCGGTAATTAGGTGGCGGAGCGCCAAACGCAGTCGATGCGGTAAGATCGAGATTGTTAAATAAACTTTACACTATGTATTCTGGTATATAGAAAATCATAAAACAAAGCCACAAACATTTTTTGATAATAAAAACATCGATTATAAATAAATTAAGGGTTTGTAGGTTAAAAAATAAAACATCGTTTGTATTTCTTAAAATGTATTTTTCTTAAAAAACATTGAGTGAGTAGGTAAAATACAATAGATAGGTAAGTAAAATCTCATAGGGTATCGTCATAATTCAGTATCGTGTTCACAAAAAAGCGTGAAACAGTAATAATTTTTTTTAATTTTGGTTCGTTTCTTTTCTATTCCCGATATACATAAGACTTTTGTCAAAAACGATTAACTATTATTTATAAGCAAAATTGAGGATGTAAAGGTTGATTCAGACACTGGTCTAAAAATATAATAACGAGAGTAAGTATTTGATATTTCTATAACATTTGACTAAAAAAATAATATCATATTAAGAAACGAGCATATCTAATAGGCGGGCCGCAAAGGAAAATAACTTCTTAGACTAGCAAGCCGCATCGATATCTAGCATCACAACAGTTTGACAATATCAGTGTTATTAAAAACACTTTTGTTCAAAAGCTTAGGTAACAGTTCGTCGCAAAGATGTTTCGGGGCTCAAAAAGTAATCGATCCTCAAAAACAGGCGTAAGAATATTTTTATACTATTTAGTCATATGTTTAGACAAGTGTCCCCCTGTCGTCGTTGTCTTAGAACGTATAAGTTTTAGGGTCGTAGCCCTTCCCGACGATCTTGTCATCGATCCAGTCCCTCAGAACTGAGATGTCCACATACACTCCAGGAGTGCCGTCGCCGCCGCAGCCGATGCCCCACGCGACGATGCCGCTTTGGACGTAACGGTCTTTATAGTTCTGGAAGAGAAATATTTGTAAATTAGCTTGGCTTGTATGTCCACATTTTATAAGATTTATAGGCGAAGAAGGAGCATGCTGGACAGCTGATGGAAAGCGGCCATCAGCGCCATCCTGATTCGTTATCAATTGCCAACCTTCTATGCCCTCTCCTTCATGTGGAGGGATCAACTTCCCAAACTTCTGTCACTCAATTTTTACTGGTATTATGTGAAAGCGTAGTACGTTCCTCGTTGGAGTCAGGATAACAGCATGTTCTACTACGAGGCCGTTTTTTCATGAGATACCGCACGACGGATATGACAAAATTTATGACTCCAATCGCCATCTTTATTTTTATAAACTTGTCGCCCTGTGCGGTGTTGTTCTCTGAGAAAACATTTCATAGAAAAACGGTTATGACCGGTAAACGTATCAGTGGCGAAGAGTCCATACAACCAGATTCCCATCGGCTTCCCTTTAGGAATTGGTTAGTGCTAGACCAGCGTAATATGGCTTGTTAATCAGTTAGGTCGAGCTCTTCCAGACATGACTATTATATAGATTACAAGAGACGGTATGGATTTTTGTCTTGCAGCTTTATTCGCAGCAATTTTTAGAGGCCATTTTTGGGACGGCTTCCCCTTTTAAAACTGTCACGCTTCGCCACTGAAACGAATATCAGAATGTTTAAACGTATGGTGAGGAGACATTTCTAGTTCAAAAGTCCGTATTCCAAACAAAAACGCACACCAACATTTGAAAAATCTATTAATAATCCCTTGACGCTAAGAACCTTGACGCACAGAGTAATATTAAGTTGTGGTTCCTTCACGAAAGTCCTAGAACCCACTATAAATAAAGATTCAGTTCCTCACTTCAATAGGACAAGACAGTGGAGATCCACCGTCTCCCTTGCAGGTATCCTTGCCAGGCTCTCCGCCCGCACACATGAACGTCGAGTGCAGTTGAAAGAACTTTCCTAAGCGCGTCTTACGGAGCGCCGCCTGACATTTGTCGTGTTTCACCACTGGCAAATCTATCTGAAAGATACAAAGATTGATTGTAGATTCGACGCTTTTTTCATGAACTGCCTGATGGTCTGCAGGTTTAGATCGAAGTCGAGGTGGCCATTGCGAACGTACCATGGGGCAACCGTGGCTTTTCGCATCATTTGAATCTATTCTGGAGGGTTTTTATTCTATCGAGTCTGGACAGGCTCACGTATGCGATACACAGTGTGGTCATAGGTCATGATGGGACAGGTACACGTGGTGTAAATTCACAAGTTACACTTCCTGGACAGAGAGCTAATTCACGTAATTTTATGACGCGCCGATCATATTGCAGTGAAGCTCGAACTTGACGCGAGCGTATCTCACTGAAGCTAAGACAATACCAATGTGTTGTTTTGATTAAAATTTTACTGCAACTGCGCGGTAACTGCACTTCTTTAGTTACGTGAATTAGCCTACAGTTTACTGTAATGTTCCGGTTAAATAAATTCTTACCTTCTTCAAAATAACTTGGTAGCGTCCCTCTTTATCGAACTTGTCCTTGCCCCAACCGGTCGCGAAGCACCGGGTGCCGTCCTCCTGGGGCTGGCGGGCGGGAGGCAAGCAAGCCACTCCTACGTTAGGAGCTAAATCCATGGGCTTGGCCAGGTGCAGGATTGCGATGTTGTAGAACAGGTTTCCTGGGGAATAGAGGTAGTTAGTCCTAAAATGATCTTTCTGAATTGGATCAGATTTTCACGGAATGTCACCCTGTACGCCAACTACGTCAATAATTTAGGTCCACGAAAACACGAAATAACTGTAGCGACATCTATCGCCACATAGAATAACTAATTACAAGGCAGCAAGCTGACAACAATAGTGGCGCGAAAATATGAATACGACCAATCAGATAACGAAGCCTACATCGCGCAAGGAAAAAGATAATCGTATCTAACACATATACAACTGTCCGACATCAACCGCCAGGCAATATCACCTCGCCTGATCGGAGGATCCTCCCTTTTCAATGGAGGAACACCATACCTCGTTCCTCCACATAACATTCCATAATCAATTCTGTGCCAATTCTTTTTGTAGATTATTATTATTTGCGCTGAATTTATGGCACGGCTATGCATGGCATGGCAATCATATTGTTATGTGATGCTCTTTTCCCAGTAATAATCCTTCAATGGGACCACAAAAGGAAAGACTCGAATCAACTTCTGTCTTACCTTTATTGAAGTCCCTATGGGTCTCAACCGAAGACACGTATCTATCCTGGAACGGGTAGATCTCCTTGGTGCTCTGTGTGTCCCACTCTCCCGCCCTGACCTTCAGGTCCCTGTTGGTGGTGCCGGCTGTCAGCACCACGCTGGGGTGTATGAGGGAGCCTCCTCCGATGTACACGTTCAACGTATCACCATCTGGATCGCTGTCGTCGACAAGTTCGATCCTGGGAGAAGCACGGAGTTATGATTTCAGAGAAAACAGTTAACTAGACTGGATCCGTGTGAGTAAACTGCGACATAAGTGTTTGTCTAGCGACCGACCATCACATTGACTGGTATTTATATTGAGGAAGTATGTAAATTTACCAAATCTCATTCAGAGATCTTTGAAAGACTGGGAGATAAATGTACGTTCAAAACTAGATATCCTAATAGACTAATTAATACGAGAATAAAAACGGAACTATATAGGCGAAGCTGTTATCCTATGTGTAATCGGATTTATAACAAGATTCCTAACCAAATTAAAGAACTTCCAATGGTTCGCTTCAAAAGGGCTTTACGTAGGTGGTTAATTGAGAATCCCTTCTATAATATAAAATAATTCTTTCAATTTAATTCTAAGTAAAAATGTAATTGTATCTACCTATAACAAAAAATACAGGAGCGCAATCCTGTTACAGGAGCGCAGGTCGCATAACACGGCACGCCAGCATTAACGACATTATTCGTCGAGCCCTTGCCAGCGCCGGCGTACCAGCGGTTTTAGAACCTAACGGCTTGGTACGTGACGATGGAAAGAGACCGGACGGCATGACGTTAGTGCCTTGGAAGGTGGGTAGGCCTTTGGTGTGGGACGCTACTTGTGTCGACACCCTTGCGCCATCTCACGTTGCAAGTACGGCGGGCTGTGCAGGCGCTGCTGCTGCAGCTGCTGAGACCCTCAAGCGGCGCAAATACTGTAACCTTAATGGTTGTTACAGATTTGAGCCGTTTGGGGTCGAAACGCTCGGGTCATGGGGTCCGAGTGCTCGTCACCTTTTTAAGGAAATCTCTCGCCGTCTGGTCGACTCTTCGCGTGACCAGAGGGCTGGTTCTTTCTTTGGCCAAAGAATTGCCATTCAACGTGGCAATGCTGCCAGTCTTCTGGGCACGTTCCCGGATGACAGCGATGCAGAGGAGTACTTTGACGCCGCCTAAGTGTTCTCTCTTTGTTTTTATGTATCTTTAATTTTTAATTTATTTGTAAATATTTAGTCTGTGTACATATTTAAGTTTATATTTTATGGTTGTATATATAGTTATACAAAAAATTGCATGTCATTATGTTATGATTAAGTATGCTAAGCTACTAATATTACCTACCATTTTAAGAACTTTTGTAACCATATTTTACTGCAAATAAATCTTTGACTTTTGACTTTTTGACGTTTTCCCTGCGCGCCCCACGGATTGTCTTGTCACTATTTACTACTTATTCCGTGTCTGTCTGTATATTATGTGGTGTACATTTATGGAATATGGCATCTCAATATATTATACTAATAAGTACTAACTGGAGAATGGCCACCATCCAGGGGAACTCTCCAAATTTGGTTTCCCCGTTAGTTTCGCCTATGGTTCGCAGACCCGCACCGTCGGGGTTGGCCCAACCGCAACCTTCACGCTGAAAGAATAATACTCATTTAGAAACAATGCTCATATTAGCACAAAAAGCCTGACAACAGAAAGGAAAAAAATATACAGTGTTAAATAAAATAAATCATCCATATTTTACGAGGTGATCAGATCCATGAAACTGAACAAATTTCTCTAAGGAACATAGTTCGAAATCTCAAAATTGAAAAATCGACATTTGCAGGGGGCAGTTTGAAAAAAAAATTGATTTTAAAACGCCCAGTTGGTTTTTGAAGGTATCCTAAGTCGATTTTTGAAGTTATCGTGATGTCTCTGCCAGAGGAATGCTAGATCTCATCGGGGGTGTCATTTTTCACTATGTCTATAATGTCCTGTGGCTGGTCCAATGACGTAAGAAGCCTCTCTGGCTGGTCAGGTTTTCAGGTTTCTTTTCGATGTTTTAATAAATGATGATAAAATAAAATAAAAATTATTGATTAGTGGAAGAGATACAATACCTCAGGCTCATCGGGCTTAGGTTGAGGTTTGAGGGGCTGGTCTGGACTCCTCTTGTCGGGGACCAGGCAGCACGTATCGATGTACGACTTGCAAGGACCGTCACGGACACTGGACAAATACATTGAATGTTAGAAATAATAGGAAACTTGCAAGTATCCACAAATACTTCAAATATCACAAGAAAAAAATATGACTTTCAAATATTCGCGCCAAAACAGAGTCACGTGACATGACTTCATTACAATTCTCGTTTATAGCGTGTGACAAAGGCGTGTGATGTGAATAATTATTGTTATAGTCTAAGATCCCTTTAACAACGACCTTCACCGAGATGTTTATTTAATTAAACATATTTTATATTTAATTTAATATGTCAATAAATATATTGCAGGGTTGCCTAACAAATTTCAGTCCAGTATATGATTAATTAATAATTTAAAAAAATATTTTTTTTAAACTTTGCAACGGTCTGATTGTTGAATAAAAATTAAATGAAAATAAAGATTATGTCATTATCACACGGTGGTATAGGGTTGCCTGCGAAAAATCAGTCCCGAATTCCGGTTGCCGAATTTTGAAAAGTGAAAACTGATGCGAGTGAATATGTGCGACATATTTTTTTTTTTCAAAGCCGCTTTTTAATCCTATTAATATATATATTTTTGAAATGTGCTAATTATGCCCTTTCATTTGATACCCTACACGACATCATTAAACAATTTTTTTTTTTTAGTTCATCACTCTATGTCCTCTAGAGGGCGCCATATTAAGTTAAATGTGACGTCACATAGCCTATAACCAGCGGACAAACAAAACGCTTCCAAAGACACCTCATTTGTCGAATTATGATAAGTAGTTTAGAAGTTATGAGGGAATGGTAAAAAAAAAAGTTTTTTTAGATTTTTTGCATTTTCTGAGAAAATTTACTATAGTAATATTTAATTTTTTTTTCACCATCGGAATGTAGTAATTTCAACGAACAGAAAGCACACCAACTTTTTGAAAAAGCTGATATTCTGACGGTAAATTTTCGATTGAAAATTAGGGTACTTTTTCGATATTAATTCAAAATAAGGTGAAAAAATAAATATTTCAAATTAAATAAATTACAGCGTATTTGGCACATAAAAAAAATATAGTAGGATGAAACTCATTGGAAAAGGAGGAGAATATTATAAAAATGAAAGGAAAAATAATTTACGGGCGATCTGAGGTCGGGAAGGGGAAGAGGGGGGGGGGGGGGTTAATGGTATAAAACGGTTTTTCTCGATTTCCGGCAAAACTAAAAGTCCTATGGAAAAAAGTCAAATGGTAAAGTTGTAGGTAATAAAAAGATCTAAAACTTTTTTATTTACACTTTTTTCACATAACCTCAAAATTTATGTGAAAAATTCAAAAATCCACGTTTTTGGTTTTTTATTTTTATCTTTTACAATTTTTTATTTTTTTTCATGAAATTTGGTGAAAACTTACCTTTTTATGTGCCAAATACGCTGTAATTTATTTGATTTGAAATATTTATTTTTTCACCTTATTTTGAATTAATATCGAAAAAGTACCCTAATTTTCAATCGAAAATTCACCGTCAAAATATCAGCTTTTTTCAAAAAGTTGGTGTGTTTTCTGTTCGTTGAAATCTCTACATTCCGATGGTGAAAAAAATTAAATATTACTATAGTAAATTTTCTCAGAAAATGCAAAAAATCGAAAAAAACTTTTTTATTTTACCATTTCCTCATAACTTCTAAACTACTTATCATAATTCGACAAATGAGGTGTCTTTGGAAGCGTCTTGATTGTCCGCTGGTTATAGGCTATGTGACGTCACATTTAACTTAATATGGCGCCCTCTAGAGGACATAGAGCGATGAACTAAAAAAAAAAAATTGTTTAATGATGTCGTGTAGGGTATCAAATGAAAGGGCATAATTAGCACATTTCAAAAATATATATATTAATAGGATTAAAAAGCGGCTTTGAAAAAAAAAATTATGTCGCACATATTCACTCGCATCAGTTTTCACTTTTCAAAATTTGGCAACCGGAATTTTGGACTGATTTTTCGCAGGCAACCCTATACCACCGTGTTCATAATGAAATAATCTTTATTTTCATTTAATTTTTATTCAATAATCAGACCGGTGCAAAGTTAATTTTTTTTTTTTTTAATTATTAATTAATCTGGACTGAAATTTGTTAGGCAACCCATATGCAATATATTTATTGACATATTAAATTAAATATAAAATATGTTTAATTAAATAAACATCTCGGTGAAGGTCGTTGTTAAAGGGATCCTATACTATTAGGTTAGATACCTTAAATTAGCAAACTTGGGGCTTTTTCTAAACTAATATTATAAAGAGAAAGGATTTGATTTTTTGTATGTTTGTTTGTTTGTTTATAATGGATAAACTCAAAAACTACGGGACCGATTTTAAAAAATCTTTCACCAGCAGAATGCTATATTATCTGTGAGTAACATAGGCTATAGGCGAAGCCACTGGCGGAAGCTAGTTGTAAATAATTTAGCTGCTGTTTAGTGTCTATTGATTGAAGATTACAATTTGTCTGGCAGGTTGGTTTAGACAAAGAAACCGTAAGACGTATAGTGCCACAAACTTATCTGACCCGGTCATGGCGTCGCTGCCGTCGCTTTTACAAATGTCATCTGTCAAAAATGACATTTGAAAGTCATTTTTGTTCCGTAGCGACGTTAGTTCCAATTTTGGTCACCGGGTCAGATAAGTTTGTGGCAGTATACGTGTTTGTTATTATCTTTTATTACTTTTTTTGTTTCTTTGTGATCTCTGTGTACCAATTTTGTATTTTTTATTAGCTGACAATGTACCTATGTCCTGTATCGAATAAATGCTTTCTAATAAATTATATTCTAAGAAAGAAGTAAAATGATTTTTTTTTTTTAAACTTTGCCCCTCACTAGGATTTCTCCTGTATCGAGGGTACAGTTTACAAACATACATGTCACATGCACACACAACCAGACCCGAAACAACTATCTGTAGATCATACAAATATTTGTTCCGTGCGGGGATCGAACCCGCGGCACGTAGCGCAGAAAGCTAATCGCTTAGCCACTGCGCCAACCGTGTCGTCACAAATGACAGTTCTACATACCGGATGTCGATGATTCCCACACCGTCGGCGATGACTGTGTTATTGTCGATGTTGCAAAGGTAGTAGGGGACGCACTCGCCTACTTGGCCGTCGGGCAGCATGCATGACAGGTCCTGCGCAGAGATGTACAAGACACTTTTAAATAAATTATTTGAAATATCAGATACTAGATACTTTTGGAAATGGTATTTGATAAACTAGATATAAAATACGTATTTTCTAAAGATACACACTACAAACTTTATAACACCCCTTTTTTGTCGGGGTTAAAAATAAGTCACATCTCTGGGGGCCTACCACGAACTCATGAAGCAGTATTATTTTTATTACTTCAGTGTGGGAAAGAGATGAAGCTCTACAGGACGTATAGCTCCATCTCCTTCCCGCACTGAAGTAATATTAAAATAATACTGCTTTTGAGCTAAAGAAAGTTATTTATTTATTTGAAGGAAAATCTACAGCTAACCATACAGTTGTAGCGGTAGTGGATATAAACAGAAAGCCAATAACAGATTTTCACATATAGTAAATTGCGTAGGTAAGTGACAGTGACAGTGACAGTGTTATAGGGGACATTGCCAATGTTACTATGAGATTTGGTCCAAATGCCGCCCAGAAATGAAACGATGTGCATTTGGTCGTCTATCGTCGACATTATATTATGTCTGGAAATTAAATCGCAGTAAAATTAGCCTAAAATATTTATCTCAAATAATGTACAAGTACGGCAATTACTACTGAAAACTGATAAAAAATATATATTTCATCTGACTAGCTTCGAAAGGCTTTCTTTGTTCTTCGAAAATTAAATCTGAGCGCAAAAGTCTATTTTATCCGCTAGCGTGGAAAAGTTATTCGAAATTCAAACGTGACGAACTATGGTGTAGAGCACACACCTGGGCCCCAAGTCTGTTGTAATCACGAGAGCATTCTGCCGCGAGTGAGGGGTTGGCGCGTTGGACAAGTGTAGTGGTGAAGAAAAACAATTCAAATATAATTAGGCATCTAACAGTTTCCTTCTTTAGTGAGATGAAAGTTGTGTGTTTCGCACGGCTGCAAAATTATTTGCCTCTCATGACTTTGAATCCCTCGCTACGCTCAGTATTCAATACAAGCACTCGCACCAAATAACAAGTCTGCAGCCTTGCATAACAAATAACTATTTACCATCACTTGAGATTCATTTGAGAATAAAAATATACCTAATATTAATATACCTACATAAAAAAATAAAAACAGTAAAGAATTAATTTGACTTAGTTTTTGAATAAGTCGATTTTTGAAGTTATCGTGATGTCTCTGCCAGGGGGGGAATGCTAGATCTCATCGGGGGTGTCATTTTTCACTACCTATTTCTATAATGTCCTGTAGCTGGTCAGGTGTGCAGGTTACCTTACGAAGTTTTCTTCCTAAATGATGACAAAATAAAATAAAAATTATTGGTTAGTGGAAGAGATACTTACCTCAGGCTCATCGGGCTTAGGTTGAGGCTTGATGGGCTGGTCTGGAGGCTTCTTATCGGAGACCGGGCAGCACGTATCGAGGTACGACTCGCAAGGACTGTCACGGACACTGGACAAATACATTGAATGTTAGAAATAATAGGAAACTTGCAAGTTGAACACGAGATGGCTATCATTCGATCGCTAGAGTACAGAAACGCCATTATGTACGGAATTGACATTTAAGTTGTAATTACGTTTACATTAAGTTCTGTTCTGTTTTACGTGATAATATAAACGTAGTAAGGAGTTTACAGTTAATTTTGAGTGTTTTTAGTAGTTTTAGGTATGGTTTTTAAAATGATTTTTTTTATAGATATTTTAAACATTTCAAAATTCTGAGGCCGCTATGAACTAAACGAGAATTTAAGAGGTATTATTATGTATTTTTCATTTCATTTGCTTATTACAGTAGTTCAATCTACGGGATCTAAAAAATGCAGTCGCGCATTTTATGAAAAACTTGCTTCGGAATTTTAGCTTTATTTAAATAGATAAGAAAAAATTGCGAAATGCGAGGCCGCTATAAACTATAGTAATAACTATTCTCCACCACTCAATAAGTTAAAGTTGTCGAAATCTTTCTGTTGCTCAGAATAAGAATGCCAAAGTTTGTTATTTAACGCAAAAATTACGGTCGAAATGTAGTAGGGCTGATAAGAGCAGGACAGTAGATGCTCTACAATCACAAGAGAATAGAAACACTATCAAAATGTACTGAATTGACATAAGCTGTCGAAAAGTCACGTGATTCGTAAATAATTTTGCTGGGTTTTATTAAAACGCTTTTACTAACAAACTATGTAAAAAAATCTTGGAAGTTAAATTTGACCCACTTCCCGGTTTCCGATTGAGCTGAAATTTTGCATACACGTTTAGTTAGCATGACAAAAGCGTTTTCTTTCGTTTTTTTTTTTTAAACTATGTTATTTTTATTCTATTTGTTTATTTAATTTTTCTAGCAGGCTGGTTATGCAAGGAAAACGCTAGAAACAAGGAAAATTACAGTTCTACATACCGGTCGTCGATAACTCCTGTACCATCAGTGATGTTGCACAGGTAGTACCTGACGCACTCGCCTTCTTGACCGTCGGGCAGCTTGCATGACAGCTCCTGCGCAGAGATTTACAAGATACAGTGCCACAAACTTATCTGACCCGCGGGTCTACCGCGTAACTAAAATTGTAATGAACATCGACATCGGTATTAAACTTCAATACGATCGTGAGAGCCTAAACTTTGAGCTAACTTGTATTTTTTTTACCGATCATGAAGATAATAGTCCCAACTATATGATACGTAATTTTTTTACAAGTTAGCTCAAAGTTTAGGCTCTCACGATCGTATTGAAGTTTAATACCAGTGTCGATGTTCATTACAATTTTAGTTACGCGGTAGACCGGGGGGTCGTGGCGTCGCTGCCGTCCGCGTCGCTTTTAACAATGTCATTTCCCTACAAAAATGAAATTTTGAAGTCAATTTTATCCTGTAGCGACGTTAGTTCCAATTTTGGTCACCGGGTCAGATAAGTTTGTGGCACTATACTTCTAACTAAAGGCGTAATGCATTTTTCTTGAGAATCGCATATAATTTTAACAAGGTATCACGCGATTTAGACATTGATTTATTCTGTACCAATATAAGCACAACAAGACGAGTCTTAGCTGAACCATTGTTTCGTCCTTAGTCAGTGGCACTCGTTATCGATACTCGAACAGTGTATCACTATATGAGTAGGAAGAGAATATATAGGAATAGTTATTTGTATTATTAGGAAAAAATTATATGTAAAATAATTATATGAAAGAGGCTCGGCGTTTTAGTATATTTATTTGTGGGGGCTTGTAATTAGCAGCTTGATTATTTATTATGTAATTAATAAAAGGTATAAGCCAGAAAAATTAACTTTAAAAAAAAAAACTGGAATAAACACCCACACTGGACGACACGGTTGGCGCAGTGGCTAAGTGATTAGCTTTCTGCGCTACGTGCCGCGGGTTCGATCCCCGCACGGAACAAATATTTGTATGATCTACAGATAGTTGTTTCGGGTCTGGTTGTGTGTGCGTGTGACATGTATGTTTGTAAACTGTACCCTCGATACAGGAGAAATCCTAGTGAGGGGCAATGATTGAAAAAAAAAAAAAAAAAAAAAAAAAAAAAACAATTTACTTTTAATTAATTTACTTTACTTTTAATTAAAGTATTTGAGATATCAGATACTTGACTAATTTGTAGCGTGTATCTGTCTGTGGCATCGTATCTCCAAAGCGGAAGGACTGATTTCAATGCAGTTTGGTTTTTAATTTAGCTATTTTTCATGAAATATGTTCAGCCGTTCACAAGTTACAGCTCTTTTTCTAGTAGGAGTCGGGGATTTTTGACAGTTAGGTTATTTTACGGCTGTCATTGTAATGACTGTAAAGTGGAGGATGTCTGCTAGCTGGTAATGATAAGGGGCCATTTGATTATTACGTAAGCACCAAGAGAGGGAGGTCTTTGCTTTGCTTATTTTTGATAACATGGGGGACGGGGGGGTCTGGATGGTGATAACGTCAGTACGTCAAGACGTAATAATAATCAAGATTAACCAGACATTAAATGGTATCCAGAACACGTGCACCATTAATAGTTAGCATGAATGAATATTAAATGTGCATTAAATTCCTTTAAAGTCTATAAATAAAGAAAGGAACCAAGGATCTTTCGGGAGTGGACTGGAGTCTCGAGTGCTGCACTACTGTTTCGCCTCGCGAGAGACAGAAAAAAATGTGCAGAACTGACTGCCAACCTTCGCTAGTCGGAGAGGCACTCTAAAAAGGAGAATAGTCTATAAATACCTTATTTCTAAAATCGGTAACTGCTGCTAATGAATTAAATTAAAATAAAGAAACCTGAACACATTTAAAAATCATGTACCAATGTTAACTTAAGCATAGGAGGGGGAGTAAGAGCTTTGATTGATTACTTTTGCTGACAGCCGCGGGGGAGGGGGTTGTTAAAAATTACTAAAATTCTGCTTAGGTACACTTGAATGACACGGAACGTATAGAACCAATTATGAACAGTGTGTTATATTATGACTGACTTTCAGAACTATATATATACAGAAATATTCGACACTACATTCTGGCCTCCTTCAGTGGTGGAAGCTGGACCGAAGATTTCTCTGAGCACCGAATCCAGATCCCCACGGTTCTGGCAGTGGGCTGCTGCCACTAGGACTACGATGGATAGTATTTTAAACATCTGAAATAGAAGCAAAGCAATTAAAGCTTTGAATAGAAAGCATTTATTCCTCCGTCCACGATTTATTCGATACAGGACATAATTATATTGTCAGCACATAAAAAAAATTGAAACAGATAACAAAGAAAAAAAAAACATATCTATATATATATCAAGAACCTTATACATAGAAATATATCATATTTAAATAGATAAATTTCAACTTGTACGTTTTTAATAAATACAACTTTCACTCAAATATAACTTTTGTTTTTTCTGTGATAAAAAAACTTTGTATTACCCATTTTGTACGTGGCTAAAACGCTATCCGAGAAAAGCCAAAAAAAAAGAAACCTCATTCTTTTAGTCTATGGCCGATCTGTTAGATGCGCGCGCATAGGAAAACTGATTAATTTTTCCCGCCATTTATCATTGACATGTTTCCTAATTTATCCAATAGTGTAATTTTATTTGATGATGATGACTCTTAATGTTTGTACGCTGGAAACGGCAGAATATTATGGACATTTATTATTTTAAGAACTTTGTAACAATATTCTGCCAAATAAAGATATATTACTTACTTACCTTTACTTGTGCTCGTCAGTGCAGTAAAATCTACTGTATATTTTTTATCCGTGTTTGTTATTATTTCTGTTTATTATTTTTGTTTCTTTGTGATTTCTGTTTCAATTTTATTTTATTTTTGTACTGACGATGTATGTCATTCGAATAAATGTTTTCTATTCTATTCTATACTTACTTCCTTTAGTGACTTGTAACATCATCACTTGATGCACTTTTGCATAATTGGAAGCGAGAGACGCGAAATGAAGTCACTGCAAGGGTGCCAACTGAAAATCAGCGCTGGGTGTTATTATGCCAATGTCATGGCGCGCGTAACGTCATATCGCAAAAAACAAACTTAACAAACAACCCTGGAATACAAAGTATTCCTGTGTTGCGATGAATTTCCGAAAACAATAAAGGTATAATAATAAATATATAAAATATTCTACAAAATACTTTTTATTTGAATAAGCTAACATTCTTAGTTTCCGAGATAATAAGTTTTTTTTGGTGACCCTGATCTATTGCTCTCGAGTATAGTTAAATTACGAATTAAATTAATGCCAACTCAAAAACTACGTTGTAAGACAATAATGTTATGACAAAAACACTCAAAGGTGGACCAAATATTATTAGAAAACATAACCTACGGAGGAAACAAAACCCTAATGTTTGAACAGAAAACCAATTAATTTGTAATCTCTCACTTATTTTAGGTACTAGGTTTAAATAATAAGGTACTTACAGTTTTTCTCCGCAAATAAATCACTACAACACACCGTTAGTCAGGAGAATATTATTTACTTTAATTGAATTGTACTTAAACAACATCATAATGGTGGCAGAGATAGAGCTGCTGCGCACCAGTTGCTTCGAAGGAATACTACACGCCAATAACACAAAGATGACGCGAATCTTCTAAGACTTCTAACAGTAAAAAACGTAAAAAATTAAAAACCGGCTCCAAGAAAATAAAACGAATAAATTAATTTGTGTGCGTTGAAGGATTAAAGACAAAAAAAAACAGAAATTCTGATGATTCAGATGATTTTTTTCAGAAATTGTTAAGTTCTTTGTTTTTATGAAAATTATTTTATTCATTTTAATTTTTTGAAATAGGAATTTCCTTTTTTTTCAGTTTTTTTATTTGTCGGTATAACGATAACGGTGTGAACATTAATAAATAAAATATATATGCTGATTCTCTGAACATGGATCAAATGAAGCAGAGTTATAGGGGACAGAGGTCCCCGGTGGACCAGAGGAGGAGCGGAGGAGGGGAGGTAATATCCGGGGTAAATTGGGTGCCCATGAGATGTGCACTCATTACACCCCGTATATTAGCTAGTTTAGGAAATCATTGGCATTTGGCGTCATTTTAGTAAACCTGTAGATTGAGCTATAATTTCCGCTATCCTGACAAAACCTCGTGCGTGCTGATATTTTTAACACGCTTTTATTAGCTTCACCTGTAACTATGTATGTAAAAAAATCTTGGAAGTTAAATTTGACCCACTTCCCGTTTTCTGATTGAGCTGAAATTTTGCATACACGTTTAGTTTGGATGACAAAAGCGTTTTCTTTAGTGTTTTTTAATATTATCAAAGTAAATAGTAATATACTTTATCTATCCTCATATCATAAAGTTCTAATTATGAATTCAAAAATAGTACTATAATGATGGACTTGATGCACATGTAACTTTAAAAAAAGAATAAGTTAAAAATTTAAAAGTCTTATTACGATACAGTTTCCTTAACAAAAAAATGCTTAATAACTTTTTTTCTATTATAGTACATTTCGGTTCCACCAAGGAGTTTTCAATTCAATTCTTATAGCAGCCGCACATTGTCTATGGTGGCGCAACTAGGGCGCATGCGCGATACCCGCTGTTTCGGCGCCATTTTTTTTTATTTACAATAATATTGTGTTATCTAATTATTGCATGAGTATAGATAAAGTAGTGTATGAAACTGCACATGACTAGGTATTAAAACACTCGTTTGATACTACATATTAAAAATGTTGCCTGCGGCTCGATTTTTAAACCCGCACTCGTGTTTTAATATTATTGCAACAGTTTCATAAACTATTATTATTACATTCTTCTTTAATCTGTGCTTTATTTGCTCAAAAAAAAAGATGGCAACTATTATTGTAAGTATCATTTAAAATTCTCGATTTTACGAATAGACTGGGCTTCTTTTGTGTGGAAAACATAAAAAAGATGGCGTAGACAGTGCTTTATTGAGTAATAGCAGGAAACCAAGCCTTTAAATAAAGTAAATTTTGCGTGCCTATTGGCCCGGCTTCCTGCTCCTCACCAACCGGAGCGTCGCGCCGAACGGGTCGACGGGTAAAATCGAAATTGTTAAAATAAACTTACACTAACTTGCCTCTGGTCTATAGAAAATCTCAAAACAAAGCCACAATTTTCAGGTGATTAAAAATTAAGGGTTTGTAGGTTAAAAAAATAAAACTTGGTTTGTATTTCTTAAAATGTATTTTTCTTAAAAACATTGAGTGAGTAGGTAAAAGACAGTAGATAGGTAAATAAAATCTCATAGGGTATCGTCATAATTCAGTTTTTTTTACAAAAAAAGCGAAAAACAGTAAAAAACATTTTTGAATTTTTTATGGTAGTAATAGTAAGTACAAAATCTCAATTTTTATTCCAGTAGATTTCTCGTCAAAAATCATTGACTATTATTTAAAAGTAAAATTGAGCATATTTAAAGGTTGATCAGACGGTGGTCTAAAAATATACTAAACGAAAGTATTTGATATTTCTGTGACATTTAACTAAAAAATAATAATATAAGGGTCGACTTGACAACTTCCTCCGTTTTTTTATTCGGTAAAAGAGTTGAAATAACATCATTATTCAAAAACCGAGCATATTCCATTTGGCGGGCCGCACAGAATAAAAATATTTGATGGGCCACATAGCCACAGTTTATATTAAATACTGTGACAACATAATTATTAGGTTAGCGAGCCGCATCGATTTCTAACATCACAATAGTTTGACAATATCCAGACAGTATCAGTGTCATAAAAACACTTTTTTTCGAAAGCTTATGTACTAGCTCGATCCCTAAACATCTTTTCGGGGTCCAAAAAGAAATCGATCCCCGAAAACAAAGGCATATTTTTTAGTAATATTTTTATACTATTTAGTTATATGATGAGACCACTGCCCCGTCGTCGTCGTCTTAGAAAGTATAAGTGTTAGGGTCGTAGCCCTTCCCGGCGACCTTGTCGTCGATCCAGTCCCTCAGAACTGAGACGTCCACGTACACTCCAGGAGTGCCGTCCTCGCCGCAGCCGATGCCCCACGCGACGATGCCGCTTTGGACGTAACGGTCTTTATCGAACTGGAAGAGAAATTCACGCATAGAGTAATTATTAAGTTTTGGTTCCTTCACGAAATCCCTCGAATCCTCTTTATATGAAGATTCAGTTCCTCACCTCAATAGGACAAGACAGTGGAGATCCACCGTCTCCCTTGCAGGTATCCTTGCCAGGCTCTCCGCCCGCACACATGAACGACGAGTGTAGTTGGAAGAACCTTCCCAAGCGCGTCTTACGCAGCGCCGCCTGACATCTGTCGTGTTTCACTACCGGCAACTCGATCTGAAAGGTACAAAGATTGAATGTTATAGCAGCATCGATGAAGAAGAAGGTTCGCAGTTAACTGCGAAGTTGATCGATTAATTGGAGATAAAACAAAAAACTACTTTGGTCGTAGGTTTGCTGTTTTCTTTTGCCTCTCGCAGGCGGCTTAGGGAGCCTTCCCTGCTTAATTGGTCAAGTGGCGAGACCAGAGGGCCTGCAGTCAGGCCAGAATTTAAGCAACAACACGGCTAAAGGCACCCTATAGGTGACCATGATAGTTTAAAAACTTATAATAACATTTAGCGGAACTAAAATCCAAAGTCGAAGATTTTTTATTTCAATTGGGCCTTTGCAGGCACTTTCAAAACGTCCTGATTCTAGGTGCACGGTTCCAAGTGGGTTAGTCCGAGAAGATACCGGCAAGAAACTCTATATTCTTCTTCAACACCAAAGAAGATCGCAAAATTATTGGGAATGAAGCCAATATTGTGATGTTCAGGTGAAATGAATCCTTACCTTCTTCAAAATAACTTGGTAGCGTCCCTCTTTACCGAACTTGTCCTTGCCCCAACCGGTGGCGAAGCACCGGGTGCCGTCCTCCTGGGGCTGGCGGGCGGGAGGCAAGCAAGCCACTCCTACGTTAGGAGCTAAATCCATGGGCTTGGACAGGAACAGCACTGCAATGTCGTAGAACAGGTTTCCTGGGGAAGAGAAGTGGTTCTAAGATGATCTTTGCGTATTTGATTTGATTTCCAGGGGACAGCATTGAATGCTACTGACGTCTACACACATCAAGAGATGGCGGGTCCTGGGGGCTTATTACGAACTCTAGCAGTGCAGAAATTTTACTGTCCAGATATTTCTAGTATTTAAGCTGACCTTTCATTAAAGTAAGGTCAGGTTGTCTGTAAGATATCGCCGATTGTGATAAGACCGCCCATTGTACAATCTTGTACTTTTTGAGAAAATAAGAACCTGGTAAGTGGAAGTCCACTTAATGGACTTTCTTTTCTCATACCAGGTTCTTAGTTTCTCAAAAAACTGAAGAAAATAATAATAATAATATGTTCGTTTCCTTGTAATGACCATAAAAGGAAAGGCTGAATCAACTGTCCGTGTTCCGTCGCTTTCGCGGACAACTGTCACAGGACAGCAAACGACTTATAGTGCAAAGTGAAGTGCTACTAACATAGTCCTAAGCCTTATTTGCTAACACAATTTTTGTATTTAACTTAAATGTCATAATAATTATGTTTTGTCAACCTCCTCCAAAGGTGCCCAAGATACAGGCCTCGCCTAGTTTGGGACCAATGGAAGGTATTTTATATTGTAAATATTTATGGAAATAGAAACTTATTTAATTTAACTTCTGACTTACCTTTATTGAAGTCCTTATGGGTCTCAACTGAAGCCACATCTCTATCCTGGAACGGGTAGATCTCCTTGGTACTCTGTGTGTCCCACTCTCCGCCCCTGACCCTCAGAGCCTTGGCGGAGATGACGTAGTGGGCGGCTGTCAACACCACACTGGGGTGGATGAGGGAGCCTCCTCCGACGTACACGTTCAACTTCTGACCTTCTGGTTCGTTCTCATTAACGGGTTCGATCCTAGGAGAAGCAAGAAGATAGGTAATCATTAATCTTAGGTTGTTTTTAATGTCTTGACATAATGAACGTGTAAAATATTACATTTTTATTAATATTATAGATACTGGTGAACTGAGTAACTGCCTTATTATTCTAATAATTTGATCAGTGACGTCACATAAGTCATCTCTGTTACTAAATTTCTTTTTCTTTCTTTTTTTTAATTGTGATGTTTTCTACATATATACAGGATAATTTTTATGTAGTGCGCTTAGCAGAGTGATTCAGAGTCCGTTCCCAAATGCAACTGCAGTACTAAAATTCACTCCAAAACCAAATAAAAAACTGATTTTGTATGGCTTGCGCTAGTTAGATAAGCGTATCGATACTAAGTCGAATTTTCGTTTTGTTTTAAAGTGTATACTGCGGTTGCATTTAGGAACAGAGATTGGATCACTTTACAAATTTTGCGCACTACATAAAAAATTAACCTGTACGAAAGCTGATGGCTTCTGGTAGACACCATAACGTACCTACGTTACAGAAGATTGTGCCTTAACGTTAAATTAAAAGGAAGAATCTCAAATACCTCACCTACCGTTTGTATAAATCAGTACTTACAGTGATATTTCGCTTCGGTCCGCAGGCATGCTGTAATAGACAGCCAAAAAAGCCGCGCATTGTACAATATGTTATATGAAAGATGTTTGTCACAAAGTAGAGAGCAAATGGAGTGATAACAGTGAGTGAACCGCGAGAGAGACCGCGTACAGTATTTTTCACAACGACAAGCTTGTAAAGCGACTCATAGTGGAATGTAAGACTTTAGTTACTAAAATTTTGAGACTCGAACCGAGTAGGTAACCATTTTGGTAGTTAGCCAATGTTCCAGTAGTAACTTGACTTACCTAGTATCAATATTTACTAAATAAATAGTGCTGGAAATAGACGAAATTCGCACTCCACATAAAAACTGGATACATGTGAATAAGCTGCGGCTTAAGCATTCGTCCAGTGACTGACGACATCTGCCCTGCACGCCCCACGAATTGTCTCGTCACTCCATTTACTACCTACTCCGTGTCTGTATATTATGTGGTGTATATTGGAATATGGCATCAAAATATTAATACTAATAAGCATAAGTACTAACTTGAGAATGGCGACCATCCAGGGGAACTCTCCGAATTTAGTTTCCCCGTTAATTTCGCCGGTGGTTCGCAGGTCCGCGCCTTCGGGGTTGGCCCAACCGCAACCTTCACGCTGAAAGAGTAATACAACATTTAAAAATAAAAAAAGCTCATATTAGCATAAAAATCCTGACAACACAAAGGAAAAATACATACAGGATTAAATAAAAATGACCAGATATATTTTAGGAGACGATCAGATCCATGAAACTGTACAAATTTTCTCAAGGAAAATTAGGGACCCTCCATAAAGTATGTCACACATTAAGGGGGGAGGGGGTCGACGAGGTGTGACATTATGTGACAAGGCGTGGGAGGGGTCCAAAGTTTCGTGACGTCACATTTCAAAGTCATATTAAAAATAATTTAAATGGAAAAACACTAATTTCGGAACTACTTTTTTAATTTAATAATTTTCTAGGGGGGTCTCACAAATGTGATCAACTGTGACAAGGACGGGGGAGGGGTCAAAAAATCACGAAATTAGTGTGACGTAATTAAGGAAGACCCTTACCTCCTAAAATTGGCTTGTCATTTTTATTTAACCCAGATTTTCTAACATGTTAATCGGAAAGGGTTACTAACTCAGCATAATAGAATAAATAAGAAAGTATTATTGCGTTGTATACAGGATATATTTTTATGTAATACGCAAAATTTGCTGAGTAATTCAGTGTCGTTTCCCAAATGCAACCGCAGTACTAAAATTGACTCCAAAACTAAATAAAAGTTTAATTTTGTATGGCTTGCGCTAGTTAATTATGCGTGTCATACTAAGTCGAATTTTCGTTTTGTTTTAAAGTGTATCCCTATACTACGGTTGCATTTAGGAACAGAGACTGAATCACTCTACAAATTAAGCGCACTACATAAAAAAATATCCTGTATTATATTATTATTAATTATTAATAGCCCGTAGTATCCCACTGCAGGGCAAAGGCCTCCCTTCCCTCCTTCCACTTTTCCCGGTCTAAAGCAATTTGGGGCCAATCCTTTAGACAGACGTCCAGTCCAGACGTCCTGTATTATAATTTTTGGAAAATTGCCGATAAATTCCCATCGTGTTTAATATTTTGGTGGGATAAATAAGTGGATTAAATTAAGTGTCGCTCCCAGGAATATACGGGTACTTACCATCTGAAAACTCCTGGCAACGACACTCGGAAAGCGGCAATAAACTCATTTCCCAGGTCACATTGACAATATGGGTTAATTTCAAAACTTCCTTTTGATATTCCATTTAGCGTTCGTTCATACTCGATACTTTTAGCAGCAGAATCGCCTTTTGCTTACAAAAAGTGAAAAATGGCATTAAGACCGCCTTTGTACCATAAAGTTATTATTACTATAATAACTTTATGCTTTGTACATTGTACATGAAGCATTTTAAATAAATATCGAACGCGACCCCCGCTCTATTCAGCTGCTAAAGGTATGAAGTGTGGATGGGCCCTTAAACAAGATTTTAAGACTTTTAGCACAGCTTTTAGTCCCAGAACCTCAAAATCCCTGTAAAGGGGATATCGATTGATGGGCGGACATATTGTCGGAGTGTTTGCTTTTTTAAAACGCTTTTATTAGCTTCACTTGTAGCTTACTAACTATGTAAAAAAATCTTGGAAGTTAAAGACCCACTTCCCGGTTTTCGATTGACGACACGGTTGGCGCAGTGGCTAAGCGATTAGCCTTTTAAGCTACGTGCCGCGGGTTCGATCCCCGCACGGAACAAGTATTTGTATGATCTACAGATAGTTGTTTCGGGTCTGGTTGTGTGTGCATGTGACATGTATGTTTGTAAACTGTACCACAGTATATATATATATTTAAACTGTGACTGTACCCTCGATACAGGAGAAATCATAGAGAGGGGCAACGAGAAGAAAAAAAAAAAAAAAAGAACAACATGAACAACATGGAACATGGAGCTGAAATTTTGCATACACGTTTAGTTTGGATGACAAAAGCGTTTCCTTTAGTTTTTTTAAAAACCATAATATTTATTGTGAGAAAGTTGTAGGTATGACTGTGTTGTTTTGTTTATATGTGTAATTAATTACCTATGTGCCTATCTTTAATTATTGTAATCGGTTTCGTACCGTTTTAATAAAAGTAAATAAATAAATCGAAATGGGATTTTGAAACTAACCCGACAATATGATATAGTTTGTGGTGATTTTAACTTTAACAATATAAAAATAGATTCACATAAGAAGTGAAGCAATCTTTCATCTTTATTTCAGTCTGTTAATCATTAAATAAAATTTTAATGATCTATAGAATAGCTGCCATTTCATCTTGTATTGATAATATTTTTACAAATAAAGGGTTCCATCTTAGAGTATTCATATGACATATAACCTCTATGGGTTCCATATATAATAATATATATTCCAATAAATCAATATTGTTTAGGTCTGTCCCCTGATGTCTATCTTTAGATGGCACGGTTGGCGCAGTGGCTAAGCGATTAGCCTCCTGCGCTACGGGCCGCGGGTTCGATCCCCGCACGAAACAAATATTTGTATGATCTACAGATAGTTGTTTCGAGTCTGGTTGTGTGTGCATGTGACATGTATGTTTGTAAACTGTACCCTCGAGACAGGAGAAATCCAAGTGAAGGCCAATGTTCGAAAAAAAAAAAAACTTGCCGTTCGTGTATTTTAGATAGATGGCATTGATAACTTTCATGAAAATTTTCGTTTAGTAACGGTTTTACTTTAAAGATGCGGTGGTGGCGATGTCATTGTGACAGTTGCTGTCGCTAATAAACATGCTATTCCGTATCCTCTTATGAAAACGTCTATAAGCGAGAAAGGGATGCATTGTTCGTTGGTCGCTGTGGCTGTCAGATTTTTCTTACGTAATCAAGGCGCGGAGCATAAAGGTCAACTTGTATGTAGTTTCAAATAAAATATAAATAAATCCAGCCCCTTACTGTCCCACAGTTGGGCACGGGTCGCTTCTCAGAATGAGAAGTTCTAACCTTAGTCCAATACGCTGAGCTAGTGCGGGTTGACGGACTACACCATCGAGTACTTGAAGCTCTCAGTGGGCCGAGCACGAATGTTATGACATAAATAGTAACGTAGACGTAACCAAAATTAGAACCAAAAATACACGTTTAATCCATGCTATTTTTTTTGGAAATACATGCAATATTTTTACATTTTTATGAAACAAGTGCGTTTGTTGCATAAAATTGAACAAAAATGCGATAGATTCATCGTATTTTCTAATCAAAATTTGCTTACGTTTACGTTACTATACGTCAAAACATTCGTGCTCTGCCCACAGGTGCTGGTTTCCCCACAATGTTTTCCGCTCACCCATCCAAGGACTGATCGCGGCAAGCGCTGCTGAACCTCGCTGATCGACTGATCTGCGCATTAGTTAACTACGAGACCCTAAAGATAACACTGATGATAATGAATTAATGACAAAACCATTAAAATCAAAGTTGCGGTTGCTATCGAACAACCGGTTGCGCGACCGATCGTAGATGACCATGCAACAAACCAGTATAGCAAGGTTGTTAAAAAATCACGTTTATTAATATGTTTTGCCTAGAACTTGGAGCTGTAAGTCATAATAACATAAACGTCTAGAGATAATTTTTATATTATTTTAATATCTTTTTTTTAAAACGTTTTCTTTTTCTTTGGTTTCTTCTATATCGTGGGTATAGTTTATAAACACACATCCATCTCACATTCACACAGTCACATCCAGACCCGAAACAATTATCTTTAAGGTCATACAAATATTTGTGCCGTGTTAATACGCTACGTGCCGCGGCGCGGGTTTGATGGGCGCACGGAACAAATATTTGAATGATGTGCAGTGGGCCGAGCACGAATGTTTTGACGTATAGTAACGTAAACGTAACCAAAAGAACCAAAAATACACGTTTAATTCATGATATTATTTCGGAAATACATGCAATATTTGTACATTTTCATGAAACAAGTGTGTATGTTGCATAAAATTGAACAAAAATGCGATAGATTCATCGTATTTTTTAATCAAAATTTGCTTACATTTACCTTACCATACGTCAAATCATTCGTGCTCGGCCCTCTGATAGTTGCTTCGGGTCTGGGTGTGTGCATGTGAGAAGTATGTTTGTAAACTGTACCCTCAATACAGTAGAAATTTAGAATGTTTAGAAAAAGGTGTAATGTTAAAAGAAAAAACAGCCTCAGAAGGTATAGGTACAATACTACATACCTAGAAAGAAAGAAAAAGAGCATTAGCACAGCAAAAAATAAATAAAACAAATAACAAAGAAAACATAAAATAAAATGAGTTGTTGTGCCAAAAGGCCGCATCTCAGCATAATGTCAGGAGGCAGTGATACTGGCCACCTGACGCTGGTTTTCAGCTGCAACCCACGAGTGCCATTATACTTACCCTCGAAACTATCAATATTATATTTTAATAGGTATACTTACTCCAAAATATATATTTAAATACATTATTATTAATTTACATAATTTATTTCTGATTAACAATGATCAACAAAGCTAAGCAAAAGCAGTACGATAAAAATTATGTAGGTAAGTGAAAAACATGAATGCGCCATTTTAAGTCACCCATTAGAAATCATAAAAAGTCACAAAAAATCTGAAAGTTAAGAATAACACGCAAAAGGGGAAAAAGCGTGTCTTTTTTACCCGACTATGGCGATAACAAAAACAAAAGGGCAAATTCTATGTCAAGACTAAAATGATGAAATCCCATTCAATAAGTGGTAGAGAGAGCCCTTTAAAATGGTGTAGTGTAGAAAAAAGATGATGCCAGGGTTGAAAAGAAAAAATAAATTGTCACAACCTCTTTACACAACTCGAATCGGCAGCCGACCTGTTAGGACATTAAAGGAGTTTAAAATAGGTTATAAAGATGACAGGTCCTAGCGAGATATGCTTTTGAACCACTGAACTTTATGTAAAATAGAGACCAGTTTATCCTACACTTCTATGGAAGAAAGTATCAAGAAAGAGATTTACGATTTCGAAGTGTCATGATTTCCGAAATTACTACGTATTTTAAATTAAAATTACAAATTGAAAGTATTTTATTTGATTCATGATTTTAGTATTGAGCTTATAAATTAATTAGAAGTATCTGATTTGACTAAAGATGGAAAACATGATGTTGGGAGGTGCTAGCTAGTTTTTAATTCATTCTGGGCAGAGCATCTGAACAGCAAGGTTGCCTTCTAAAGTATTATTGTGCATTAAGTTATAAGTTCGATTAAATAGTTAAATTAATAAAATGATTGTATCATACGTTTAAATTGTTATCAGTCTTAAATCTAAGTTTGTGTGTATAAAAAGTAAAGGATAGTCCAGACGAAGAAGGTGGTTTCATTTCAGAAAGAACTAAAATTCTTCGCTTGCAACCCTTAAAAATGTATGTAAAAATGGTTTCACTACAAAAACACAAAAACTTACCACCACAGAATACTTAAAAAAAAGAACTTAATTTTTCTTTTCTGTGTCGTTTTGCGCAAGTTTTGGCATCAGTTTCAAAATTACCGGTTATAAACGGTTCTTATCCATTTTGGCAATTATTTCGTTCGGAATGCAAACCTTAAACTACCGTTATTGAAAACCGTAATTAATTGGATTAATCCGCGAGGACCAATTTTTCAATGTGTATGTGTTTGTGGCTTAGTCGTTGGCCTGAGCCTATACGACTGTGCATTGAACGCGGCAAAAACCGTTCATTACCGGTTGATAAAACGAAACCCATTTTACGAACTTGTGTTGCCTAAACCGGTTAATTGTGGTTAAAGGTAGAAAAAAACCGAAAAGAAAAGTTCCCTATTTATTATTATATTCATTTTTATTTCGGTTTCAAGCCCTAGTTTTACGCTACCAATTGAGAACATCGTACTTTATTAAAGATAATAAAAAATGCTAAGACAAAGTATCCATTTTAAACAGACAGTAGGTACAGATTGGAGTTGACTGCCGCTATATCCCAGTAAACAGGTTACGAGATGAATAAAAAATAAATAAGTAGAATTTCCCACTTACGTTTATAGGCACAGTATATTCCCTGGTCAGTATATATGTATAGTTAATTAGTTATCAACCCATTACAATAGAACTATTTATTTAAGCTTCCATTTTACAATGATCTTACACGTTATTTCCCCGGGGACAGTCCATGACTACAATGCATAATGCTGCCATAGAGAGTGGGGACTAACCGTGAATTTGTGTCCCAATAAGGCCCGTTTAAGTATACAGGAAGGGGTTTGTTTGTGCTTTGTTTGTGACATTTTAATTTTATGTATTTTTTATATTTTTTTATAAAAAAAAATTGACATTTTGATATCATGTATTTTAAATTCTTTATTGATATTTCTATTTAATTATTTAAATTCTTAATTTTTTAACGGTATTTTTGTCTTATCATGTTATTACTTGTAAGGCGTAATTTCAAACACAATTGTATTATTGTTTATGAATAAATATCTTATCTTATCCTAAGTGTAAAATAGACGTAATTAATAGATTAAAGATCAGAGTACCTCCGAAGCCAAATTGCCGGATGCCTCTTTCCTTTGGAAGTTACCCGTGACAGAAAGAGATACAGGATAATAGGTAGAAACTCATCCTAATCATACTAATTCTCGCATTTCAATTCTCAGTATATACCGAGAGAACCATGGAACTTTACAGAGACATTTACTTGCTTTAAACAAAATACTTTGTTGTATTTGGTATGAAAATGGCAGACAGAGTATCGTGATTTGCCATTTGAGCTTTTTGTTATTAATTACCTTTTTTGATTTTCCTTATACTTGTAATTTAAAAAGGTTGCCTAACGAGATTGATGCGCCATTGTAAGTACTATTATTCTAATGTACTATCCACACTTTATATATTCAGGAGTACAATAAACTACATATATGATAGTAACATATAAACTTAAATAACTATATTTATGTCCTTTGCAAAAATCGATTTATCATAGAACCAATCAATTTTTTTAATACCAAAGAGAGGCCAATGTCTTTTAATATTTTATCATCATGAATTCTAAAATCCAATTTAAAACCGGTAGACATACTGTTTTGCAAAAATAAAATAAAAAGTTTTAGAAGGTAAAGTCCATAGAATGAATAAAAACAGTAGACAATACAGTCCACAGTATTAATAGGTAATGATACTACCCAACCACACGGACACAAAAAACAGATCGTTTTAGCTAACCAAATCAATAGCACCCGAGACATTAGGTATTCTGTGCCTTGACACTGGACACACATATCTATGGTATTGACCAAAATACAGTCTATGGTATTTTTTCAGTAGACTAGGTAGGTACTAAAAGTATTTTGAAAGAAACGTCAATTAAATACTGTTGTCGTATAGTACGCGCAAATCTTTATGGGCCCTCTGAACTCTCTTCCTCTAGCACCTATAATAGTACACTTATTATAGGTGCTAGAGGGAGAGAGAGAGAGAGAGTTCAGAGCTCAGTTCAGGGCTCAAAAATATTTGCGAGAACTATAGTATGCAGTGAACCTTTTGTATTTATTTATTGTATAGCAAACCACGTTACGAGTTAGGTGACGTAAGCATGTCATTTTGTCCTCGACACCGCTAATAGGTTCTTTTGTATGCACATGTAAAAAATATAATAAAAACTGTGTTTAATTTGCAGTGAACTGAGTATGCCGTTGAAACGTATGAGGTTTTATTTAAAAAGGTATTTGCGGTTAGTTCACGGTCAACTGGATTTACATGCAACGCTAATAACAAACAGAATTATGCATTACATCAGTGGTTCCCAACCTTTTTTTATCAGGGATCATTAGGACTGTATTGTTCGGTGTAGGGAATTCAAAATAAAAATTCCGGGAATATGAAAATAAAGTTTAATCATAACTTTTAGTTGAATTTTAAACTGAAAATAATATTGCTTTTTTCTTATTGAAAATCAATGTGGTTTGTGGACTTGGGATCCTTTTTTCAGTTGGACAACTTTATTGTTGGGCTAATACTGTCGCTCAATAAATATTAATTTATTATGAGTAAAATAAAATAAATTAAAAAAAAAGTAAAATCCGACTTCAAAAACCAAAAAGTATAAAATAATTTTCATAAAAAACATATCAGCGTCTGAAGTCGGTGCCACTATCACGCTAGGTGCACTGAAGGATTAAGGCCCCGACGTGAGAAGCTGATAAGTTTTTTATGAGAATTATTTTATACTTTTTGGTTTTTGAAGTCGGTTTTTACTTTTTTTTTTCAATTTTGAGTGGCATAAACAATACATAAACATGAGATTACAGCAATCGCGAGTGATGTGCTGTTATTCAGTCAAGAGTTCCATTATCTATCTCCGAAGATCTTCATCAGATCTTCACCAAATTGAAATGTGACCACTTCGGGAGTATACCCTTCCAAACAAAAAAAGAATCATCGAAATCGGTTGGCGTGATATTGAGTTATTTGTCCATTTGTCGCGGACATACTTAATGCAAATTTAAGACTTATTTTCTCATGGATGCCATTATCAGGACTAGACCAAATATATATATAAAATGGGACCAAACGGGAACCACCAGCTTTCAAATAAAAACAGAATTATCAAAATCGGTTCACCCAGTCCAAAGTTATGAGGTAACAAACATAAAAAACAAAAAAAACATTCGCGTCGAATTGAGAACCTCCTCCTTTCTTTGGAAGTCTGTTAAAAATAAGGATAAAAATATATTAATTTCAATCAGGTACGTAGAGTGAGGTCAAGGCGACATTAAAAATGTATTGACACATTCATTAACCAAACACTCATAAAAACACGCAATGTCCCCATTATTTTTATTTGTTATGAGTTCAAGATTGGTTACTTAATCATCTTATAACACTTACTTAGATTCAAGTTAAAAAAACCCACACGTAATGCGATTAAAAAAAAAACAATTTCCAAAGCACATAGTCATAGTCATAGTCATAGTATTTTATTGGTAGCTAATAAGGTACAGGTCAACATAATATAATCAATAATAACAATAATTATAATTATGTATTGTGTGTAATACATACACACATTACACACCCTATTGGCTAATGACGTTATTGTACCTATCTCTTGTGATCCTGGGGCCAAAACGTTAGCCACAGAACCAGCAGTAAAACGTTCAGCAATGAATGGCAGCGATATATATTATTATGATGTGAATATCTAAGCATTCAAGGTATTTTATAACAATACAATTGTCATGGTAATTTAACGTCAAAAATATTGTATAAACTGTTATCGGCATCGTTTTATGGTTTATTTATTTGTAGGAAAAAAACGGGATAATAACTTATAGTAATGGGCGCATGGTAATAAACAAATTATATTTTTAAGACTTCATTATACTTAGTATCTAGCCTGTCTTAAGACAGATGCCGTTTTCACCCCTTATAAGCCCACTTTATGGGGACAATCCGTAACTTTTTATACAGCCATAGTGTATGGCATCCCATTGGACGTAACTTTTGAATTCACTAAATACCCAATTAGATTATTTGAAGTTTTGAAACCAAGAAGAGATTAGATTATAATCCAGCAGATTATCAAAAACAATCAATCAATAAAAAAGTCAAGCAAAAATAAAACAGCGAAATTCATAATAAAACCTAAATAATAAATAAATATCAATGCAAAATTAATAGAAGACAGACTGTATTGTGAATTGTTTGTGATGCAGTTGTTTGGAGCAGTCAGACAAAATGCATTGTAATTTCATAATATCAACAAGAATGCAGTATAGCGCCCCAGGGCCCCAAGTCTGCTATTTCAATTGTGTCAGAATGGTCTCGTAATTGTTGGTTCTTGCAGTGTCTTTCAACCTATTTTGACTTCTATTGCGTAGGTAATAGAAGCAAAATTCGGTTATTTGCCAGTTATTAAGTGTCGTTCTATAGATTTTGGCTATTATTATCTACGCAATAGAAGTCAAAATAGGTTGAACGACACTGCAAAATCCAACAATTACGAGAACATTTTTACACAATTGATATAGCAGACTTGGGACCCAGATAATACTTAAGTTACAGTCAAAATTCATAACCGGCCAAAAGTACTTTTGACTGAAAAGAAAACAGTCAAAAGACTTTTTACTAAAGACGTCGGTCAAAAGTAGTTTTAACTAAACAAATATTGGTTAATTTAAAAATTAACGCTGGGCCGTTTTAAAAACCAGCGTGCATTTAGAATAGAACAGAAAAATATTAATTCGACACAGGACAGTTGACAGCACATAAAAATTAAAATAGAATAATTTTAAACACGATCAAAAAAAAAACAAGAAATTTTACTGCAATACAGTCGACTGCTTTTGCAGTTCACTTGCAGTCCTGCTAAATACACTAGGGAGGAAGGGAGACAGAGGGAAAGAGAGAGTTCACGCACAGAGCATTTCCCGCTCTTGTCACACAAATGTCAGGTTTACATACGTTTGTAGCTTCCCAGGTCTCAGTGAGGGGATTGAACGTCTGATTTTCAAAAATAATATAAAATATTAATAATAATCTTCATTGTCGTTGGTTAGTTACCTATTTACTTATAGTATATTTTTTTATGTAGTGCACAAAATTTGCAGTGATTCAGTGTCCGCTCCCAAATGCAACCACCGCAGTACTAAAATTCTCTCCAAACCAAAATAAAAATTTACTTTTGTATGGCGTGCGCTGGTAAATCATGCATGTCCCCAGATGTCCCCCATTCACAAATGATGCTATAATTCAATAAAATTATTGAGTAGTGGAAGAGATACATACTTGAGGTTGATCGGGCTTAGGTTGAGGCTTGACGGGCTGGTCTGGAGGCCTCTTGTCGGGGACCAGGCAGCACGTATCGATGTACGACTCGCAAGGACCGTCACGGACACTGGACAAATACATTCAAGGTTAGAAATAATAGGAAACATGCAAGTATTTTTATTTTTAGTATATAGTAAAGATTGAACGCATAAATAAACATATAGTAAAAACTAAAAAAAAAATGGACAGACAAATAAAAAATATGACTTTCAAATGTTCGCGCTAAAACAGAGTCACGTGACATTACGTCATTGCATTGCTCGTTCATAGCGTGTGAATATGATTACCAAGGAAACATGAAGGAGTGACGTCAAAACTCAAATGTTGGACCACTCTAGGGGGCAAAGTTAAAAATATACTCGTAGGTGTGGCGGATTTTACTTGACTTCGACAGTCATGTAAAATCCGCCACATTACAAAACGGCAGCTGAATTGTTCAATCACGCCTGCAAATTAGGCCTGCAGGGCAAGCCAACTGTCGAGTGTTATAATGTCAGAAAAGAGTGTATGGTACGACATTTGGCAGGTCAGCCCGCTGACATGTCGTGAAGTATTCACTCGCCGGTTTACATCACGTGACCGCTGGCTCGCTTGCTACATGGCGCACTCATGGTACAAAATGACATGTCAGGTCATTTTTCGTCGATAATTGACTTGCTAGTTGCTATAAGGGTGTATAGTTGGGACCCAGTACGGCATTTTTGACGTTTATGTCGATTGACAAAACAAACACTGTCGTGCGATTGGAACTCTTTTGGCTCGGACTCTTGAGCCCGGACCCCAATGTCCATTGTAGTAAGTCAATGTGAATAATAGAAATATTGGTACTATATATTATCTCTATGATGTGAATTGACATTTAAGCTGTTGAAAAGTCACGTGGTTCGTAAATGTCAATACCATACATTGTTCGTGTTTATTCTCAAGGGATTGTAGGTTGCAATTTGTATAGCAGGTTCGTTCGTTTAGACAAGGAAAACGCTAGAATTAGAAGGAAAAATGACAGTTCTACATACCGGATGTCGATGACTCCTACACCGTCAGTGATGACTGTGTTATTGTTGACGTTGCAAAGGTAGTAGCTGACGCACTCGCCTTCTTGGCCGTCGGGCATCTTGCATGACAGGTCCTGCGGCCCTAGGTCTGTCGGCAAAACGGAATCATGTAGACTTATTTTTATTAAACAGTTAAAGGACATTGCCAATGTTACTATGGGAATTGGTCTAAATGCCGCCCAGAAATTAAACGATGTGCATATATGTTTTTCTTTTTTGAGAATAAAAATATCCTTAAAGAACCTCCTCCTTTTTGGAAGTCGGTTAAAAATTACGATCTACGTAACTTTTTTCCCGGGATGAATTTTTTTGCTCATACTGAAATATGATACTCCCCGTTTTGATTTTGGCTGACATTTGGACCAAATCCTGGCAATTTCCTTTATTTCCACAAAAAAGAAAACTGAAACATAAACGTCCATTAATATTATTTCCACATACTAGGTAATAAATGCTGTAATTATTAAGTTATGTCATGGATAACGGGATTTTAACCTTCAACGTGTATGAGAAATACGTGGTCATGTTTAAGGGTGTGATTCAGACTATCAAATCGAACAACTTTCCCTATAGGATCAACATCGAAATCGCGAAAAAGTTATCAGCTGTCCCATACAAAACGAACACCTACCCGATCAAATGTATGGGAAAGCTGATTATTTTTTCGCGTTTACGATGTCGGTCCCATAAAGAAAGTTTCAGTTTGATGGTCTGATCCACACCCTTAAATATGACCACGCATTTCTGATACGCGTTGTATAATCTTTCTTTTTTACCTATAATATAATAGATAAGCTTGACAAAACTTAATATATCGTTTTTTTTTTTTTTTTTTTTTTTAAACTGAATAAAATAAAATATGTATTATATCGTTTATAAATACTAATACATAAAAACTACTGAATACTTAAATACTTTAAAAATGCACGCCATATCTGACAATGACGTTACCAATCAGGGCCCCAAGTCTGCTATTTCAATTGTGTCAGAATGGTCTGGTAATTGTTGGTTTTTGCAGTGTCGTTCAACCTATTTTGACTTCTATTGCTTAGGTAATAGAAGTAAAAGTCGGTTATTTGCCAGTTATTAAGTGTCGTTCTATAGATTTTGACTACTATTACCTACGTAATAGAAGTCAAAATAGGTTGAACGACACTGCAAAAACCAACAATTACCAGACCATTCTGTCACAATTGAAATAGCAGACTTGGGGCCCAGAATATTAGTGGTTATTTACTTCTGAATGGGGTACATAATAACTATAATGAACAAACAATTATGCCATCTTGATAGAATGGTTATGGCGCGGCTGTGTGCATACCTTCAGGGAGTCTTCCTAATAAGGCCCTCTATAGTGCAGTAAATACAAATATCATACTTTATTCGCAGTAAACGGGTTTTATTTTCGTGTAATGCCCCGCGTGGAGGATGCGAGCAAAGCGAAGGCGCGAACTCCTCGATTTTATTTTTATTCCATAGAAAAAAAAGACTAACAGCTCCAAAAAACTGACCCCAACATGACCTACAAAATAATAAAGCCTATCTTTTGAGATTATTATTACATCGTTTAGTGATGGAATTTCAGCAAGTGACACGTTTTTTAAAACGTTTAAACTTGCTAAAATCGATATTTCTAAATATGTGCTCGTGTTTTATGATTTATTTTTATCATGCCAATTATTAATACGATTAAAGTTTCTGTCTTCACACAGCACCAATTTTGATAAAATGATTTTGTTTTTGCTTCATATTTACAGAAGTTCAAAAATAATTAGGACCGACTCGATATGGATGTAAGGTGGCAGTAACGTAAGTAAATAAATAAAAATGGCATTGAGAAAAATAATAATATAGAAACACACAGAAAACACTCTTAGAAATAAAAGTTTTTTTTTTTTTTTACTACCAACCTTTAAAATCACAGAAAACAGTCTGACAACTGACAAAGAGAATTGAAGAAAGAATAGAATACAAAAAACAAAGAATAAGTAGAAGAATACACACAGAAAACAGTCCCGGCAAACACTGGCAACTTATAAAGACAATTTAACAAAGGAGAAAAAGAACTTAAATACACAGAAAAATACTGAAACACACAAAAAACTATCCCTGGAAACACTAATCAGAACCAAAAGAAAAGAGAAAGAATACGAGTATAAGGAAAGGGATAGACTGTTTTGAATACTGTTACACTTGAGCGAGGTATATAATACAGAGTACAGTCTGGTGAAACGTAACATGCAATGAAACATTTCAATGTGTCGTATGTTACATTGTATCACATGACGCGTCGCGCGCACGAACCGCGCATCTACTACGAACCCTCTCCGCACAAACTCCTCTCCCTTTGTGTTCGTCCGAAAAACCGGAAAATTACGGATCACTCCGCGCGCAACTTGAAATGCTAGTAGCGTGCGCATGAAATGCACGGTTCGCGCGCGCAAGCCGTCGAGACTCGAGAGTCGAGACTGAGAATTTATTTCTAAGTGTGTTTATTACCTTGTTACATTAAACTATCCATATATGACCGTAATTATTCTTTCTATAAGTATTTACAAAGTTTGACCTATGATCAAACGGAAGATCAGTGGGCCGAGCACGAATGTTTTGACGTATAGTAACGTAAATGTAACCAAATTTAGAACCAAAAATACACGTTTCCATGAATTTTTTTTGGAAATACATGCAGTAATTTTACATTTTCATTTCATTTCATTTCATAATCAAAATTTGCTTACGTTTACTTTACTAATACGTCAAAACATTCGTGCTCGGCCCACTGATAACCATTGTCAAATAAGTAAATTAGGTTAATTAGGTCTATTATAAGAAATTTATTTATTTTTGTATTAGATACGTTTTAAGATTTCTAATGTTAAATATTGTTAAAAACTTTGTTACTATTAAGTATATTATTGTAAGCACTTCTGCCGCCTGTGGCACAGGTTTATCCTAGTACAGGCACCTATCATAATCAGTATCATACCTATGTTATTATTATGATTTATATTATTGTGTTTTTTACCATAAGTAATTTTGAATAAATTTTATCTTTATCTTATTGCAATTTGCAGCGATGTGGACGGCAAATTCTTTCATTGCGTATTATATTGCATGTTACGTTTGTACCCGGTATTATGATTTTGAACCCAAAATAATATACAGGGTGTAAAAAGATTCTTAACAAAGCCGAAGTCGACGCATAAAGTACATAAAACCAAGTAATATAGTGCAAATAAAAAAGAATTTTTTAAATCGGTTCTCAATTGGCGAAATTATCGATGAACATACACAAAAAAAAAAAAAAACATACGCGACGAACATAGTACCTCCTCCTTTTTTATTACTTTTTTTTTTTTTTAAATAATTGCAGCCGACTTCTATGGTTTTAAAAATAAGCTATTTTCTGTAGCTCGCCATGTAATGCGCGCACCAGAATGTGCTATGCGTTTGTAGAACTGAACATCCTGGGTATAATTCCAAAACTGATATTGGTAAAACGTAAAAAAAAAAAATCGTAGCGATGGGCAGAATACGTGTTCTCAGTTTCGTTAAGGGTCTTTTTATAAGGCTGCCTGAGCCAACTTGAGAGCCTTTTACAAAAAAAAAACTATGGAGAATAAGCTTCTTACTCATAATCGAGGTACAGGTTTGCTGGGATCAAAGCTTAAGATAAGAAGGGAAGAGAAAAGAAGAAGGAATGAAATAGGAAAAACAGAAAGAAACACACAAGGCGCACGCATGTTATCAGAAGTTCCGACATTCAGTAGGTAGATAGGTACTTACAGTCTACAATTAAGATTGTCAGATCTGTGGGAAACAGCGAACATTGCGGGCCTGGAATGGTAATTGGCGTCAAGGCAAATAATGTTTCGTTGTAAACCCGAATTGAAGCCGAGAAGAAATCGATCGGTTCACTCGTCGAAACGAAATTTTGTGTAAATACAGGTTTTTTTTTATGTGGTTCAGTGTCCGTTCACATGCAACCGCAGTACTAAAATTCAGTCCAAAACAAAATCAAAATTTGATTTTGTATGGCTTGCGCTAGTAAATTATGCGTGTCCTCCATACGAAGTCGAATTTTCATTTTGTTTTAAAGTGTATCCCAATACTGCGGTTGCATTTAGGAACAGAGACTGAATCACTCTACAAATTATGCGCACTACATACAAAAATATCCTGTATTAGGAGCAAAAAGGATTGAACTCGAAGCACCTAATTTAGAAGTTTTTAAACACATAGTGAAGTAATCATTTGGCAACAGGAAACTGCGCAAGCGACAGCAATGAAGAGCAGAAATTGCTGGTGCTTGTTCTCCAGATGTTGCCACTTGCACCGTTAAGAAGAATATCAGATATTTTAGTAGTAGACTGCTAAAAGTGTAGAAAATAACCAAGTTCCAAAAGATGGTGGAACTGTGGAACTCAGCATGACAGTCGAAAGACCGTCAAGATCAAAGGCCGACATTAGTAGATTGTTATACAAGGGTCGAAAGGAACCAATTCCCATACGAGGTATTTAGACACCCGAGCGCAGCGAGGGCGGCTATAGTCCGAGTAGGAATTGGTGACTTTCACCCGTGTTAAACACTCTACTTTTCATTTCGAATTATAAGGAAAGTAAAAAATTGTAGTTTTTCTTAAATAAAATAAAACAGAGTTAATATCCCGTCAAATTTTCTCATTCTAACTGTATTGTGTTGTGTATATTCAAATTATCTTTTTAAAATTTTAAATATGGAACACACCGAGTCACCGCCCCCACCGCGGTCCCTCCCGCTGCATAGGTATTTTTTTAAATTCACACTGGCTGTTTATACACTCATAGTAACGCAGCATGTCTTTTTTTTAATCTTTTTTTTTTATTATGTCAAAATATTCAGTCTAGTTACTTTCTAACCCAATTTAGTTCTATTTTTAAAATTCATGCGCCGGCCCTAGGGAGGAAAGTAATTACTATGAGTCTTTTCCGTCATTTTCATAGTCTACTTACTAACCCAATATCGTTCTATTTTTAAAATTCATTCCGGCCCTTGTGTGGAAAGTAAATAAGTAATTACTATGAGTCTTTTCCGTCCAACGGTGGGAAGCAGCATTTTCGACCCGCTACTCAGATCAAACAAACACTACTTTCCCAGCATGAGATATGAAAAATATATGCCTAGCTTGGGACTAAGGATGCAATCCAGGAGAAGTAAGACTCAGGAAAAGAGCTTAAAGGAGAGTTTATCACTGAGAATGCATAAGAATAAGCAAATTGGAGAATAAAATTAAGGCTGAAAGTCTCACCGTCGTACTGGACGAAGAATACTGGTTAAGTAGAAGAATCACGAAGAGATAATCAAATCCAGATTGAAATAAAGAAGTGCTCATTCTGAAATCGAAGACAAAGGAAAGGTGTTAAGAAGAATATTATCGTTTCTTCGCAACATTAGAGGACTATTATCACTGTAGATCTATTGGCGAGTGATCTAGTGGAGCCGCAAAAGTGCGGATTTAAAGTTCAGAGCACTGACTGTATAATACAATATGCCGGCCGGACTGGCATACCCAAGGCATACCCGTAGACAGAGAAACCAATAACAAAATGACAGTAATTCTGAACAATGAAAAAATCATTGTTTTGAGTCACAAACCTTTGGGCCGAGCACGAATGTTTTGACGTATAGTAACGTAAACGTAAGCGAATTTTGATTATAAATAAAAAACGATGAATCTATCGCATCTTTGTTCAATTTTAGGCAACAAACGCACTTGTTTCATGAAAATGTAAAAATATATCATGTATTTCCAAAAAAATATCATGGATTAAACGTGTATTTCTGGTTCTTTTGGTTACGTTTACGTTACTATGCGTCAAAACATTCGTGCTCGGCCCACAGAGCGTTACCGAAGGCAGGCGTGAAGGCAGGTCTGTGTTTCGAGTATTAAATTTGTCGTGACGATTTTTTACCGCCACGTCAACGAGAAATGTCAATTAGCTACATTTAATTTGATGTTTATTCTTAGTGTTTATTCCTCACGTCTAAGCAGGCTGATGCTTTTAGTTAATTTTACACTGTTGCCATCCTAAGAAAAATGTCTTCTCTGTCTATGCACCTGTCCTCTTCTTAATACCTATGTCTATCATTCTAGTGTGTCTTGTATTTGTGGCTAATAAACTTTTCTTTCTTTTTCTATTTCTGTTGTACAAAAAAGTGTATTGTATTGTATTGGCCTCTGTACAGCGGCAGATGTCTGCTAGCTGGTGATGTTAAAAGAATATGTGGCGAACTAATTAGAACAAGTAAATCCCAGTGTTAAGTGATTACTTACTTTCAGAATTATGATTTACAGGAGGCACGATAGTTGAGGGTCCCTTAGTCTTGTCTACCAGCGGCGCCGCGGTTGTCACTACTTTCAGGGGTCCTTCAGTAGTGGGAGGTGGACCGAAGATCTCGCTGAGCACCGTATCCAGATCCCCATGGTTCTGGCAGTGGGCTGCTGCCACTAGGAGCAGGATGGGTAGTGTTTTAAACATCTGGAATAGAAGCAAAGTGTTTATTAAATCTTTGGTGCCTTGCAGTGGCAAAGGGTGACAGTTTTAAAAGGGGAAACCGTCCCAAAAATGCCCTCTAAAAATTGCTGCAATTAATACTGCATGACTAAAATCCAGACCGTCTCTTGTAATCTATATATAGCCATGTCTGGAAGAGCTCGACCTAACTGAATAACAAGCCATATTACGTTGGTCTATGCACTAACCAATTCCTAAAGAGAAGCCGATGGGAATCGGGTTGTATGGACTCTTCGCCACTGGTGCCTTGTAAAGTCATCACTTGATGCACCCAGAGGCGGATTTAATGTCGACAGCGCCCTAGGCTACCACCTCATCGCCGCCCCTCTGGCAAAAAATTATAACTACTTATTTTGCAAATAAACTTATAATCTATACTATACTTATATACAATATATAAGCAAAATCCACTCACTCACTCATCACAGAATCTCTGTAACTATAAAGCCTACAAACTTGAAATTTGGCAGACATTTGTATCTTAAAACATGTAAACGCTATGAAAGGATTTTTGGAAAATCTTATTTTAAAGCCGCGGGGAAAACGCTATGAATTTTATAATATAGTTTATTTGCAAAATAATTAGGTATAGTCTGTCAAGAAAGTCATGAAAAGGATTGAGGGCGCCACTTGTATATTCTCTTGTTTATTTTTAATATATTATTGCCGAAAACATTTTTTTATCACAAAAAATCTACACAGAATAGTAAAATAAACACATCGTTGTACCCAAACTGACACCTACGGTACTTATTTAGGGTTGCGAGCGAAGAAGAATTTTAGTTCCTTCAAAATCCTTTTCATGACTTTCTTGACAGACTGTAGGCCAGCACACGTGTACCTAACCTTAACCATTTTTTATTTTCATTTAACAACTTCCTCGCGCGGCCCTGTTTAGCTTCGCGCCCCTAGACACGTGCCTAGTATGCCTTAAACATAATCCGCCCCTGGATGCACCTTTGCTTATTTAGAAGGCAGAGACTGATAAAGATTATAATCTATTTTTTGAAAAGAGTTACCATGGAGTTTCTTGCCGGTTCTTCTCCATAGGGTCTACTATTTGGAACCGTGCACCTAGAGTCTCGACATTTCATAAGTGCCTGTACCTATCTGGTTTACATGAAATAAAGATCTATTCTATTCTAGAGACGCGGAGTGACATCTCACTGCGAAAGTGACAGCTGAAAATCAGCACCGGGTGCTCTTATGCCAAGCAAATGTTGAGTTGGTAACCCCTTCGGTGCTGGCATGCCGACAGCAAATGTTTTTTCTTTTTTTTTTAGTATTCAATTCTTATTTTTTCTCTTTTTAACCCTTGACAACAAAAAAGGGTGATAAAAGATTCTAGTGTATATCTGTAGGTACGTGTCTGTCTGTTACTTACGTTTGCTAAAAATCTTTACGCGTGTTATCTCTTAATATTATTACTAATATTATAAACATAATGTGTTACATAATATTACTCTCGTTATTGACGTGTTATCATAATGTAGGTACTTGATGTAAATGACTTATGATAATAATACAACATTAATTAAGAAGATCCAATTCCATCCAAATCAATTAATATCGAATAATATAGACCAGTGACGTGCACTCCTTATAGACAACAAAACCCCCGACTCCAACTAGAAAAAGAGCTGTAACTTTTGAACGGCTGAACAAATTTTCATGAAACATGGCTAAGAACACTCGGGATAAAATTATCTATGACAAAAAAAATCTAAACGAAAATCGGTTCATCTGTTTGGGAGCTACGATACCACAAACAGATACACAGACAGACACGTTTAACTTATAACACCACTCTTTTTTGTCGAGGGTTAAAATTACAAACAAATAAACTCAGAGTCCGTCTTTGTATTGCACTCAACTGACATCCGGGACTTTTTTAAATTAATTGATTTATGATCGGTGACTTCAATTGATGTTTATTATGGTTTTGCTGCAATTTTCCTGGTAACGACATAAATAAGGCTTGTACACTACACACACACACACACACACACACACTAGGTGTGTTTGTGGTACACTAGGTACCTACAAATCATATAGATGACCGAGTAGTTACTTGTTATAAGGTTGTTCATGGACCCACCTTAAAAAAACCTTAATGGGTCAATATCAGCAAAAGAATTTTTTTGTCAATTTTGGTGGCTAAGAACCTGGTATGAGAAAAGAAAGTCCACTAAGTAGACTTTCTTTTCTCATACCAGGTTCTTATTTTCTCAAAAAACTGAAGAAAATATTTAGCCACCAAAATTGACAAAAATTTTCATTTTCTGTTATTCACCCTAATAAAAAAATCTATATAAAATATGCCTTACTAAAGAGAAACTTCTTCGGAGATTAAAAACACCAATTTTGGAGCAATTCAATATGACTTTAGTAAGATGCGAGACGTCATACAAAAGACACTGTTACTCATAGTTACTAAATTGTTCATTTGTTCTGTTCATCGGTCATTCAAGTCATGTCAGATGTAAGGTTATTTATTACTCATTAATAAGCATAATTATTTTATTATCATGAATAATCAAATGGATTTCCCCTGAGGTCACTTTATACAGTTTAGACTTTGTTTACATTACATATTGTAGAGAACAGAGATATGGTGTTCCTCCATTCAAAATGGAGGATCCTCCGGTCTACCGGTAATAAAATGGTAATGAACATCGACTCTGGTAATAAACTTCAATACGATCGTGAGAGACTAAACGTTGAGCTACCTTGTAAAAATATTACTGATCATAAGATGGGAGTCCTAACAGCATGATCGGTAAAAAAGGCGAGGCGCTCGCCGAATCATTTTTAACTAAACAAAGCCGATAACTGCTATTTTGATGCCGAGACTTGTATACTTTTCTCTAATTTGGAAACAAATTAATGCAAGTACATCCACACTCTACAGTACAGTATCTAATTTTCAATCGCACCAATAGGAAAGCGCGGTCTTTGTTTTTTTTTTTTACTTTTGAAATAAATCCGCATTCAGCCTTTAAAATAATAAATATCGTGTACCTAAAACACCTAATTTATGTTCGTGTGTATTTAAAAAACCTTGCTGGCGCGCTAAGAATAATTAAAAAAAAACTGTCCATCAATTTCTATGTCGTTCTTTACATAGGAAAAAGAGCCGATAGGTGCTTTTTTTTTAATTATTCGGATCATCTGGGTCATAGAAATATGACAAGCTTAGAAGAGTAGCTATTAATTGAACTTTTCAAATGTAGTGGTACTATTTTATCAAATACACGCGCATATGAGATTAAAAGAGACAGCTAGCTGTAATCGACTTGTCATTCAAATCCAAATGAAGCCGGTTTTCGAAATTTCTTAACTAAAGGACTTAGTGATCTTCCTTGAACTATGGCTTTTACAGCCATGAGCTACGTATGCCACGTTATTGTCAGATTAATATATTTTCGTAAACACACTATTTTAAAATGATCAGTCTGAGATTCACAATATTTTATGAAAAATTTCACACCGGTGTTGGTGACCAGTAGGCTAATTCACGTAACTAAAGAAGTTCAGTTGCCGCGCAGTTGCAATAAAATATTGATCAAAACAACACATTTGGTAATCTTCTTCTTCTTCTTTCATTATGGCAATTGAGCCGATGTCGACTATTCTGCCATTTGGTATGCTCTTAACTTCAGTGAGATACGCTCGCGTCAAGTTCGAGCGTCACTGCAATATGATCGGCGCGTCTTAAAATTACGTGAATTAGCCCTCTAACTGGTGACCATTGAAATCGTAATACGGCTTCAATAATGATTTATTTGTTACTGTTCTAGGCCTGTCATATTTCTATGATCTGGGTAATAGAATAATTAATGTATACTCACATTCTAAATTCCAATTTTGAATCCTTAGCAAGTTCGAACAGCTACCTATTCCTACCGACCGTCCGCGCGTCCCCGCCGACCGCGCCAAACGAGAAATCGTACACCATACACGCCAGAACCAGTGATCAAAAATTAGTGTACTTCTAATCGATTTGCTAATCATATTAACTGATTATTGTAAACACTGATCGTTTATTCTCGACAAGTACCGTTAATGTTGGCTTTTATTTTACTTATGTACGCCATTACTGTTAGGTGTAGTTTACACGCTTGCTAAGAGCGCGAAGGTTAGCTATTACAAATTTTGTGATTTGTTATGGAGTTTGCGCATGCGTGGATAAGGCTTTTTGACGGGGTAAGAAAATTCTCCTTATTTCTATATAGGTATAGTGAGAGGAAAAATTGGGACGACTGTAAAATTATTGCAAATACAAGCATCCTATGATTAGAGTTGAAAACTTCCAGGAAAGTTTCCTTTTCTGAGGAAAGTTTCCTGAAAACTTCCAAAACTTCCGGAACTTTGGAAGTTTTCAAATTATGTTTTTCTATTTATGAAATCAACAAATTCGTTTCTTTGGGATTACTCAGAATCAGTAACGTCAAATGAAAATGATCCTTTAATTTAGTTCTATTTTCTTTTATTATTTTAATTATTTATGGTACCTATTGAAGATAATTGATGAAATAATGTTTTTATTCAATCGGCTTAAATCATACGAAGGCAACGGGCATAATATAAACACTCAGTGGTATGACGGAAGTTTTGGAAATATTCATTTTTAACATGTACCCTACCCCACATCCCGTCCTGTGCTCGCTGTGTTCGAATATTTAAAATCTAGCAAAATGTAACATATTCTAAGCACAAAGTATCCCCAATTATTGTTTTTATAAGTAAAAAATAATTTCTGAAAACTTCCAAAACTGCCGCAGTTTTGGAAGTTTTCGGGAATATTTCCGGTAAACTTCCGGAAAACTTCCAAAGTTTCGGAAACTTTCCGCAGTTTTCAACTCTACCTATGATATGATTGACAGAGACACTCGGTGTGTTCGGAGAAGCCTATATCCAGCATTAAACTGCGATAGGCTTTGTTTTAAAACGATTCTCAAGTTCGTACTTAACCTTCTAATAACATGAAAACTTTTGATTAGTTATGCTTAGAACAACTTTATGGATAATAGAAATTATATTAGAATATTTCAAATACGAAAAGTTTTATTTTAATATGTTTTTATTGTATTTAAAATATTAATAGAATTTTTAACGACACGATTGGCGCAGTGGCTAAGCGATTAGCTTTCTGCGCTACGTGCTGCTTAGAATAGAATAGATCTTTATTTCATGTAAACTAGATACAGGCACTTATGAAATGTCGAGACTCTAGGTGCATGGTTCCAAATAGTAGATCCTATGGAGAAGAACCGGCAAGAAACTCCATGGAAACTCTTTTCAAATAAATAATAGATCTTGACAATCTTTATCAGTACAATGTTGTGGTAAGATCTGCGAGAATAATGCAATTCAATGCGAATACAAATAAAACTAGGATAATAATGAATTGCCTCTGAATAAGATTGCTATGGCAGTTACGAGCTGACCAGTTCCGACAGACGGCACCCGTTCACGAGCATGACGCATGTGTCAGCCTCGCCAAGCTCGACCACAATGAAGGGAACTCAACGACCCGACACACAACGCCACCATCAGCGAGAAATTTTAGCGAGTTCGATCCCCGCACAGAACAAGTATTTATATGATCTACAGAATGATAGTAATTGATTCGGGTTGGTTTGTGTGTGTATGTGACATGTATGTTAATAAACTGTACCCTCGATACCGGAGTAATCCTAGTGATCACAATAGATCTTCTCAGGTTGCAGTCACAAAAGGGCTTAGGGTACTACCTCTTCAAATAAATAATCCTAGGCTGCAGTTACATGCAGCAATATGCTGAGCTGAGGCCTATTAGACACGCATTACCACACCGAGCCACACGCAGCGCACAAACTATCGGTAGCCTGATACCGTCGATTATTGTTGTTGTACTTCTTTGTTGTTTATGTCTTATCCTTTCTGTGTGCGTAGTCATTTTTATTGTGTTGGTTTTTTGTAATCATAGCAATTAATCATAATATTATAAAGAGAGAAGTCCTGATTGACTGAGGGAGATGCCACACGGTGCGCTGCGCTGCGCTGCGACGACGTAACGCAGCGCAGCGCAAAATTGAGGGTGCCACACGAGTGACGCGAGCGAGGTGCGAGCGGGGTCCGTTCGAGCAACGCAGCGCAGAAATCTGCGTTGCGTCGCGTCGACGCACGTTATGTCATTACGATTTGTCACTGTCAAATGGCACTCAGTCGATAAATATGGGTCGTGAAAGGCGAATATTTTTCTTTTACTCGCGTTTTTATCTACCTATCACACAAATGGCTGCTATTGAACTACGGCCGCAAGGATTATAATATTTCTCTTGGAAATAGACGATAAGATAGAAACATTTTCAATGCATTCCGTCTTACAGTCAACGTGATTGTGCCTGCCCAGTGTTTTATCTATATTAATAAGAATCACGAAACAATGCCCATGGAATAATCATCCATGACCAGAACTACTTGGAGCAGTGCCTGGCAGCGTACCAGTGGCGTGTAGTTATGTATTCGGCGCGATGGAGTCGATGTGTAAAAGTGTCGCAGAAGAAAGTCATGGGATGGTATTTCAGTAACTTTTGTAATCTGTTACGGTTTAGAAAACCTAGCCTGCTACTGGTGTCTCATAGCTTCAGCTACAAAACGTTCACTGTTGGACAAAGGCGACTCCAACGAATACGGGCTTGGGTTCTTTATATTGCCACAACCACCACGAATGGCAAACCGATTTGTGAAACACGTTCATATTTCATTTATTTACGTATATACCGTACCAATATCTATAGATATTGTAGAATAATTGACCAGAAAATGGGTTTGTGGTGATAAATGTGTGTAAAATATCATGTGATTGCATTGTATTGAAATAAATAATCAACACCAATTTGATTTCTTTATTAACCTAACCAAGAATACTCCAAGCAATGAGTTCACACAACTTTTCTGTTTTCAATAGATCTATCTTTAACTATTCGCCAAGCTTAAGTTTACAAACACGTTAGGTAGGTATAAAAAATCCAGTTGTCCTATATTTTGATTTCAGGCCATAAGCAAAATGTAGTGGTGATTTTTTGTGAAATACATAGTAGATACCTATATATTTATATTTTCTTCAAAATGAATACATAATAATGCAGATAACTTTTATTGATTTCAAATTATGTTACATAAACAACCAGATACCTACTGGACTTTAACATTGTTATTGAAAAGAATAATAATAATTAGATCTAATTAGATATTGTAAAAAGTTTTCGGGACAAAAATTCATTCTTCTCTAAGATCCAATGCTTCATTGTGCGATTCATCTGTGATAATAATCTATTAGTTCAGCTGCAAACGGTTGCTATTACCCGCATACATAGAGGTTCCCGCATACAATAGATTTTCCATTGAGTCTACTTTACGTCGCTTGATAGGACTTCTTAGTAATTGTTCTGAGGGACTTCTTTAAACCACTGAACAATATTAATTATAATCTTTCCTCTTTTAGCAATCAATAATTTATTATAACGTAGTGGATCTTAGTTCTTATCTTAGTGGATAATTTCATAAAGTCAGAGCCTGTCAGAGCAAATGCCTTGACGGTTACCATGGTTACCGTGACTGTAGTCATAGACTAAAGATTTCACTAGTGCTAGGTCTGTGACTGTAGCATAGAAATAGTACAAGTACTGGAACGCTTAATAGTGCCGTAAAGCCGGTCTGAGGGAGAATACTTTGTGGTAACCGTGTCCTTGTCTAATAGGGTAACCATACATTTTAGTTAAAAGTAGGACATGATAGAAATATTTAATTATGTTATGAGAATAGTTATCAGGTAATTAACTACTGATATCGAATAGTAAGAATTGTTTTTTTCCTAGTAAATAGTGAAATATACGGTCCATACAGTGTATCTAAACGTTCTTACAAATATACATACACCCTTTTGGTTATAATTAGAGTCACAGGCAAGGCATAATATATAAATAGGCATATGCAAGGTTACTATATAATAAAAAAGAAAATTTAGAGAAAATTTCGGACATTGCGGAAAAATCCGGACATTTTCTTAAACACAGATTACGTGTATAATAAAATATCATGCGTGAATATTCCGGACATCTGGCAGCTCTAGTCATAGGAAACATTCGATTTTAACATTTTAAGATACAAATTTAATTCCTCTTCTACTTTTTCTTTCTTTTTTCTTTTTCTCTTTTAGCTTTGCGACCATCCTACGACCTTTCTTTATGAGATCTTTCCTATTATAGCAGAAAGGGTAACCCATGCTTAGTGCTGCAGAATCGAATATCACTTATTATAATATTCTTGTTTGGCAAACTCAAGTATAATCATCATTCACAACATTAAGCAATAAAACACAATGAATGAAAGTCAAAGCAAAACTTTTTTTAATTTCAAATCGGCATAAAAAGGTCATCGTCGTTTCGTCAAAACGTTGAGATTCTAGATGCACGGTTCCAAAGTGGGCCGGGTTCTATGGAGAAGAGACCGGCTAGAAACTTAATGGTTGATTGTAATTTTAATTGTGTTGGCATTATAGTTGTATTTTGGGTTTATGTGCTTGTTTCCTCTTGCTTTACTTTCTTATTTGGTGGTTCACTGGAAACTGCAACATCTTCCCATTTACTACAAGATCCTACATGCTGATGCTGATTCACCAGATGTTCCTGCACGTACAATTTATTTTGCACGAACAGTTTTTTTTCTTTTTGTGGCTATCTGTAATGTCAAAAATGATCTTCATTATGGCACAATATCTAAGTACAATATCCAATCCAGTAAAAGTTTAATCCATCTAACTATACTAATAGGAAAATATTAAACACAAATAAACAATAAGCAAAGTGTGTAAATCTTAAGTTTGTGCAATGTGTTATACTTTATATTAGTATAAACTATTACAGACCAGACAATTACACACAACATTATACAACAGACACATACAACAACTGATAATTATTAAACATATTACAATAGTACCTATGGTAATATTGAAGGAACTGCTTCAGGTTTTAATTTTATTTTTGCTGCTGTTAAATAATTCATTATCTTTAAAATTTACGCCACAAACACATGCGACCTTTTACACACTAATGTCAAGGTTCGTGGCTGTTATCCATAACACCCTCTGCTTATTATCAGCTGGAATCCTGAAAAAAACAAACATGGAATTTTAATAAAGTCTATCATTTTATAAGAGATACAAAAAAACATTATTATCTATTCGGCACAACAAACAACAAATGATTTCAACAAATTAACTTAAACTATATACAGGGTTATTTGTAAAACACCGGCAATGCTTTAAGGGGTGAAACTACTCATCAATATGAACAACTTTTACTACGGGACCAACCATGAAATCGCGAAAAAAAATTCAAACTTTTCATACATTTTGATGGAGCAAGGTTAATCTTTTGTATGAAAAGTTTGATTTTTTTTTCGCGATTTCATAGTTGTTCAAATAGTAAAAGTTGTTCATATTGATGAGTAGTTTCACCCCTTAAAGCGTTGCCGGTGTTTTACAAATAACCCTGTATGTATACTTATACTATACTTGGAATCACTCAAATTATACAAAACAATAAATGCATCGAAAATAATTATGCTACGCATTACAGATTATGGAAAACAAATCCAAATTTATTAAAGTACGTAAATTATTTAACTTAGTGGACTGTATGTTATGTGAAACGATCTAAAATAAGTACTTGGAGCAACTATATCCCACAAAATAAAAATATATTGTCACACTACTCAATGAAACTTACCTATGGAACGATATTCCACAACCAGGATAATATTCTCGCTTGCACCCAATCATAACTCAAGTATTTACCATCTTGTCGCCAAAAAATTATTCTAGGCACAAAAATAATGTTTGATCACGTTTATTTCTGAACTATGAAAACCACGAATGTTGACAATAGGTTGACAACTAAGTTGACAATGTAAGCCATTTTGAATGATGTAGTGTTTCCCGCATGCAAACTTCTTTAACTACTGGTATCCAAATATTGTAATAATCAATCTTATTGAATAACGTATGGAAATAATAATATTTAATATAATATTTAAAGCACGTCAATTATAATTTTTATTATGTTTATTTTGATAGCCGTGGGTAGAAGTTTCATTAGTTCTAATATGTATGTAAAAACGATTCTGAAAATACCAATTTAGTAGATTACTAAGTTGATGAGTAATGGCCATGTGTGCGAGAGGGACACCGCTGAATCTCGGGTGACTTTCATGTGGGCACAAAATTTCGTACAACTAAATAAAGCAGTAAGCTCTCTAGTTATAGGTACTATGTATTATCTCTATGGACTGTAGTAATCTCTCAGACTAAAGAATTATAAATAGTATACTAAATTGATTGTTGCTGGATTTGTGATCAATCACTATCCTCCTTCCACTAATCCATATTTCCATATGCATTCTTCAAAAAATATCCTCCTTAAAGAGGGGAACTAGTTTCTTTATACAGGTGAATTTTTCTTGGATATCTACAGGGTGACTGGTAAATCGAGGGAATCGTTGAAGGAGGGTGTTCTATTCATCATTATAAACAACTTTTACTATGGGACCCAAACTGAAATCGCGAAAATAAAATCAGCTGTTCCATACAAATAATTCAATATTAATCGACAAAATGTATGGAACAGCTGATTTTTTTTTCGCGATTTCAGTTTGGGTCCCATAGTAAAAGTTGTTTATAATGATGAGTACCATACCCTCCTTCAATGATTCCCTCGATTTACCAGTCACCCTGTATATGGCAGAGCTACTTTTTGATATGAAAATCAAAATGTTTTTTTTTATCAATTACATAAAAAACAATATACAAGGTCCTACGTTTCTAGTCCCGATCCCTTGAAGGTGATAATGTAGTAATAATTATGAACAACTTTTACTATGGTACCTACCAACCGCGAAGACGCGAAATAAAAATCTGCTGTTTCACACAAATAATTCAATATTACTCGACTAAAACCTTCGACTAAAACGTATGGAACAGCAGATTTTTGTAATCTATGTTGTGACCACCATAGACGTAATATACTATTACCATAAACTTAGTATTAGTCTCAGAGGAAGGAGGTCCTTGCCGAAAATATTCTAAGTTTATGGTCCTTGCTCTAAGGTATTAATTAGTAATACTTATACATTTAGGATTTCGGAAATACTAAGTTAATCGGCGTATTCTGATCTAGTTTTATAAAAGATAGGTATTATTCAGCTGTAGTCTATCCAGCAGTAGCAGGACAGCATAGATTTTATAAAATAATATTTGAAGTCCATTGCAAATTAATCAAATCATTGCTAAAGGACACTGTTACCAAGCCAGTAAGAATATTAAAAATTATACGTTGGCATGACATATTGACATATCATTATGATAGCTGACTATCGATGTTGTCACAAAAAAATACTGATAACGGTCAAAAATAATAAAAATTATAATCATTTTTCAACTACTTATCCTAACTAGATGTATTTTTTTAATGGAAGAGTGCATTTACTTTTCTCTTCCAGCTGCTCGGAAAAATGTAATTGTTGACCGACAAGGCATGAGTAGGAATATACGTTACTTACTTATCTCCTTAGGTAAATAATGTATCAAAGTGTAATTTTATACTTACGATATTTTCCGGCAGTCGATGGGCAGTTATAGTTGGGCCGTTCAGAGAATGCGTTCCTGACACCTGTCAGTTACGAACAAACGAGAATTTTTTGTTATCGAAACATTATTACATAATAGTAGATATCTATCGTTTACATGCACTACTGATACAAAATTCTATTAAAATTAACCTATAATAAACTAAAATAGTTTAGCGCTAAATATAATCTTTAGTAAAAAAGAAACATGTTCAACTGACAGGTGTCAGGAACGCATTCTCTGAACGGCCGAACTATAATGTAGCATAATAGTGAGCAAGTAGTGTAGCATATTTTATAATTGTGTACCCCATTTAATGTTGCATGCCTAAACTGGTAGAACATAGTGAACTGCGCATTCACCCTTCTTGCAATGTACTAAATTGTACCTGTGTTCAGCAATAAAGATTTGATTTGATTTGATTTGATAAATAACTAGTCAGTACCTATTTCATATTGCTAGAAATACCAAAAAATCGATAGGGTTGGCAACACCGCTCTGCTGTGACACCCAAAGCTAAGCGGAGCTTAGCTAAACCAAGCGGTAAGCTAAACTAAGCGGAGCTTAGCTAGTTTGCTGCATGCGTTGGTCTGCGCTACGTCGACGCAGGGCACCGTGTGGCATGTCAATGACTTTTGTATGAAAATTTTCTGCGTTGCGTCGCGTCGACGCACCGTGTGGCATCTCCCTGACTGACTGACTTATCATCAACGCACAGCCGAAACTGCTGAAGCTAGAGTCACGAAATTTGGAGGGTAGGTCCCTTTTGTATTGTAGGCAAGCAATAAGAAGGGATTTTTGAAAATTCAGTCCCTAAAGGGGTGAAAAAGGGGGTGAAAGTTTGTATGGGAGTCCCTTCATTTTTGAACTGAGAAAGATGAAAATTTAGATTTAGGCTTTTGGTTACAAACAAAGAAACACGTGATTCTGCGTTTTTGGAAATTCATCCCCTAAAGGGGCGAAATGTCTAATAAATGTATTTTCTTCTTCTAGTGAGGGGAAACGATTTAAAAAATATATATAATTATTATTACCACCCCCTTTAAATAAAAATTAGGTACTCCAAATTAAAAAATGTAAGACGAAAGCTATAATTATTCAATTTTACGGCTTGTATGTGTGTAGGTAAACACAAAAGTTAGACCTGATCAAATCAAAATTAATATGGTGTTGTCATGAGGTAGGTGATTTCAAATTAGTAAGTACTGTATTGAATTTAATAAATTATGTTAGTAGGTATGTATAAGTATGAATTATATAATTATCATGTTGTATCTTATTTATTTTAGCTGTATCTGTAAGCACCTATATAATGTAGATATAATATTGTTATGTATTATTGTGTACACATATTATTATGTATTATGTTTTGTATAGTATTTATGATTATGTAATTATTTTCTAGCTATTATTGTTACACCGTGAACTACCCCCCTCTTTTAACCTGCAAATCTGTCCATCGGTTGTCTGGTAGAAATCGCCACGTGCGATAAGACCGCCCTTTGTACATTTCTTTTTCTAATTACTGTATCTTTTCTTCTATTACTGGTGTGCAATAAAGTGTATTGTATTGTATTGTATTGTAAGTACCTGTCTTGTTACAAAATATTGACCGGTGTAATGCTGGGGCTACATTAGCGGGATACGGCAAATATTCGCGTTATCGCGCATCGCGTAGTATTCGGGCGACGACGACTGCTTGTCGCGGCACTGTCGGTAAACGGCAGGGTAATCACGATACACACTCGCAATCGGAATTGATTCAATTTTGACAGTCCAACAAACTACATTGCGCGGTATGCTTTTAAAACCACTACGCCCTACAATTTGAGCAACGCAATGAACACTGTTGTAGTGTCAAAATTGAGTCGATTCCGATTAGGAGCGTGCATCGTGATTAGGTAGCTGGCGCGAATCAAAGGGTTTTGTTTACCGTGGTTTTGTCGCAACTATATTCTATACTTCGCCACTTCAGTTGTAGTCCAGACTGAGCGGAACGGATTTCATATTTTTCATGTTTTGCAAATGATACTTGTACAATAACAAATAATAATTTAGCGACAACGCAAAGAACTACTTCCTCTATTTTATTTCGCAAAAATTATCGTCTACGTCGGCCGCACAACAGGCGAACACTTTGACTACTGGGGGGCTAAAAAGGCCGCTTTATGATTCATATTATTATGACCTTTATTCAATTTTTAATACTTACATTCTTTCATATTTTTAAATAATTTTACAAGTAAATAAAAAAATAATAATAAAAACATTTAAAAATATAAAAGAGTAGTAGGCCACCGGCATCGGGAACAGGGTCCAAGCTACCGGCGGCTGGGGCTGCAGAGAAAGGAACTTCCTCACAATGCGTGCCGTGTCTTACTTATTACTATTATTATTAATAGCCCGTAGTATCCCACTGCAGGGCAAAGGCCTCCCTTCCCTCCTTCCACTTTTCCCGGTCTATAGCAATTTGGGGCCAATCCTTTAGACAGACGTCCAGCTCATCACGCCATCTCCTTCTGGGCCTGCCGCGTTGCCGTTTCTTGCTATTAGGGACCCACTGTGTGGTTGTTTTTGCCCAAACCTCCTCCGGCATGCGGCAAATGTGACCTGCCCAGTACCATTTTAATTTGGCAGCTGTGTGGCCTGCATCAGCAATTTGTGTTTTGGAACGTAGTATCGAGTTCCTTATGCGGTCTGTAAGCTTGACCCCTATGATTCATATTACAAATGTCAAAATATCTACTTAATTGACAACTCTTAATGTCATCCGCATAAGGTTCATATTCAGTAATCATCTGTTTGACAGTTACTATATATGCTATGCAGGTCAGTAGATGAATTGCTCAATGTGGCCTTTTTAGGCCCCCTGTACTGTACAAGATCATCGCGTCTGTACACGATGTTTTTATCGCGCCAACGCGACACGAATATTCGCGCGCTAATGTAGCCCCAGCTTAACTAGCAAATAAACTTAGCTATTCTACGGTCCGTTATTTACCTACAATGAAACAGGATTTGCCAGAGACAAGGCTGGAGTGACATCATATATTTTATTTACATTTATTTTATTATCAAAAGTGTATAAAATTATAAACTTGTTAGAATGCCTCGTTGGTTAGCGATCTCAAGCCGATAAGTGTAAACAGATTCGGCATGTGTCGTGCCGTTCGTGATATTATGTCCAGCATTGTCATATACAGGGTGGATTTTTGAGACGGGGCAGTAAGACCAGGTAATACGCTCTCGTAATTAATCTATCGTAATAATTGATTTACATCGTACCCGATTATCTTATAACCTTTAAACAATAAGGACAATATTATTTATTTATTTATACTTTATGCACTAAGTACAGAGGCGGACTTAATGCCGTAGGCATTTTCTACCAGTCAACCTAAGGGTGATGCAGAGAAAAAAGTATGGTAGGTGCACGGACAAGATAATTATACTAAACAAGTAAATTATGCATAGTTACTTATAACTATTTATACATAAATTTTTATATAAATCAATTAGCATTTTTTATTTCATGAGCGATAATAATCAAACCTATTCCTTTGCTTTTCAAAAGAAGAGGAACAAACTAACATGACTGCATAAGGTGTAATAATTCTGTTAAGGTTCTCATGACTATACCTACAGATTTTAAAAACAGAATTCAAGTTAAAATAGCATTCAGATTTTAGCAGTTTCTACTACATTTAAAACGCTCAATGCGTCTGGCAACACTGGTTGTGTGCATGAGAGGCCTTAGTGTAGGTATGAGATGCATTATCATGACATGACATTGGGAAGTTCACTGGACAGAGTTGTTCGACGTTCGGTGTACTGGTTTTCGTTAAGGTCACAGGAGGTCAACAGCTATTATAGTGCCACAAACTTATCTGACCCGGTCGTGGCGTGTCGCTGCCGTCGCTTTTACCAATGTCATCTCCCTACATGATGAAGGATCATGTCATCATAAAGTTGGGACTCCCATTTTCTTGATCGGTATTTTTTTTACAAAGTAGTTCAAAGTTTAGTCTCTCACGATCGTATTGAAGTTTATCACCAGAATCTTTGGGCCGAGCACGAATGTGTTGACGTATAGTAACGTAAACGCGTAAACGTAACCAAAAGAACCAAAAATACACGTTTACTCCACGATATTTTTTTGGAAATACATGCAATATTTGGAAATTTTCATGAAGCAAGTGCGTTTGTTGCATGAAATTGAACAAAAATGCGATAGATTCATCCTATTTTATAATCAAAATTTGCTTACACTTACGTTACTATACGTCAAAACATTCGTGCTCGGCCCACTGATGTTAATTACAGACCTGCTGATCCACACATGAATAAAAGTCAGAGGTGCGGGCCGGTTTCAAACTCAGACCCCGTCAAATCGTGCGTTCAAGCGATCAACCGCTAGGCTATCACTGCATTTTATATTTATTATTGTATTATTTGTATGGAACAGCTGATTTTTGTACCTTTTGGTCACTTAATAAAAGTTGTTCATAATTATGAGTACTATAACTTAAAAGCTTAAATGGACTTCTATTGATAATGTAGGACCTTAAAATATGTTGAACATTTAATATTAAAGGATAAATTATTTTTAGACTTTCCTAAATTTTGTGGGTAGGCGCAAAAAGTTTTCATAATAGTTCAATAAACTGTCTAAGACATATTTTATTTTTAAAACAAAATAATCTGGTGTTTGCTTAATATTTTTTGATCGAAGAAAGTTGTTTTTAATTCATTTATAACGATAACCTTTCGGACCGTAGAATTACGATTATACTTATCACCGAAGCGGGTTATAAATCATTGATGTTATTTCATTAAGATTATTATACAAAACACAAATAACATTATTTTAGAACATGCTACCTATTAAAATCAAGGATTTTTTTCTAACAATGGTTTTTTTTAAGCAACAAATCACAAATAACCGTGTCTATAATATTTCCGGTGTAATCTCGAAATTTTGAAATATTTTAGACAGATATAATCCGTGAGACATTTCCTATTTATACTTGGGATTCGGTAACAATGAATCCGGGTCACTAACTTAATAAACCGTAATATCTCGGAAACTAACAATAATAGCTTATTCAAATAAAAAGTATTTTATAGAATTATTTAATACTACATGAATAATACGCTTCGAGAGCTCAAAATTGTATTGATAGAGGAATGCGAGAATTTTCCCCCATATCGCTTCAGAAACTTTATGCCATATACAGAATCGAATGACATCTTTTTAACAATACACAAAGTATTAAAATGTGAGAATATTATTATTTAAAAAAAATATATCGATATAATTACGCATTTTTAATTAATGTGATTTTATTAAGTAAAACAAATAATGACTCGGAAGTTTTATTAATTTTATTTGAGTAGTATTAAATAGTTTATAAAATACTTTTTATTTGAATAAGCTAACATTCTTAGTTTCCGAGTAATAGAGGGTTATTGTTGACCCGGATTCATTGCTCTCAATTCAAGTTTGACATGTTATAAAAAAATACTTTTGTCTGGCTGTATTAAGTTCGGGCTAATCTCAAAAATTACTGCATGTATTTAGACAGCTTTTTAGAGCATATTACGATAACTTTACACAAAATACTATTAAAAAAAATAGGATTTTTTGGTATTTTAAATATAGAAACACAAAAAAATATACCCCTATTTTTGTTACCATATAGTCATATAGTCCAAAAAAATAAACTTAAGTTAATAAAAAAATCAAAACGTCACCTTTCGTCCTGAAATAGTCTTTGGAATAGAACGTATCACTTAGAACATAATAAATAACGAACAACTGCACAAAGTTCTTGGAAGACGGGTTTTTATATTTTTTAATATAATTTTCCTTGTTTAACAAGGTCGACTCGCGGCGATCGGCGCGAACTGGACGCGGTTCAACGATGCTGTTTGTTATATGAGGCGGCCATATTTGTTTTGGCAAGTTAATAGCTATGTTGGCATATTATTAACTTGTCCATTATGTACATATTTTATTTAATATGAATTCTCGGCATTTAGTAGACCTCTGGACGCAGGCATCTTTCAAATGGCCTATTCGCGGATATAATAAAAATCACAATCATTATCATAACAGTAGTACTTAGGTACCTACTTAGGGACTTAAAAAATAAAGTCGCCTGCCATGGGCCACGTCTGTTTGTTCGCTAATTACTTTTTAACGGATATTGATGCGGTTTTCACCATCCCTGCGGCTGCGGTCCGAATTGCGATAAAAGTGATAATATTGCTAATCCTACCAAATTCCAAAGTCACAAAATATAAGGTAAAATATAATATTTATATATATATAATATAATATAATTAATATTGAGTAATATTAATAATTGTGACTTTGGTCGGATTCGCGATATTATCACTTTTAGCGCAATTCGGACCGCAGGGCATCATTTGGAGCATTTCTTCCGGAAGGTTTATACGAGGCTGCTTAGGCCCTCTATTGCTGAAAGGAAGTATAAAATGAAAGTTCATCAAAATCACCTACTAAGCACCTACTAGTATTGTATAATTATAATATTATAGTGGTACTTTTGATCTTTGCTGTTCTTTTTTTATTTTTTTTATTGTAATATTGTGTAAATTGAGGTCGAATTTTAGCCGGGGCCGCTCCTGCGGCCCCACATTTGTTGTGTAGTACCTAAGCTTGATTTATGAAAAGAGTATCCATGGAGTTTCTTGCCGGTATCTTCTCCAGGACCAACCCACTTGGAACCGTGCGCCTAGAATCACGACGTTTTGAAAGTGCCTGCAAAGGCCCAGTTGAAATAAAAATCTTTGACTTTGACTTTTGAAAATAGAAAATGTAGTAGGTATAATTTAAAACTTAAAACATTTTTTTCCTTGCCCTATTCAGAGCAAACTCCGAGATTACATCGTCGAAATTTATCTGACGGAGTATGTCTGCCTTAATACACATTAATGCTAAAGAATTAAGCTTGTCTTGACAGATTTTTGTTCTTTGTGGGTTTTTTAATCTTTTCAGTTGTGAGATGAAGAAAACAACTTAGACAAACCAAAAACAGGTAATATCAAAACGTAATTATCATATTCACTAACAGTATGAGGGGTCACTCCCGGGCTGCCCGCGCCTTGTGATCTCGGACATGTGGGTGAATCTCGATAAAATGTAGGTATAAAATGAAACGCTCGCAGAGAATGGAGGCCCCTGGAGAACAGGGGCCCCAAGCACGTGCTTGTAGTGCTTATACGTTAATCCGCCACTGTTTATACGTATAATATTTTCATGATTTTCATGTATAATATAAGGATAGTAGCACTCATCCGAAGTTGGGGGTTCGCTAGTAGTGATGGTCCTAATTTATTAGCGGAAGATGGTTATATTGTGGCCTCTACATGAGTAAATTCAATCTTTGTAAATGTAATTTTTTTATTTTTAAGGGGAATAAAATTTTAGTATGGGAAATCGGGAAATAAAAGTCAGCTGTTCCCTTAGGCTGTTTCCATATAAATAATTCCATATTACTCGACCAAGGAGCTAAGATCACCGACAATTTATCAATGTTTAAAATAAAATCAGCCGATTACGCATATAAAATTCATGTTTTTCATGTGTTATGTAATTATGTTGTCGGAGAACTTAGGTCTAAATGTATGGAATAGCAGATTTTAGTACCTCCGCTAGTAAAATAGGACCTTTTATTGAATTATTACAGATAATGTTAGTATAAGTAACAATACAATAAACTTTATTGTACACCAGAAATACAATTGATAGATACAATATTTATTAATATAAACATGTACAATGGGCGGTCTTGACGCTAAAACCGATATCTTCCAGACAACCTTTGGATGAATTGCAATAATAATTTATTCATAACGCTAAATATCTGCCAAGTACGAGGTCATTCAACGTTGCTGCGGTCAAGCTGTTGGCATAATGCGTTGAATTCGAGATGGGTCCGTGCCTTCGATTGAGGTCTTTGGCTTGGAAGAGGACTTTTGACCGCAGGCGTGGTATTCCGTCACTTCCACGGACATAAGTGCCACTGGGACCTTAGGCTTACATTCAGAGACGACAGAAACGAGTCTAAGCGTGAACTTACGCTTCCATCTGTCAAAATCAACAGCTTGCGCTCATATTTGTATTCAGAGACGTTCGGAACACGGCTTAAACTTAACGTAAACTAAGATAAGCCAAGTAGTGAATATTGACTATTTAAGACGACACTAGCGCCACCAAGCGGGCTAAGGTGGAATTAATTTCGACAATTTGAGATTTTCAAGTCTGACTAACCTCATAATTTAATTAAATAGGTTTATGTCTCAGATATTTTGTTTCGCTCACTCCAATTGCATTTTGTATATATTGCTATCCTGTTTTAATTTTTATATACGCCTACTTACACATTTTCATAAAAACCGTAACTTACCGATAAACATTTTGCTATTAAAAGTGGCCATAGAGAAGAGAGTCTTAGCTAAGCTTACACTGCGTCTCTGAATACGAATTTTGAAGATGCGCTTAGCGACGACTTTGCTTAGCTTAGAGCGGTCTTCGCCCGTCTTAAGGTCATGTCTCTGAATGTCAGCCTTAGAGTTTAGAACGCACAGTGAGGTAGTATGAAGTTTTTAATAACATTAAAAAAAAAGACAAGACAGTTAATAAGTTACTATCATAGACTTATTAACTAAGTAACAGCCCTACTTAATATTTCTATGGTTACTATCTATAATATTCTTGATAAGTTACATGTTTATTATCGTGTCAATTCGCCAAATATTTCCCGACAATAAGGGCCTATGCACACGGCGTATTCGCTGTTTATAAGCGGCTAATCGCGGGCGACGCGCGATACTGTTACTGACAACAAAATAGCGCCGGCCGTTCAATCGTGTGCAAGTAGTCACGCTTGTGGGCATTGCGCAGTAATTATAATTAGGATATTGAGTCCAATGACATTTTACAAACGTTACGTTAAAAACGGCTAACGTTAAAAACGTTAAAAACGGCTAGGTACTCTTTGCGATTTCCGAGCCGTGGTCGCGCCCTTGGACCTATGTTATGACTTATTTGAATAAATAGGAAATGGCTAAGTAGTCACTTGGAAAATAAGTTGCACACTTAGGTACACGTGCTTACACTTTGGCTGACATTCAGAGACGACAGAAACGGGTCTAATCGTGAAATTACGCTTCCATCTGCCAAACTTACGAACAAATTTTGACAGATGGAAGCGTAAGTTCACGCTTAGACTCGTTTCAGACAGAGAAGTCTTCTCTGTCTACGGTTCTTAGCATAGGTAACTGATTTAAAGAACCCGCTTACAATACTATAGTAGATACTATTTTAGCAAAATCTCCTTCACTTAATTTACAAAAAAGTTTTTACTTTAAGAAAACTGGCTGAAAAAATTATATTTGAAATGACATGAAAAAATCTGTCAAATAAAAATTGTCTTACAGTCAGAATCAGAAATCCATTTACACAATCTCAAGATCATTTCTTGATTCCTTAGATATTCAGCCATGTGGAAGCTACGGACGCTAACGGCTCTTTCCAGGAATATAACGACAAAACAAGTGAAGGTCTTGAACCAGCTATATGGGGCTATTTGTGACAAGCAGTACATACGAACTGCCCAGCCTACCGCCACAAAAATGCAAAGCGGGGAAGAGTGGCCGAAGATGAACTTGGAAGTCTTGAAAAGCAAGTTGAAAGAGCAAAACGCAGGTTTGGCAACTGCAGAACTTTTTAAATATTTTCTTCTGTAGAGATGGCCCGAAATATCATGTCATAGTGGGAAGATTAGCCAGCCAGCAGTAACGGTATTAAGCAGGCGCGGATACAGAGGGGGGGCAACATATATCATACTGTTTTAACTATTAAGGCCTAGTTTGTATGCAACTGCCTCGTGGGGCCTGGTGACCTGTAATACAGGTTTGTTTTACAAACCTACAACGGGCACCAGCTCTCACAATGCAGATAATTACTATATTCAAGACCCTACTGTATTTATAGTGTCTACTACATTGTGATAGAAATAAATAAATATATTATTATTATATTGCACTTGCCCCCTCTGAGTCCGACCAAAGAAATTTTATTTATTTCTCTATATTACTCGGTTCTGCCAGCGGTTTTGCCCGCGTGATATAAATTATAGTCCATGTTATGCAGTGATAATGCAGCAATCAGCTGGTGAAAGAATTTTTAAAATCGGTCCATTACCTAGTTTATAAGTTTATCCATTACAAACAAAGAAACAAACATACAAAAAATCAAATCTTTTCTCTTTAGGCGTTTAGGGGGTTGTTGGGGCTGCCGAGGTACTGTAGTGTATCTGGCATGTTTGCCGAGGCTCGTACTGATGGCGTTCATGCCATTCTTAGGAAAAGGGCAGCTTCGATGCTGAGCCGGGTCCGCGGTAGCACCAACGGCATCCTCAGGGTTGTTGCTGGCCGAATTGATTGCCCTTTACTGTTGCGTTCATACGGAGAAGTGAGTGTGGTGGGTAATTCAATTTGTTATACAATTTGCATTGCCTATCACAGTCATCTCAATCTGTTTTAATCTTATTTATGAAGTTTTGTATTTTTTGTATTTTTGTTTGTATGGATAATATGAGTCTGAAATAAATGAATTGAATTGAATTTATAATATTAGTTCAGATAATGGGATGCTATACTCTAATGCATAATGTATGTAGGCACAAGTTACAAGTTATTTTGGCCACGATTACGAAACGGAAGACAAGGAGTATTGCGTTTTATTATTTGCGTACTAGTTTGTACTCTATTACAGTGGGGTATTATTCCTCATTTCTGCGACGAAAATATATACAGTCAAAGAGAACTAATGTGTACAATCAACAAATAATATACCTAACCATCTTCGCTAGAGGCGCTTGTTTTTTCTCCATACAAAAAACAAGTAATGGAACCTTATCTGATTTCCGTAATTATTCAAATACAAGTATTTGAAAGCTAGTTTAATCGGGTATCATCTTAGCTATGTTTCATGAAAATCTGTTGAGCTGTTCAAAAGTTACAGCTCTTTTTCTAGTTGGAGTCGGGGGTTTTTGACGGTTAGGTTATATTATGAACATCTGCACGAAACAGTTCGCGCGTACATACAAAGTATGTGCGCGTCCGTAGATGTAGGTACAAAGAAAGAAAGAAAGAAAGAAAACTAATTTTATTCCGTACGGGATAATGACGGCGCCACATTCACAATAGACAAAACACAATAAAAAAGAAATAGGTACACTAATTCTAATAAAAAAAAATAAAAATAAAAACATGCCGTTGAGCATGCCGTACCGAAAAGGTTACCAACTCAGCATATGCTGGATGTGAGACACCCCCCTTTAAATTACACGCGCCTTTAAATTATGATAATTTTTCGTTTCCAGAGCAACAAAAGGATGACGAAAAACTGAATGACAAATTGAAAGAAAAACTGAACATGACACAGGACATTGACATGGAAACTGAAGACTGGCGCGATCCTCTCGCCGTTAGAGTTCATCTGGCGAACCCGCCTGGAGATGGCAGCTTCAACGGCTCCATGATTTAAGTCCTGGATTTAGAGAGCGACTCGCCGACCCAAATTGTTTGTTTAATACAAGTTGTATATTATGATTATTACGGTACATGTTTTGCCCGCGGATTTCCTCGCATCCCAGCAGGACTAGCATGGCGGGTGCACAAACCTGTTTTCTCCACCCTTTGTATCCCTAACTACGGACAAAAGGTGAACAAACCTGTTTACTCCACTGATTTGTCTCCTTAACAGCGAACAAAAGGTGTATAAACCTGTTTTCTCCATCGATTTGTCTCCTTAACAGCAGACAAAAGGTAGACGAACCTGTCTCCTCTATAAAACCAAAAATCGAGAGAGAAACTAAAGAAATCGTTTTGTCCCCAACTTTTCCGTGGACAAACACGTTTTCTCCGCCCTTTTGCCTCCTTAATAGAAGACAAAACCAAAAATCGTGAGAGAAACTAAAGAAGTGGTTTTGTCCCCAATTTTTCCGTGGACAAGGGTTTGTCCTCAAATTTGTCTCTCCGCTTTTGCCGTGCTAAACCTACAAGGGAACCACTTCAGTTTGTCTCCCAGCAATTATTTTTACAAAATGTTAATTAAGTTCTTGGTTGGGTGTACTGTTTGCGTCGATATTTGCTTCGTTTTTTTTACAGTAAATGTGTTAAAATTTATATGAATCTGTTGAGCAGTTTGTGCGTGTTTGAGATAGCAAACATAGAAACATCCAGACATTTATAATTTTGTAGTATGATGAGTAAGATTATAGAATATACTAGTTTTATACTCAACCGGACTCCATATTCATGATGTGGCGAAGTCGTGAACAGTGGGCCGAGCACGAATGCTTTGACGTATCGTAACGTTAACGTAAGCATATTTAGAATAAAAAATACACGTTTAATCCATGATAATTTTTTTAATATACATGCAGTATTTTTATATTTTCATGAAACAAGCGTGTAGGTATGTTGCAATTGAATAAAAATGAGATAGATTCATTGTATTTTATAATCGAAATTAGCTTACGTTAACGTTACCATACGTCAAACCATTCGTGCTCGACTCGCGTGAAGTGTAGCCAAAACATTCGTCATTTGAACGAAATTTTAAGTTCGCGAAAACGAATGCCAATAACACCGGTGTAGGTCAAATGGCAAACATCAAATTTTATCGCGACAAAGTTCGTTCATCCGGCAACACTTCGCGAAACTCATTTCAGCGCGAGACGTTGAGCAATCTATGCGTTGAGCGCTTCACTCGTGCGCCCGACTCCGACGCTGGTCTTTTTCGAACGTCAGATTTTTCGCTATAATGGTTACACCAAAGTTTGTTCAATGTATTTGGCTATATTTAGCTCGCCCATGGTCACAAAATACGATAATGGAACCATTAATAAAATTATAGGTTCTAAATCGATAAAGAATAACGAATTATCACATAAACTTTGGATAAATAATACAATTTTTGTTTAAGTCGGTCTCTCAATACTACCCATGTATTAAAAGTGTTTTATTTATATTTTAATTTGAGAATTGAATTGTAATTTATTTTGTGGTACTAACTTTAAATAATATAATTCATAAAACCTAAAACTGAGTTTTATTTCTATCTATTTATATAAAAATCTTCTATTCTATTCTATTTAAGATCCATTTTATCAGAGTAGAATAGAATAGATCTTTATTTCATGTAAACCAGATACAGGCACATATGAAATGTCGAAACCCCGGGCAGGGCGGGAGGGACTGTCAGACTTGTACTGACTAAAATCCACGGTGTTCCTTCGATAGCCCTTTACGTTCCGGGGTCACGGTAATGAGATAAGTCCCGCGACCAAGCTGATAATGCCTACTGGAAAACTGTAGGCTAATTCACGTAACTAAAGAAGTGCAGTTGCCGCGCAGTTGCAATAAAATATTGATCAAAACAACACATTTGGTAATCTTTTTCTTCTTCTTTCGTTATGGCAATTGAGACGATGTCGACTATTCTACCATTTGGTATCCTCTGAGCTTCAGTGAGATACGCTCGCGTCAAGTTCCAGCGACACTGCAATACGATCGGCGCGTCTTAAAATTACGTGAATCAAGCACTCTGCTCTGCACATCAAGATCAGTGACGTTAGAGAATGCGTTAGAGAGGCTTCTTACGTCATAGATCAAGATAGTAGGTATAGTATACCAAAAAGGTTTTATACGCCAGAAAATTGGCTGAACAGCTCTGAAAAGTTACTATTTAAAAACAAAAATATTATATTTGAAAATCTGTCAAAAAATATCTGCTGAGGCTGCTATAATCGTCAGAAACTCTTATTACAATAAATTCTCAAACATAAAAAAAATCTTTTTGCTCAAAGTTTTTTAGTATTTCATCTGAATTCCATTCATGTTGGGTCTTAATTCATTGGCGACTCTCTCCAAGAGTTTAAAAACGAAAAGGGCTATTTTGAACAAGATTTATGCCTCGTACGACCAGCAGAACTTGGCCGCCAAGCCAACTTTTACAAGAATGATAAACGAGGAAAAATGGCCGAGGGTTAACTTGGACCTTCTGAAACCTGTAGGTAAGGTACACCACGCTGTTTTGACCATAACTCAAGATTACTGCACCTAGTAGAAGTATTTCATGTTTGTTTTTAGCCCCCGACAAAAAAGAGGGGTGTTATTATTAGTGTCTAGTGTGTATCTGTCTGTGGAATGGTAGCTGCAATACGGATGGACCTATTTCAATGCAGTTTTTTTTTAAATTGAAAGCTAGTTTAATCGGTTATCATCTTAGCTATGTTTCATGGAAATCTGTTCAGCCGTTCAAAAGTACAGCTCTATTTCTAGTTGGAGTCGGGGGTTTTTGACGCTAAGGTTATTGATGAAGAAATACGGTCACCGAAAGAATGATGGCCAAATAAGACCTGACCAAAAATGGAAGGGGCCATTGATGGATGCTACGCAGAAATGTATATTGATAAAGGAGAATTTAATTACAACAATTTAAAACTTTTATTAGAGCGGGAGTAAATAATTAATTAATTATTTAGGACATGCCATATTTAATCGTGTTAATGGTTTTGAACGCATCTTATTATTACGCAAAACATTCCGTTTTGTTACAAGCTGTAGCGAAGATGTTAATAATTTATTTATTTTCCTTTTCCAATGTTTACTACATTTATTGCTCTATGTGGATATTTTTTTACGGCCGATGTGGGTGTTTTCTGGCAAATAAACATAATTATTGTATATTCCCAACGAACTATAACGATGGGACCCATTTTGTAATATATAAAACAGATAAAACGAAACGGATCGTTTTTGACGCTAAGTGATAGCTGTCAAAGATATGTCACTTAACGTTCGAGCTCCGTAACGTCGTTGCGTACCGTGCGATTACTAGTGTTGATATTGTTTGTTTTTGTGTTTTTACGGACTCCAATTGATCCCTCCACCTTTGACGACCCTGCTTACGATTCTCGGACTCCGTGTGATACCTCCCATAGCTGACGATTCTTGGCTTGCGCTTATTGGAAACCGACTTCCTACGCTTTGTGATTTTCAGTGAATCACCATGCAGAAACCGCATTCACGTACCAGCACAGTACACACAGTACAGCACGTACAGCAGCGTGTACTTTGTGCAATAGATAAAGAGAGAAGAAGAAGGGCGAGAAGGCATTTTAGAGTGTTGTTGTAACTGTTTATGGGACGTCGCACAATAGGATGTTGTGCGCATGTCATGACTTTAGTGTGGTACCTACCTTGGATGTGCTAGATTTCAGCCAAACATATCACCTCCAGCACCATTTTTGGAGGATGTTTTGGAAGATTTAGAATAAAATAAATGAATATTATAAAACTTATTATTTTATTGTATCCTGTATCCACCTTTCTTCTGTCTCTTCTCTACTTCAGTTTTATTATACCGTACTTACACAGGACTATACCGTATAGAAAAGAGTAGGTATACACTGAAATCGTATCCTACCATGTTAGTTGTAAGTACCATACCAGGAGGTTAGTCAGCTCGCCAAGGATTGACTATAATAATTAGGTATGTTAGGGACATGTCTAGAGAAGAGGTACATGCCACAGTAGAAAATAATAGACTAACTGTGACTGTTTTATAAATAATGGCGTCACAGTCGTATTAAATCCTAACCTCAAAACAAAACATAAAAAATGTACGTATTCACCGGTTTAAAAAAAGTAAAACCAATAAATATTTTAACATGTGCCTAATGAACAATCAATTAAGCCATACTTCATTAATGGCCGCGTCAATTTACGGTCAGGTCATAGTTTGTATGAAACTGGCCGACCTTCTTTAGATTATTGATTGGTTTGGCCGCTCCAACGGCAGCGAGCGGCAACGGAAAGCAATCAATATAATCTAAGCACCAAAACATTTGAAGAATATGTATTTAAAAAAATAAACTATAAAAAAAGTAAAAACCGACTTCAAAAAACTAAAAAGTATAAAATAATTTTCTTAAAAAACTTAACAGCTTCTGAAGTCGGTGCCACTGCCAAGCTAGGTGCATTGAAGAATTAAAGGCCCCGACTTCAGAACCTGTTAAGTTTTTTAAGAAAATTATTTTATACTTTTTAGTTTTTTGAAGTCGGATTTTACTTTTTTTTAATGTTTATTTTATTTTTCTATCAAATAAAAAAACTAATAAAAAAACTACAAAATACCCGACGCAAAAAAATGAACTAAAAGATGGAAACAAGATGAAAAGACAACCAAGTATCCTAATTATCAAAAAAAAATACATGTCATTTGTTGTCATGTCGTTACTGATTCTGTGTATTCCTAAAGCAACGAATTTGTTGATTTTATAAATAGAAAAATATTTTTAGAAAACTTCCTTAGAAAGGAAATTACCTGGAAGTTGTCAACTCAAGGGTCGGTACTGTTTATCTGACAGAAAATGCGTCGAGTGTATCATCATCGGTTGAGAGACGGACTAATGCATCATCGGTTGAGCGTCGGACTAATGCATCATCGGTTGAGCGTGAAAGATTGAATGTTTTATCAAAACATAAAAAATAAAATAAAATAAATCATATAAATAATTGTCTGTACTGGCGGTACGCATTATACATACATACATACCGGTCAAACATATAACCCTCTCCGTAGTCGGGTAAAAATTACAAAAAAATACATAGTATGAGACACGCTTCGTCCGAGATCAACTTTAAAATCTTATCAAAATATGGCAGATTTATTGGCCGAATGACTGTGAGTTGTGACGAAAGAAGTTCGTACCTCAGTTATCGGCAAAACGCGCTATTTAAATTGTGCTCATTTATAAATGGTTTTTTATTAAATTTGCCCATGACTAGTACCTAATGTACGCAAACGATAATACGCGACGCATTTTCCGTCAGATATACGAGAATACCGACCATAAGTCGAGTACGGTCTAACCGATTATTGTACAGTCTGTCAATAAAGTCATGAAAAGGATTGAGGGCGCCACTTATATATTCTCTTGTTTATTTTTACAATATATTAACGCCGAAAACATTTTTTATCACAAAAAATCTACACAGAATAGTAAAATAAACACATCGTTGTACCCAAACTGACTCCTACAGTACTTATTTAGGGTTGCGAGCGAAGAAGAATTTTAGTTCCTTCAAAATCCTTTTCATGACTTTATTGACAGACTGTAAACGCGCCATAAGGCAACCCGATGTATTTTTAAAGTAATTAAAAGTTTTTTGTCGCAACATATAGATCGTCGCCCCACCCCGGAACGGCCCACGTATTATCCACAGCGACCGACTGAATATATTCTTGATGACAACGTCGCCGGGGAACAAGAAGATCAACTGAACGCAGCTGTTGGTACGAACGAACTATTATGATTTTTATTTACTACACACGAACTGTTGACCGCGATTTCTCTCGCATCCTTGGGTAGGTCTACCAGATCAAAATATAAAAAAACCGGGAGAAAATTTCGGACATTTTCTTTAAAATTTCAATTTATTATGTACTTATAAATATGTTAATGTGAAAATTATAATTGTGTTAAATATCTAGTGTTAATTGTTCACGTGGATTTAATTAAAAACATTTATTTTATTTGATTTATTATTTTTCTTCCTTTATTTGTGAGAAAATTCCGGACATCTTAGAATTCCACCCGCGTTCCGGACAAATAACATAATTTCCGAACGAGTCTGGAAAATTCCGGACATAATCATATGTCCCGAATATGCCATATTATGGCAATAAAAGTAGGTAACCTGTTTATGAGTGCTTTTCCACTGAAGCGTAGATGAACGGAGCGGAGTTGTGAAAAGAGATGGATGTTCGGACAAACCGAGCTGTGTAGTGGAGACCAGCGGAGGCGAGCGAACCTGTGTAGCGGAGTCATGCGGATTGAAAGAAAGAAAGAAGAACATTTATTCGGCACAGACATATTGGCAACATAAGAGAGAGAAGATAAAAAATAAAAATAACAACACTAACCACACATAGCTTTCGATTAAAAACTGCATTGAAATCGGTCTATCCATTTTTGAGCTACGATGTCACAGACAGATACACAGACACACGACAAGTTTATAACACCCCTTTTTATTGTCGGGGGTTAAAAATACACATTTAATCAATGATATTTTTTGAAATTACATGCTGTATTATACATTTTCATGAAACAAGTGTGTATGTTCATAAAATTGAATAAAAATGCAACAGATTCATTGTATTTTTAACCCCTGACAAAAATGGGATGTTTTATGTTTGTTGTGTGTATCTGAAAGAAAGAAAGAAAGAAAATACGTTTATTAGACCTCACAAAGTAACAGACACCGAAACAATAAAAAAAAAAAAAAAAAAAAACAACAACAATTAAAATTAATAATAATAATAAATCATAAATTGTCGACATAACGGTCCCGCATGACGAGAACCTCGTGAAAGCCGAGAAAGATAAACAGATCAAATATCTTGATTTGGCTCGCGAGGTTGTCGACATGTGGGATGTGGATTCAGCGATCATTGTGCCGATAGTCGTTTCGGCCAATGGCTTAATTACCGAGAGTCTCGACCGACACCTTAGGAGGCTCTCGTTAGGCAGTTGGATCAAGGGCCTGATTCAGAGAGCAGTACTTCTTGACACGGCACGCATTGTCAGGAGATTCCTTTCTCTGGAGCCCTGACCGCCGGTAGCTTGGACCCTATTCTAGATACCGGTGGGCTACTATTTTATATATTTTTAAATGTTTTTTTATATAGTTTTGTAAAAATATTTAAAAATATAAATAATATGTATAAAAAATAAATCATAAATATACATAACAAGGACATCTATCAAGGATCTGCGTATCTGTTTGTGGCATCGTAGCTCCAAAACGGATAGACCGATTTCAATGCAGTTTTTAATTGAAAGCTATTTTAATCGGGTATCATCTTAACTATGTTTCATGAAAATCTGTTCAACTGTTCAAAAGTTACAGCTCTTTTTCTAGTTGGAGTCGGGGGTTTTTTACGGTTAGGTTATTTTACAATACGGACCTAAATAGTACTAATATTGTCCGCTTTTCAGACTCTCGCGATGGGTACAAGTACTACGCACCGGACCTTGCTGAAAAAAGTGCCGATGACGGTAAGTTATTACCATAAATACGCCCTGTCAAATTTTGGTTTGGTAACACAGGCAACACAGAACACAGAAAGAGGTTCTTTTCTGTGTTCTGTGTTGCTACCAAACCAAAATTTGACAACAAGTGGAGCTACAACGATATTGGCTGTTGTGGCAAAGACATTGAAATCTTTATTATACTCCTTTGAGTACCTACACGTCTAGCAGTAAACATTTACTACTTATGGAAAAAAAAATTATAGGTATCTACCTGGTTGCTTAAAATTGTCTAATCGATATAAAAAAAGTAAAAACCGACTTCAAAAAACTAAAAAGAAAAAAATTACTTTCTTCAAAAACATAACAGCTTCTGAAGTCGGTTAAAAAATAAAAATTACCAAAAACATTTACATAACCAGACGACACGGTTGGCGCAGTGGCTAGGCGAATAGCTTTCTACGCTACGCGCCGCGGGTTCGATCCCCGCACGGAACAAAGATTTGTATGATCTGCAGATAGTTCCATGTGACATGTATGTTTGTAAACTGTACCCTCGATACAGGAGAAATCCTGGTGAGGGACAACGAATTTAAAAAGAAACTATAATAAAATAAATACCAAAAACTGAATTGATCAGTTTGTTACATTACATTTAGTTTGAAAGAAAAAAAGAAGGTTTATTGGTCAACACAAAACATGCTTAAATCACACCATCAGTACAGAAACAGAATAGCCGGGAGTGACACAGCAATAATTGAATAGAATAGAATAGAAAATATTTATTCGATAAATGACATACATCGTTAGTACAAAAATAAAATAAACACACAGAGATCGGAAAGAAACAAAAATAATAATAAGAAATAATAGCAAACAAACACGGATAAAAAATATATAGTTGATTTTACTGCACTGACACACACATTGCAAATTGCACATTTGTTTGCAGAGGAACATGAAGAGAAAGCCTCCGAGACCCTCAACGAATGGCGTGACCCTCTCACCTCTAAGATCCAACTGGCCAATCCGCCTGGCGAGAAAGGCGGCTACAACGTCTCCATGACTTAGCCTCCGTCCGAGAACCGCTCACCGACCCAAATTATTTGTATAAATACAAGTTGTGTATTTGAATGGAAACAAACACTGCCTTAGTGCGACGCGGATGATTAACGGATGTCCGCGACGGACGGAAAAATATATAACGACTAGAACCCAAGTTCACCGACAACATAACAGATGGTTAGAGCAAAACCAGCCGTTAAAACATAAACTAATAGGCCGATTTCATTTTAAACATGTTTTGTCGGTGTAAATGGCTCTAAGGGTCTTTAAAATCCGACGCGGATAATCGCGACGGATGGACAAGGCCGACGTTAAATAGCTATAAATAATTCGGGACATACATCATCCGCTCATCCGCTCACGGACAATCCTCATCACAAAGTGGTCTAAATAACGCATTCACAGCGGGGCGGACGCGGATATAGCTAGATATTAGCTATCATCCGCTCGCGGATATCCGCGTCGGATTACGAGAGGCCTAAGATGATAGTGTATGTCATTCTGAACAATCTGAAGATTTTACTATTTATAAAACGGTACTGCAAACATTAACATAATAATTTTAATTGACAATATCGTGCCGGTCGAAGTTGAAAATTTTCGGGAGATACAGTCCTCTGATTTAAGCTATACCAGAGACAAGTTCGAGTCATAAAATATGGGCACGGTTCGGTAATCAGTATAAATGAACAATTACTTTTATATTTTAAATTATGTTCGTTGGAATTTTTCATACGAACCATGTCGGACTCGGTTCGGCTCTCGGATATAGCATAATCAGGTAAAATATAATGTTTCGTTCGATGCATAACTTCGCATCGGCTTCGATACTTTTCTTGGGACAAAGGCTTTGAACAAGCTCCCCCCTCTCACCCCTCCCGCTTCAGAAGTGATCGTTTCAAAATCACATAATATTTCAATAATCTACGAATGATCTCGCGCGCTAACAATAAATAATTCATTTAATAAATTTCTATTGTCTACTTTGCGTCGGTAGACGTTCTAAAATAATAATTATCATGTCAAGCTGCTTTGGTTTAAATACACATCTTGAACGGGTCGGTCTCATTGTATTGAAATAGCTTTTTGATATTACGCTTTATTAAAATTTATATAACCCAGAACTAGGTATGTTTTATTTCAATCTTTTGTAAAACTATTTTATCAAATTGGCTTTAACAAAAATAAGTCAATTTTTATAATAAATATATATTCACGCAGGAAGTTAATCATCATTCTCCTGCCCTTATCCCATTTTATTTGTGGTCGGCGCAATATGTCTTTTTCTTCCATTCATCTCTATCAGACGTCATTTCCAGATTTACTTACTTCTCATTCATGTCATGTTTCACACAGTCCATCCATCTTTTCTTTGGTCTGCCCCTACTCCGATAGCCATCCACATTCATACTCACAACTCTTCTTGTAACATGATTTTCATCTCTCCGCATTACATGTCCATACCACGACAATCGGTTACTTTGCAGCTTTTCTGTAACTGGTGCCACTTTCATACTTCCTACTCATTCCGGATTCTGTCCAATCTTGTTACACCACACATCACGCAGGAAGTTAATATAAAAAAAAATCGGTAGTGTAATAGGTACGTGTAAGTAGATCCTATTTTTCTAGTTCCGAACAAAACAGCTGCTTTACAAAATAGCTGTAAGTTCTGTATTAAAAGTTTAAACCGTTTTTTACAACACTATACGGAACCATACTAAACAAGGTTCAACACGCACTTAACCGGATTTTAACACCAAGTTAAGTAATTAAAATATATAACAATTTTATTGGCAATTTAGTAGCGAATCATAAAAGTTTTACCATCAATTAGTGCCATAACAAACTATTACTTTTTTACTCAAGTGATATTTCAGTAGCTGTGCAGGGCTCGGGCTGAAAGCTTAAGTACCAAAGATGCTGCGGTACCTCCAGCTTTTTTTGGTAAGTCTTTTTCCTTTAATTTTGAAATTAAGTCTAAGAAGAAATCTTAAAATCAAAATAATAAAAACGGTCTGAGACCAATTATTATTACAGTAATTAAAGTTAAAGTTATTATTTTAAAAATAATTCTTTTCAGATAACTTTCTTCGCGACATCGGTCACTTCAGATCCGAGTTTGAATTTCGACTTCCCGAATGTAAGAAAAACCATGTTATTTTTAATCGTTTTATGAAAGAAAATAATTCAAAAGGAATCGCTACAAATAATTCAACATTACTCGACAGAAACTGAAACTGTGAAACTGCAGATTTTTGGTTCCATAGTAAAACTTTTTCATAATGATGAGAACAATCTTCAATTAACATGTTCGGATAAGCAAAGTTTTTAAACGCCAAATTTATAAAAAAATGCAACACAACGTCTATCCACGTCCTTGACAGCACAACGTCTAACGACGTCTACCATTGATGTGTTTTTTATTCGCACTACGTTTTATAACGCGAGGAACCCATAGTAAATTCTATTGGCAGAATTCCTGCGCCGCAACACTTGAAAGTGTCAAATGTCTAGAGTCACAACGAATCAAACTTGGGCGGCGTTTTGCTTAAGAATGTACGTTAACGTTCGTCCATTTTCTTGTGTCACAATGCGAGCACCTTATTACGGTGCCGCAGGGCTGAATGAGAGGGATGGGATTAGAAACGTAGGTAGGAACTATATTCACACTTTAAAAGGACCTCCGCTGATAAAATAGGACCTATAGTGTCGGTGAACATGATCCGACAATTGTACCTACCTTCATCTTTACCTTTTATCTTTTAATGTATGTCCTGTATCGAATAAATGCTATTCTATTCTATTCTATAACCCTACAGGTAAAGAATGAACTCTACGACCAGCCCGTCAACATGATGGCGCCCAAGAAATCAGCACACGCTAAGGTGAGACTAAACAGCCTTAAAAACATATAGCTGTCGCTGGTGCATGCCATTCAACAAGCGAGAGCGAAAGAGACAAATGCACCTCAGACTGATCAGGCGCCTACCACGTAACTAAAATGGTAATGAACATCGACTCGGTAATAAACTTCAATACGATCATGAAAGACTAAACTTTGAGCAATCTTGTAATTTTTTTACCGATCATGACGATGGGAATCGGGGATTCTGAGTTAAGCTCGCCTTTGTGCATATATTTTTAAATTGTTTATTTTTTGTATATTCAATATTTTGTATACACTAAAGAATAAGAATATATATGGGAGTCCTACCTTCATGATCGGTAATTTTGGTAAGACCGAGGCGAAGATGGCGGGACGAGCTTGACGTCTACCAAAAAAACTGGCCCCTACTAGCAAAAACCAGAAGTGAGTGGAAAAAGGAGAGGGAGGCCTTTGCCCTGCAGTGGGAAAACACAGGCTGAAAATAATAAATAATAATTATTAATAAATATTATTTTTCCGTTTATTCAATTTAAAAAATAAAATAAAAACATTTTAATATAATATAAAACAGTAGTAGGCCACCGGCATCGGGAACAGCTACCTAATCACGATGCACGCTCGTAATCGGAATCGACTCAATTTTGACACTACAATAGTGTTCATTGCGCTGCTCCAATTGTCGGGCGGAGTGGTTTTCTATGCATACCGCGCAATGTAGTTTGTTGGACTGTCAAAATTGAATCGATTCCGATTGCGAGTGTGTATCGTGATTACCCTACAGGGTCCATCCTATCGGTGGTCAGGGCTCTAGAGAGAAAACCTCCTAACAGTGGCGAAGAGTCCATACCACCCGATTCCCATCGGCTTCCCTTTAGGAATTGGTTAGTGCATAGACCAACGTAATATTATATTATTTACTCATCCAACTGACAAAAAAAAGGCTTGTTATTCAGTTAGGTCGAGCTCTTCCAGACATGACTATATATAGATTACAAGAGACGGTATGGATTTTTGTATTGCAGCAATTTTTGGAGGGTATTTTTGGGATGGCTTCCCATTTTAAAACTGTCACCCTTCGCCACTGTCTCCTAACTATGCGCGCTGTGTCAAGGAGTACTGCTTTCTGAATCAGGCCCTATATTATTATATTATTTTATTTCAGGATGAGCCATCAGACGTGCAGGGTGAACCTGGCGTGGACACCTGGGCTCCCTTCGACTTCAGCAAGTTCGACCAGTACATCAACAACTACAAGCAGGACTCCTCACCAGAACACAACCGCATCAAAAGGAGAGCGAGGGTTGGTGTTACTTTTTTATATTTTACTGTAGTATATTTAAACAGCTTTTACATAGCCAAGTGGTCATAATTTAGGATAACATTTAGGACAAAGTTACATTGACAGGACATTGCCAATCTTACTATGGGAGTATGTCCAAATGCCGCCCAGAAATAAAACATATTACTGTAATATAAACAGCGTTCACAATAAGTGGTCATCATTTAGGGTAGCATTCAGAAAAATGTTAGGACAGAGTAACATTGACAGGAGATTGCTCATTTTACTATGGGATTTGGCCCAATGCCGCCCAGAAATGAAACTATGTGCATTTAGTGGCTAACATCGACTTATGTCTGGAAATCAAACCGCATTAAAATTGGACCTAGGATATCCGTCCAAAATAATGTAGAAGTTCGGCAATTTGTACTTATTGAATAACTGATAAAAAAAATTGTTACCTAGCATTTTCGTTATCGTCTTTGAAATAAAAATACTTTGATATTAGTCTGATACTACTATTCATTCAAAACAAGTATATCTGAAGCATACTTTAAAATATTACCAATGTTGACAAAAATGTCTTTATGAATTAAAACTTAACTTAGTTCTTATTACTTAGCTTCTACTAGAATCTCGCATACCTACCGAATTATTATTGTCGCCACAATATGGAAAATACTTCAAATAGAATAAATGCAAAATACTTTAAATAGATTAGGAAAAGAAAAGGACCCAAAATACTTCCTTGTGGGAACCCTTCTTTTTTTAAAAGCTTTATGCTATTTTACGCCTCTCCTTTCGGGTGCAAAACCAAAGTAGTAGACTAAGTACAGTTTTGTTTGAATCTTTCCTAAAACAAACTATAATGACTATTATATAGGTTTTTATTAGTAGGTAAGGTATCCCAAAAAGATTAACACTTACGCGATTTTAACGGTTTGAATTTTATCTTGTTCTAGTTGCCCAAGCAATCGCCAACAATCTGGTTATTTAAACGTTCCAAATCAGAATCCGCGGGTGCTTTCATAAAAGACTCCGAAATAACATTTTTCGCGGTCTTTTTGCAAAAACTTTTAATATAAATACAGTTCAAGTGAACAGTGAAATCGTACCCAAAAAGCGTACAAAAAATGAAGAAAAAGCCACAAAATATGCTATTGATGCTACAATTGAGAGCCCAAATTGACAAGACTATTTTTTGCCGCAGAATGTAAGAAAATTTAACACGCTGCTCGGCCCACAACTTCGAGAAAGGCCCCATCACTACGTCTATCCTGAGCCGGTGAAAGACAGGATCTTAGAGTTCACAACATCCACCAAAAAGCCTGGCATTTTACCCGACCAGATGAATCCTGGGGTCATATTTAGAGTCAGAATGTCGGATGCCATTCTAAGGATCAAACAGAGGATGTACGAAGACCCTGAAAGACATATAGAAGCTGATATAATCTATACAAATTTGATCAAAAAAGTCGTTATGGATGAGATAACAAAATTCCACAATCTCCTCTTAATGTACAAGACAGATAAAAGTATCAAGGAACATTTGGGAGAATGTGGTGGAAGAATCTACAAGTTCATAAGTTATATGACCATTAAAGTACATATCTACTGTCTGTTCGATGCTCTCTGGATAGATGGGAACCCCTATGTTATTGGTGATGAGTATTCGGTGACGCCAGTAGAGGTGCCCCCGATGCTGCAGTGTGATGCAGCCGAGTGCAACTCTATAGTGTTCGTAGATTCTATTACTGAACCCAAAGATGTTGAGGAATGAGCGTTCAATAAATTTTGTGGTGCATTTGTGTTGTTTTAATTTTTCCTAATCTAATATTAAATACTTTAAGAGAAAACTTTGTACCCCTTTTTAAGCTTATTGCGTGTTCGATTTCGCATAGTTAAAGTATATGGAGAAGGAGTACAGAGAGCTAAAATTACGGTTGAAATTCGACCACTAGTACCTAGATCTTTAGTTAGAAGTGGTTTTGGGTTGGCCGCGACTACTGTATGCCTGATGAGCTGTGGGCCAAAATTACCACTATGTACATTACACACCTAGACGGTGTCGTGGACTCGTGGCAGACCACGAAGAACATTGAGAGACAAGCTAGACAAAACAAATAGCGACTGATGCACTCTGGCTCTGGTTCGGAAGACCTGGAAGTCATAGAGGGAGCCTTTTGCTCAGCAGTGGGATGATATAGGCTGACAGTAATAGATAATACGTAACGTGTATTAGAATTGTGTGGTCATATTTAAGGGTGTGGATCAGACCATCAAACTGAAGCACGTTCTCTGTGGGACCAACATGGTAATCGCGAAAAAATAATCAGCTGTGCCATACAAATCTTTAATACCAAACGTTAATCAGGACAGCTGATAATTTTTTCGCTATTACGATATTGGTCCCATTGTACTGTCGATGAACATGACCATAAGTAGATACATTTGAAAACTTCTGCGAAACCGAAGATAAAAAAAAAAATGATAATACGTAATTATCACTTTGAGCCTTTAATTTGGAACTATAAAATCCATGGATCATTGTAGAGACGACGCGGACGTGGTGGTAGACGAAGAGGGCGCCAGCGAGCAAGCACCAGCCAACCTGATGATGACGTAAGTGCTCACAACGCTTCAACCTCTCCGCTCGGTTAAGGTCCGATTAATTTGATAACATAATAGATTTCCAGGAACTGGTGGTTAAAGAGTTAAGGGAAGTCTTTGGCAGTTGTACACTTTGCCGGCAAGTTTTTTTCGGTTTTTTTGTACGACTTCCGATAAAGCCACGCCCACATTTAGTTTCTGCCAATTAGGCCCATTTCGCCACATGTATTACTAACATAGATCTTAAGAAAATTATAGAATAGAATAGAATCATGATTAAGATTTCATGTAAACCAAATACAGGCACTTATGAAATGTCGAGACTCTAGGTGCGCGGTTCTAAATGTAGGTCCTATAGGGAAGAACCGGCAAGAACTCTTTTAAATAATAGTTATAATCTTGCACACTGCAAAAGAGCAGTTTTATTTGGCTACGATATTCTGCAAAGTGGAGGTACTTCTGCATTTAGGCAGCTTCAATTCGGAGCGATTCGCTATTTACCTCTAGTATATGTACCTCTTTTATGGGGCGCGCGATTGCAGGATTGGTTGTAAAAATTGTTCATAGAAATGAATACAAGAATCCTTTTGATTTATTTATCTTTTCTGACTAAACTTCAGTTCTCTCTGACTTTGACAAAAATATTTGACAGGCCAAGAACTCGTCCAGCACGGAGGTACCTATCGCCCGGACGAATGGCCAAGCTAAGCCAAGTTTTGAAGTATATGATCCACCTGTGAAGGTAAGAAATGTTTACTAATCCAATTTCACATTTGTGTACATTACAAAAGGTTTCTTTTGCATTGGCCATGTAACGCGAATGTTTGTCCAAATACACTCAGTGAAGTGCCAAAAACAAGACACTAGAATGATAGACATAGGTAATTTCAGAAGAGGACAGGTGCATAGACAGAGAAGACATTTTTCTTAAGATGACAACAGTGTAAAATTAAGTAGAAAATAATAATACTTATTAAAAAAAAAGTGGGTATGCTGCGCCGACTGAGCATCACCTTGCCTTTTGACTATTTGGTGTGTGTCCCGAGCTGTTGCAAATGGGTGTCCAGCATTAGACACCGAGTACACGAATTGGTGAGCACCAAATGACCAGGGCCAAGGATAATCAGTTTTCTCACTGAATAACATAGATCTTTATTTCATGTAAACCAGATACAGGGACTTAGATATGTCGAGACTCTAGGTGCACGGTTCAAAATAGTAGGTCCTATGGAGAAGAACCAGCAAGAAACTCCATGGAAACTCTTTTAAAATAATAGATTTAAAACAATCTTGATCAGTATCCTCAGGATGATATTGGGCCACTCTACTCATTACGGAGGCAACTCTCTTGCGCACTACAGCGTAGAAATAGTCTGTCTGTTCGAGTCCGCGCAAACATGGGGACGAGGAAGGCCCAGGGCCGTAGCCGGGAGGGTATCCCCCCTCCCCCAGATACCCCGGACAGTTAAATAATTTGCCTTTCTTGTTCAAACGAATCGAACTAAATTCGTGGCTGCCTTGAGAAAGCCCAACATCACCCTGGAGACATTATTCAAAACAGTCGGGATCTTTTGTCTTTAGGATTGGGAGTCAGGGTACGTGGAGATGCCCAAGGATTTGTACCAAGCGCACTTAAGGCCCGGCGTCATCTTCAGGATTCACATGTCGGAAGCTATTCTGAAGATGCAGTACCGAAAGTATGTAATCTTTGACTTAATATGACTTAATTGTTAGACTAAATTAAGTGGAAACGCGAGCGGCATTTTTTCCCTACAAACGTAGGTAGGTATTCCCCGAATTCCCGGATTTGGACGAAATTTGGCACACAGATATAGACCATATCCTTGATTAATATAATATAAGGTCTTATTTTAATAGTGTAAAATGTTTTAGGAGGTAAATCTATAGGTTAAAAAGATACATTTCACAAAAAAAAGAAAAAAAAATCCTAAATTTTTGTACGTTTTCAAAATTACTTAACACTACTTGATGTTCCGTTTGCATAAAACCTTTATTCCTCTATGATTATCAATGGCACTAAGGTCATGAAATCGACCACATGACCTAGCGGGCTCGGCTACTCTGACACACACGCATCGCGTCGCCGCGCCGCCCGATCTTAATGCCTACATAATTTTTTAACTGCAGCTGTATTTTTATATTTCATATCAATTCTATACCATTCATAGAGCCTAGCTTTAAAATATTTTGTATTATTAAAATAAGACCGTAAATAGGACACTTTTTTATCGTGGTACATGAAGAAGTTCCTCGAGGATGAGAGTCCAATGGCTAGATAATAAAAATGATCATATTGTTAGTTGTCACTTGAGTGAGTTCGCAAGGGTTCTTTTATATGTTATTTGTTATAGTAGTTTACAGTACTTCAGTCATGTATTTTGTGTGAGTTGTTAATTTGTGTCAATGTTATTTAGTAATTTAATTGATTATTTATTATTTTATAAGTTATGTCTACATTTTAGAGCACTATCGCATTAGGTTTACCGACCCGCTGGTCTACCGCGGGTAATTAAAATTGTAATGAACATCGACACTGGTATTAAACTTCAATACGATCTTGAGAGCCTAAACTTTGAGCTAACTTGTAAAAAAAAAAACCTATCATATAGTTGGGACTCCTATCTTCATGATCGGTAAAAAAAATACAAGTTAGCTGAAAGTTTAGGCTCTCACGATCGTATTGAAGTTTAATACCAGTGTCGATGTTCATTACAATTTTAGTTACGCGGTAGACCTGCTGTAATGGTAGATGTTTTTGAAAGTAAATAAATCAATCGACTCCACAGCTACGGTGAAGATAAAGACGAATCGGTAATAGAAGCGGATGTGGAATACCTCAGATTAACTAGGAAAGTAATCAATGATGAGATCACCAAGTTCGAAGACCTGCAGTGGCTGATTGGCTGGTTCCACAACAGATCTGATCTGATACAGGAACACATGTGTAACACGAGATATTATGCTGTCGGTAAGTTGAGTCGCTAAGAAGTTTTAGGCTGACATTCAGAGACGACAGAAACGAGTCTAAGCGTGAACTTACGCTTCCATCTGTCAAACTTACGAACAAAATTTGACAGATGGAAGCGTAAGTTCACGCTTAGACTCGTTTCTGTCGTCTCTGAATGTAAGCCTTAGAACCTAACCGTCAAAAACCCCCGACTCCAACTAGAAAAATAGCTGTAACTTTTGAACGGCTGAATAGATTTTCATGAAACATAGCTAAGATGATACCCGATTAAACTAGCTTTTATTTAAAAAAACTACATTGAATTCGGTCTATCCGTTTTGGAGCTACGATGCCATAGACAGATACACTGATAAACACCAGAAACTAATAACACCCATCTTTTTTGTCGGGGGTTAAAAAGAGGTAGGTAGGCCATTACGGGTCTGTCTCCTCAAAACTGAAGCTGCGCGAATGGGGAAGTACCTCCACCTTACAGAATATCGTAGCCAAATAACACTGCTCTTTTGCAGTGTTATTTGGCTACGATGAGATAGAGACGATAGAGACGGCAACAGCGAGAGATGCCCCTGTGACACAGTGATGTCCCGAATCCTGGAACAATTTTTGTCCCAGAAAAAGTGTTGTAAGGAAGTCTCCACTTTTTGTCTCTGTGCCTCAAAGTTTAAGTGAATTAGCACCACGTATTCCGATCACTGGCACCCATCGCTAAACGAAACCTAAGATCGTCAGGCGCACCCTGGACAGTCAGCATCCAAAGCACCATTGCTGACCGGCTGATCTTTCCACTAGCATGAACAATCCCATGTGAAAGCTCATGCCGACTCGACAGAGCCAAGTTACAAGCTAATTATTTTTTCAGGGACCCCACCAACGATGTTCACGCACTCAGAAGAGTACATGAAGCGCCTCTGTCTGTTCGACGCGGTGTACATAGACCACATACCCTACGTGGTAGGTGAGGACAGCTCCATAATGGCTGCGGTCGCCCCTCCCGTGCTTCACTGTGACGCTGCAACTTGTACTTCTGTACCGTTTATAGACAGGTGAGAGCGAAAGAGGATCAAGGTAATCGACATAGCCCACAGGATTTGCGGGTTGAAGTGGCAGTGGGCTGGCCACATAAGCTGAAGAACCGATGAAGTCTCACAATTTATCGGCCTTGCACATACAGTGAAATGGTCAAAATATCCTTGCAATATCACTGCGTGGGTCCAGTGGAATTATAATGTCACTGAAACGAGCCCTTGAAATTGTGAGAAATGGAGGCGATTGACAAAGTTCCGAGCAATTATAATTTCACTAGTGAAACTGGTTTAACAATAACACGGCGACATTTATTATTATTTTCAGTCTGTGTTGTCCCACTGCAGGGGCAAAGGCCTCCCTCTCCTTTTTCCACTCGCTTCTGAGTGTGCTAGTCAGGACAATGCTTTTCGGTAGGAGTCAAGCTCGTACCGCCATCTTCGCCTCGGTCTGCCGCGATGCCGTTTAATATTTACTGGGGAACTCAGTTGTTCTTTTGGCCCAAAGCTCGTCAGACATGCGACAGACGTGTCCAGCCCAATCCCACTTGAGCTTGGCAGCTTTTTGGGTAACGTTTGTGATCTTAGTTTTGGAGCGCAGTATTGCGTTCCTTACACGGTCAGTAAGACGAATTCCTACAATACTGCGCTCCATGGCTGGGAGACGGCCATATTATACGGCGATATAATATATTATATTAAAATTATAATCTTGTCTTTACAGTGTGATGTTTGATGAGCGTTTAGCCCGTACTAACGTGCGTACTCTAACACGTTGCCAGGCGTCGTGTCGTGCGCACTGTCGCAACGATCCGGATTGCCTCAAGCGGTGCTCTGACAGATGCCTGAGATCTGACTGATGGATCTTCATATTCAGGCTTGATATTCAGGCTTTTTTTATTATTGATCCTCGATACTATGTGTAAAATATATTGGTTATGCAACATTAACAAGAGCAGATTTATTTATCTATAGTTAATATGAAAAAGAGATAAAATTTGTTTCTACAATACGCTAAAAATTATTTCACTATAACCTAACCGTCAAAAATCCACGACTCCAATTAGAATAAAATATTACAGTTAAAAAAACTATAGAACACGCTTTAGTCATCCAAACTAAACGTGTATGCAAAATTTCAGCTCAATCGGAATCCGGGAAGTGGGTTAAATTTAACTTCCAAGATTTTCTTACATAGTTAATTACAGGTACTAATAAAAGCGTGTTAAAAAGAGCTGTTACGTTTGAACGGCTAAACAGATTTTCATGAAACATAGCTAAGACGATTTCCAATTAAACAAGCTTTAAATTAAAAAAAAACTGCATTGATATCGGTTCATCTTTTGGAGCTACGATGCCAGACATACACAGATACACACTTCAAACTTATAACACCCTCTTTTTTTGTCGAGGATTAATAAAATAAATACCAGTTTCCAAATATATTATTGACATTATTATTAGAGTTAAGAACCTATTTACCATGTTTATACTTTGTTGCGAGTACACGAGCGGAAACAGTGAGTTCCGTGTGTCGAAAACAGAATCGAGTTGTGAGTGACTTAAGTGATAGTGGTATCCGACCCGAGCGCACAAAACGAAACAGTAGGAGGGTAGACCGTTTTATCTGCCAATAAACACCCACCCGCAAATACTTTTAGTTTATCCGTGACCATGGCGCTTGCAACAGTGCCGAAATATCGTAAGCTCGCAACAAAGTAGAACATGGTAAATACCCCGTTCTTACCTCTCTAATAATAATGTTAGTGACCATGACAGTTTAAAAACTGATACAGAATATTTTTTTATGTAGTGTGCATAATTAAAAAAAAAATTAAAAAAATAAGTAAGTAAGGGTTGCGCTTATAAATTATGTGTCCCCCAAACTAAGTCGAAATTTTGTTGTGTTTAAAGTGTATCCCAATACTGCGGTTGCATTTAGGAACAGAGACTGAATCACTCTACAAATTATGCGCACTACATAAAAAAATATCCTGTATAACCAGCCAGAAAAGGCATGGTCAGGGCTTTCTACGAACTCTTATAGCAGGGCAAAAACTGAAATGCCCAAACATTTCCAGTATGAGCTGACCTCGCACTGTAAAGGATTTTCGTACAGTGAAAGGTCAGCTTATACTGGAAAATCTGGGCAGTTCAATTTCTGCCCTGCGCGCTTGCAGTAAACCAGGTCAGGTCCGGGATAGGCAGCTGAGGCGATAAAAATAGAAACACATACGCTTAAAAAGATATATTTAATTTATACAATATTTAAATCTAAGTCTTAAAAATACTTTATAGTCGATTTATTACAGTTATTTTGTACATATTATTGCGTAAACAAATTTCTTTGCCTTTTAAAAGCACTATGTAATTTCCGATATAAGTTAGAAATTACAAATAAGCTGCCGCTTAGAATAAAACACAGTTCAAACGGCCGTTTTTTGTAATACAAAAAACATGTTTCATAGAAAGAAAGAAAGAAAGAAAGAAAAATCATTTATTTGCCACAAAAACAAGACACACTAGAATGACAGACACAGGTAATAAGAAGAGGACAGGTGCATAGACAGAGAAGACATTATTTTAGGATGGCAACAATGTAAAATTGAGTAGAAAAAATAATAATTTAAAATAATAAAAAATGTGTGGGTATCTGCGACTGCGCATCACCTAATCAGTGTGTGTCCCGAGCTGTAGCAAATGGGTGTCCAGCTCAGCATGTGCCAGGCTATGACACCTGACGCTGATATTCTGCTGGATCCCGGCCCGGTTATGACATACGGATGTCGAGCAAAGCAGGTATCATCATAGGTACATATATGGTGTTTTTGTCTGTGAATACGACTTTAATAATACGCGACAAGGCGGGAAGCGGGCGGACACCTCATAGAGATATTAGATAAACTACGATAACATGGCGCGCCCCTCCAAATTACTGTTTCAATGTGTGTAGTCACATCCTTACCGAGCAACAAATCCTTGGATTTATTTTTGTTTGATTTGATTGAATTTATATTGTTACCTATATTTTTTACTATTAGTTTGCCAAAGATTATTTATTTATTTTATTTATTTATTTATTGGTTCACCAACAATTGCTTACACTGGTATCATGACAAAGGTAACATGTTATATATAAGACAAAAGTGTAACAATCACTTACAGGTAAACTCTGCATGCATTAGTATAAAGAGTTTTACAGAAAAAAAAAAGACTAACGTTGACATTAATTTAAAGAAAAATTAAATAAAAATAAATACCTATATTATTGAAACAAATTTTCATTACATGTGAGATGATGAAATGCTAATTCAGATCGAGATACTTAAGGATGTTGCTTTTCAATTTGTACAGAGAGTCAAAGTGCAGATCTATCTGGTCGCCACAACTATTCGCAACCCTGCCACAGGGGAATTGGCACCCAAAACAGTTCTTCTCTGCGGTGGACAGAGTGGTGTTATTGGCCTACGAGGGATTCTTGAGGGCGCACGGAAGTTAAAAAGTTCAAGTAACTGTGAGCATTCTATTTTGTGGGCCATTACTTTGCACACAAACATTGCATCAATTAGGCGACGGCGCTTGTCCAGCGACAACATTTTGAAATGTTTCAGCCTATTATTGTAGGAACGCGTTTTTTTGGCTATTCCGCTGGAAAACGCCAGGTGCCATAGGAATCGCTTTTGGACACGTTCTAAACGCAACGAATGTGTGGCATAGTGTGGCCGCCAGACCACGCTACAATATTCCAATGAACTTCGAATCAAGCTATTGTAAAGCATAACTTTAGTCTTAGAGCACCTAAATTGTTTGGAATTTCTGATAACAAATCCCAGCATCTTAGAGGACTTTTTTATTATACTCTCTACATGTGGAATGAAGGTCAATTTACTGTCAAATGTAACACCAAGGTCTTTTATTGTATTCAATTCACTAATTTTAACTTCTTTGATGTAATAGTCGTGTTCTATTATATTCAGTTTTCTCGTGAATTTTACATGATAACATTTGCCGGAATTTAGATGCATTGCATTGAGCTCACACCACTGGACAAGCCTGTCTAGATCCTTCTGTAAGTAGGAGGCATCTTCTTGGCATGTATGCCGACGACTTAAAATTTATTTAATGACCTTAATAAATTTTAAGTCGTCGGCATACATGAAAATATTTGAGTGCTGAAAACAGTTTGGGATATCATTAATAAAAAAGTTAAATAGGACTGGACCCAAATGAGATCCTTGAGGCACACCAGAAGAGATAGATCGGAGGGTAGATTGGAACCCGTTGATCACCACAAAGAAGGACCTATCCACAAGGTACGAACTCAACCACAAAAGCAACGATCCAGTGATACCATACGCTTGTAATTTGTGAATCAGTATTTTATGTGAGACTTTGTCAAAAGCCTTACTAAAATCTGTATATATGACATTAGCCTGGTAACCTGAATCGATTGCTTCTGTTAATAATTCGGTGAATAATATAAGATTAGTACTTGTGGATCTAGACTCCACAAAGCCATGTTGCTCTTCGCTCAAGTACAATTTAAGGTGTCTTTGTATGAATGGACAGATCAGTGACTCCAAAATTTTAGCGAGGGTGGATAGTATTGATATGGGTCTGTAGTTGGAAACTGAATTGTCATTGTTTGATTTATGAATGGGTACAACCTTTGCTACCTTCCATCTTGAGGGAAAAACGCCAGTAGCTAAAGATTTATTGTAGATAATTGACAGTGGAATGACCAGCTCAGCCGCACACTCAGAGATAAAAATAGGTGGTATTCCATCTGGCCCAGCACCCTTATTACAATCTAGACCTTTTAACTTCTTGTATAGAGTTTCATGACTAATAACTAGATCCGATAAACGTAAGCTATAATTTTGAAGGGTTTTTAAGAATGCAGTATTGTGTACCTTGCACCCGTCCTCAACAGGGCTATACACAGAAGAAAAGTAAGATGCAAAATACTCGCATATAGTTGTACCATCAGATGACGTAGTAACGCCATCTGTCATGATAATAGGATAGGTGCTAGAGCCACCCCGTCTTGTTTTTACATAAGTCCAAAATAATTTGGGATTATTTCTGAGTTCATCCTCTAATTGCTTCATATAATTGTTATAACAGAGAGTTGCAAGGTCATTGCAGCGCTTACTACTTAATTTTAATTCAATTTTATCTAAGGGGTTCTTGTAAACATTGTAGCGTTTTCTGATCTTGTTTTTGCAATTTAACATTCTAATTAGATTCCGGTTAAACCATGGTGGAAATTTATTATTTTTCGGTATTCGAGTAGATATATATTTTTGTATACTTGTATTAATAACGTCGTAAAATATGTCCAACATTTCATTGACGCCATGGTGTGCCTCCAACAACTCCTCCCAGTCAATTTCATTTAAGTATTTTCGAATTGGTATATAGCTTGTTTTACGAAAATTTGGTCTCCCTGTGGCAATGTTATATGGAAGTTTCCCCTCCTTATTCAGAGAAATTACTATATCAAGGGGTGGATGATAGTGGTCAATGTTACTAATTGGACTAATGCTTTGACTTACAGTGCACAGTGAATGGCTACACAATACAAGATCCAACATACGTCCTGAAGTATTATTTATGTTGTTAAATTGATTGAGTCTATTAACAAACGTAAAATCTAACAAAGCTTCGCTGGTGTTGGGTAGCTTGAGGCCACTAGAAGTATTGACCATTTGCCAGTCGATATTACCTAGATTGAAATCGCCTATAATGCACACGTATGAATTATTAAGCTGTTCAAAAGCTGCATTACATTTGTCCAAAAAATGTTCCAAGTAAGATATGCGTACGGGTGGTGGCAGGTATACTGCACAGAGAGCCACTCGACATACAGATCGAGCGACAGGTAGATCCAATGTTATCCAAAGGTCTTCACAATTACTCTCGAATTGCAAAGCGCGTTTTGAATTTAAGGACTTTTTAACAGCTATTAGAACCCCCCCTCCTTCTTTTCCAATTTGTAGATAAGAACTTTCTCTATCCCTCCTGTGAACTACGTATCTGTCGTCGAATAGCTCACTGCTCAGCACGGTAGCATTAAGCCAAGTTTCCGAGATAATGATTACATCATAGTTATTACAACATACATTGCGATAAACCATATGCGTTTTTGTTCTCAAACCTCTACTATTTTGATAAAATATTTGCAAATTATATCGAACAAAATGTAGTATCGTGATTGTACGTCGCCCGCACTCCCGCCTTATCACGTACTATAGTTTCATTTCATAATTAAAAATATTTAACGTGATTATTACGGCAATACATAATTATGACAGTGTAAATCCCATATCTGTCATATTCCCAACGCTGGGCAATGGTACGTTGAGAATATAATAGGAGACTCGTTTACTGCTTGCTGCATTTAGGAACAGGGACTAAATCATTAAAAAAAAAACAAAAAAAAAACCTGTATGTGTCAGATACGATAATCTTTTTCCTTGCGCGATGCAGGCCTCGTAATCTGATTGGTCGAATTCATATCGCGTCACTGTAGTTAGCTAGCTGCCTTGCTAAGTAGTTATTCTGTGTGGCGATAGATGTCGCTACAGTATTATAACCCCCTTTAGGAATTAATCGTGTTTAGCATTTATTAGTAAAAGGGGGAAGGGGGTATATTTATTGCACAGACATTTAATACCAGTTATAGCAGACCAAACATTTGCTGAAAATTACGTAGCCATTACGCACACATAGGGACTTACTTATGAAAGGTCAATCCCGGTGTTTTGTCGTAGCTAGCACTGTCACACCGGTACGCACAGCACTTCACCATTTTATTATAATATACTACTATCTATTACATCCCAAACAAGTAATATTTTCATTTAAACGCGATTTAATCTATAAAATGCGATAGAACTTATGTGTCTTATTATTATGACGGCGCGGGATAAACAAGCTACGCGTCAAATTTTGTCTATGATTGTGACAACAGGTAAAAGAACGAGATACTACTATCCAGTTATCGCTTAGTACAAAAGGGATAAAGAATCCTAACCATCTAATGAATTCATATTTGGTGTGCTACTGGCAGTGTTCCCAACTTAGGGGTTTTCCCCCCAAATTTAGGGGGTAAATAAGTGGGCTGGGATTTTTTTTGTGTTTTTTTTATTCTTGACTTTTACTGTGAAGTTTATAATAATTGTGACGCAATTGGCTCTATATTTTTTGAAAATGTTTCAATTATTGTATAATATTACAATATAATTATTATTTTTACAGAGTTTTTTTTTTGGGGGGATTTTAGGGGTTTCTAACTTTAGCTTTGGGGATAAATATTTCTGAGAGTTGGTAACACTGGCTACTGGTATTATATGTCTGTGATTTATTGAAGCTATAAAACCCTGTAATACGTTCCTTATTCACCAAAAGCCTCCTGTTTACTATTGACTAAGTAATCTCCTATAACTAAATTGATCTTCTGTCGGCCCGGCCTCTGTGGAGGCGTCACAATGTCATGCTGGCGGAGGAGGTGCTTCTTCCAGTAGCAGCGGCGAGTGAAGCAGGCGTGGCATACCGTGCACTCGAACCTGGGACATGGTGGGTTGATATGGTGATAACATGGTATACAAAATAAAATAAAAATGTTTATTTTTAATATATTATTGCCGAAAATTTTTTTTTATCACAAAAAATCTACACAGAATAGTAAAATAAACACATCGTTGTACCCAAACTGACACCTACGGTACTTATTTAGGGTTGCGAGCGAAGAAGAATTTTAGTTCCTTCAAAATCCTTTTCATGACTTTCTTGACAGACTGTATGATGGTAAATGAGGGTACAGTCAAGTGCACAACTATATATACCTATTACAAACTAAAATTTATAATACCTACTATAAATATATATATTTAAATGGAAATAAAACTAATTTCGGAACTGCTGTTTTAATTTATAAATTTTTAGATGTAAAATTGCAAAATATGTCACACTAGGGTCTCACAAATGTGATCAACTGTGACAAAGACGGGGGAGGGGTCAAACAATCACGAAATTAGTGTGACGTACTTTATGGATGACCTCTAAGCTGACCCTGTGTATAGTGCATTAACTGACCTCTTGATCTCCAGATGTGAGTCCACGTGTCGATTCAGCTTGGTCTTGTCGAAGAACTTCCGCCGGCATATGTTGCACTCGTGCGGCTTTTCGTGCATGTGGTGACGGCGGATGTGGCTCGTCAGGTTCGAAGACGTGTAGTATGAAGACGTACAGTACTCGCATTGGTACAATTTTAAACCTAAAAGAACAAATGCTTTCTTATTTTGTGGTTCCCGGTAAATATTATTTTGACTCTCAACCACATGCAATAAGTAAAATTATATTTATTTCCTAAATAATTTGCACGATGTACTAATATCCTTTGCCGATTTGTTATATATGATGTATGATGCTGTGGTACCACTTTGATAATGTGGGTGTGGTACGGTTGATCAGAAGGGTGGCAAAGTAAGGCGTGTTCTTAGTGCGAGGTTTATTGGACAACTGAGTAACAGTGCAGCAGTGGTTGCTGGCTTGGATATGAATAAAATAGTTCTTATTAGCTACGTCATTGTTTATCTTAGTTACATAGACTAACAAAACTTATTATGCCTACACGTTACAATCCTATATCTTTCTCTTAAAAGCTTTCAAAGGTGCATCTTTAGCCTCATAAAGTGTTAGAAATACCTTACATGGTTGATAATGTAGGTTAGGATTAAGTGCATTTGTAATTATCGTGATACTAAATAAAGATATTTTAAAATAAAAAAATAAAATATTGACATAAAATGTAAATTGTTGCGGGACGAACTTGATAAAACTAACAACGAACAGTTCACACTGGCTCTAGACCGAAAAGCCTGGAAATCATAGGGGGAGGCCTTTGCCCAGCAGTGGGATGATGCAGGCTAACAGTAACAGTATGTAAATTGTTTCAAAAAAAACAAAAAACAAAAAACCGAAAAATCTCTTCAAATTACAGCATTTTTTTATTTTATTTTTTTGCTTTTTGCAGGATACAGGCACTTACCAGTTGTCTCAACTGCCTGCCTGATAAATAAATAATAATAATAATTCAAATTCTTCAATTCAATTTTTTTTTTCTTGTTTGTCCTCTTTTTTTTCGGAGGTTAATAAACCTGACTTACCGGTATGTATTCTTATATGTTTGACGAGGTCGTACTTGTGCCACGTTTTATAGTCGCACTGGTCGCACCCGTATTTAGGAGGCTGATGGGATTTCACGTGCGTATAGTGGGAAGCCCGATGGAGAAACATCTTGCCACAGATCTGGAAAAATTAGTTCAATATGTAGCGACATCTATCGCCAGATAGAATAACTACTTACTATCCGTGCCATAAAGTTATTATTACTAGCTAGTAATAATAACTTTATGATCCGTGCGGATGAAGAATGGGATTAGAAATGGCGGCTCTTCTAGCCTGTACTGTCAGCATACACGGTACTTACAGCGACAACGACGCACATAACGTTATATCAGAAGAAATAACGATATTAAAACGTTATGTTAGTATAATAACAAACCAACAAATAACTTTAACAACAACTATCAATCAATAACACGGAAAACTCTCAGAACCTCAGAATGCATTTATCTCACAGATTAGCGCACAGACTTGAGACTACTTAGGATACTACGTATGACTAAAGTTATAACTCAAAAACTGTTATCGCAACGCGTGAATAACGTTTTTTATTTGTGGACGCTACCAGCGTGTGTGAGTATAGACAGCGTCAGTGTGCAAGCGAGAGGTGAATAGAGGCGACGCCATTTTTATTCCCATTCTTTACGTGCACGGGTAGTACTTAGCAAGGCAGCAAGCTGACAACAGTAGTGGCGCGAAAATATGAATTAGACCAGTTAGATAAAGAGGCCTGCATCGCGCAAGGAAAAAGATAATCGTATCTAACACATATTCAACTGTCCGACATCAACCGTCACGGAAATATCCGAATACCCCCGAAACCGTGATCGGCCCGGCCGACTAGTCGGTCTCTTTACAACTACTAATCGGCTAGTCGCCAAAGTCATAGTCTGCACATCTCTAGTAAAAAGGTATGTAATTTTATTTAAAAAACCGTAAATCCATTTCTTTTTTTAAACTATATACCTCGCACACCCAAGTTTCACTGTCCTTATGCAGCTGTCTCTTATGTTCATCGCTCTGCTCTTTGGTATCAAACTTCATGTTGCACGGTTCACACCATAGCTTCTTGAACTTGAACTTCTTCATCCGACGAGGTGCTTTTGGTCGGCTAGCTGACTTCTTTGGACGGCCTCTGACACCTGGTAATCTGGACACAGAAACATTTTTATTTTATTTAAGGGGCCATTCAAGTATTACGTAAGCACTACAGGGGGGCGGGGGAGACCCCCCGTAGTGCTTACGTTATAAGATGATGTATTTCTGTTGCCGCTATAACAACAAATACTAAAAAACAGAATAAAATGCATATTTAAGGGGCTCCCATACAACAAACGTGATTTTTTTGCCGTTTTCATAGATAATGGTACGGAACCCTTCGTGTGCGACTCCGACTCGCACTTGGCCGGTTTTTTTAATTGATAGCTAGTTTAATCGGGTATCATCTTAGCTATGTTTCATGAAAATATGTTAAGCCATTCAAAAGTTACAGCTCTTTTTCTAGTTGGTGTCGGGGTTTTTAACAGTTAGGTTATTTCTTGGAGCTATTGCTTTGTGGTAATTTTTTAATTGGCAATATTTTACTGAAATGTACTTTTGTTTTTATTTTATAAGATTTAATTTAGCTGCATAAATAAATAATTTGATAAATAATAATAATGAATATAAATGCACTTCATGCATCGCTTCTTGCATTTTAATATTATTAATTATGTTTTATAATACTTAATTTATTAATTGATTTCTGATGTGTGTCACATTGTCATTAAGAATTCAAGTTGTGTGCTATTTTACGTGCTTAACATACATAATCTTCATGCTACCCAAATACATAGCAGAGGTAGATATAGAAGATAAACTCGGGTGAGTTCAAGTAGAAATAATCACACTTATAATAATAACCTAACCGTCAAAAACTCCCGACTCCAACTAGAATAAGACCTATTATGAAACATAGCTAAGATGATACCTGATCAAACTAGCTTTCAATTCCAAAAAATTGCATTGTAAATGGTCCATCGTTTTGGAGCTACGAAACTTATAACACCCCTCTTTTTCGTCAGGGGTTAATAAAGATTTTAACCTTGTTGCCTCTGGATAAATAACATATAAAATTTGCTAACCCATCTGCTTCCTTCTTCACTTTAACTCTGCCAGTCTTTCTCACTCCATTAACTCCTACACTCTCCATCTCGTTCCCCTTATAATCCTCCTCAAAATCATCCACGATCTCATCTTTATACTCAATAATCTCTTCATAGTCCACATCACTTAGTTCCGGTTCCTCCGTCTTGATAGCGGTGCTAAGGACTAGTTTACGGAACGTCTGGTCGGCTACTAAACATGATGTCTTGAATTTGTAAGCTACGGAGAGGTTGTTGAGGCACAATTCGCATATTTGTGATGGTAGACCCTTTTCCTGTTTCAGCTGGAATGTTTCAAGAAAGATTCTGTTAGTTTCATACTGGAACCAGAATAAAAATCTTACAATGGTAGTTTCTCGGCTGAAAAGGGAAGCCTGAAGGGAAGCTTGGCTTGGCTGCCAAAGGTTGATTTTATATACTACTACTAGCGACCCTTCCTTATAATAAATATGAAAGTATTATACATGTAACCCTTCCGGAAGATATGCTCAAAATGATGGTGGAAACTGCATCAAAATCCGTTGCGTGGTTTAGAACGAATTAGCGGATATACAGACAGACGCGGAAAGCGACTTTATTACTATACATACAGCCCGCCTAATGGTAAGCGGTTACGTAGCCTAGAACTTTTCAGGCACAACTGGACGCCTGTGCCCAAGAACGATATTGACATCAGCGTTTCATGACTTCATTAATTATAAGGTTAAATACTTGTATCCCGCCATTTTGAGCAGGACAGATAAAAATAATGACATTCAAAATAAAGTCTCAAAACATTTTTTAATTTAAAAATAATTTTAATACATTTTTGGAATAACAAATTATTACAAAAATGTGTTTAAATTAATATTAATATTCAGTTTTTAGATTTGCAGCTTAAATAAAAACTAATAATAAACAGAAAATCAACATACCTAATATTAATTATGAGGGAAACAGATGAACATACATACATACATACCGGTCAAACATATAACCCTCTCCATATTCAGGTAAAAAATGAAAGCATAACAATTTTTTTTGTGTAACAATAACAGAGACAACATTGTAATTATTTGAATTTCAATTGATTATGCTATATTATAATCCATGGCTATCACTATTGAACATCTATCTATCTATCTATCTATTGAACAAAAAGTATGTCATAAAATAAAATAAATAAAATAAAAAATAAATTAAATATATCTATATATAACAATAAAAATAAATAAATAAAATAAAAAATAAATTAAATATATCGGCAACAGTGAAATAATAAATAACAACTACATTAATTAAATAACTACACTATAATAAATAAAGTATTTATAAAGCAGCTTTTCCTCTCTCCTACCAAACCATGCTGTGCCCGACAGGGTCCATAATTGATCCTTAGATTAAGCCTACCATCTGTTTTAACTTTACATTATGGAATGCAATAAAGATTTGATTTGATTTGAATTGATGGAGGGTGAAGACTCGCAATTTGAATTTCAGTAGATTCCCTGAATCCCTACCAAGGTCATCATAGTTTATATTGGTACTTAGACATTTTTGGCTGGTTTCGGTTTTTGCTGCAGTGAAAAAGACAACTTATATAAATTACAAGATTAGGTATTACTTTGGTCAGTGGGTCATCTAGGGGCGGTTTTTTTAATTGTTTTAATTTTATCGTGATTTACATCATTTCAGCTCTGATTTTTAGATCATTAATATCTATTTATTTATTTATTGGCACACAAAACAGAATACATTCAATAATACATATATAAAAAGGTAGCTAGTTCCGAACAAGACAGTATTCCTAAACATGTGTACACAGCATAATTATAAAAAGAAACAGGACAGTGCTATAGAAAAACAAAAATTGAATACCTATGACTTAAAAGCTAACAAATAACAAACTAAAAAAAAAAAAAAACAAAAATAACAAACTAAGTAGTTACAATTACAAATGCATTTTTGACATAATATCAGTAATTTTAGCTTGCAAACATGTTATTATGGACTCTGAACATATTTACAATACACAAAATAGAAAGGTTTACTTACTTTTACTCCAGTACAATAATGTATTTCATCAATAACGTTTTCTTTGTCTGGGTCAAAGATACGGCTCATATATATGCTTTGGGCCATACAGATTCTACAGGAATCCATTAAACTAGTTAAATCTATCTTAATATTGCAAACTAGATCACTTGTTGATTCCGCTTCCATAGCTAAAAACAAATCTATTTGATGTTTACATAGATGTTAAATTACATCCTACAAAATAACGACAAAGACACTTTTTCTCCCATCGATATTTAGTTTTTCTAGTTACTAGATGTTACAGCCATATTTATTATTCTGATTTTAATATTTATTGTATACAATTTCATGAAAAACGTGAAAAACAGATTTTTCTTTCAGAAAGCAAATCCCAAAATCCAAATCAAAATGACGTGACTGACATAAATTCACGTATGACAGTTTTGACATTTGTGCATGCAGTGTTGCCAATACCAAGGCTTGCTCGGTCCAAGTCAATGACTAAAGAATCCTTCCAAGTTAGCAAATAGGCACAAGTTGTCTGGAATCACCCTGTGCTTTATTTTGTAAAGTAGCCTAAAATCGACTGCATCACGAAAAGAAGAACTATAATTGAAAATCAAGTACCTTATATTAGGGCTAAAAATAAATTGCGAAAAATAGCCTAACTTGGCAACACTGTATTAGTTTTAAGGTGTTTGAAATTCTGACTTTGAAACTACCAGAAACTACTATTGCTCTCTCTGTTCTACTAATTTGCAATGAATTAGTTCTATCCCATTTTCATGCCGAGAAATATCTAAGTAACTTCCTAAAATGCGTTTTGTTTTTACATCTACGTCGTAATTTATAAACTTTTATTTATTATTTTATGAAGTTTCCTACCTAGAAATTGCAAGGTGCACTTTCAGGTGAAGTCAGTGACCTCTTAATTTCTCTAGCATGTTAGTCTAATTTACTTTAAATCGTTTTTATTTCATGCATTTTATTCTGACCAATGCAATAACTAAACGTGGAGATTGTATTCGTTCAGAAACCTAATACACTAAAATAAACAGTTGATTGTTTTATAGAAAAACATGCAGTCCTTGCATTCAAAAAACAAACGAAATCCAATATCATAAATAATTAAATCTATTTCGTTTACTACTATACATTAAACTGCTTTAATATTCGAAAAATTTCAAAAGCGTTCGCCTTATCAATTTATTACCGAATCTAGTTTTCGAACTTTATCTCGAAATGGCCGCGCTGCAAACGTCAATTGTGGTGACATCGGCTAGTTGGTCGGTCGTTATATCGTTGAATTAATAATCTTTGGATTACTTATCAGTGATTAATTGTGTTCCATAAACCTGTGTGCTCCGCGCCGACGTTTATCGGTAAGTATTACTTCGTTGATTTTGTTTGTTTGTTCACGAAAGTTACTAGAGATATCTGTGTTCGCGTTATCTCTATTAAAATGCCGATTTTAGCGAATTGATCGCTTAATCCCATTGTAAAAATATAGTCATACTCCTCAGTGATTGCGGCGTGATGATAATATACAGTAGATATTAGTGTAATTAATTTGATAAGCTTATAAATTGGTGTTGAACTTCCGTTATACATTTGCGAATTAGGTTGCTAAGAAATCTGTTTAAAATTACGGTTTTATTATAATCAACATGAAATTAATAAAAACATTGCGTTCTGTAAGTATTTCTGCATATATTTCCAGGATCATATTATCGTCTAACAATTTTTTTGCACATTACAGTCTAAAAGTAGGTTAAGACCAACATATAAATTAATAAAATGTTAAATATTCTATTTGAGTGTGTACTTATCATGTTATTATTCAATTTAAATTATGTAACAGATTTTAAGTTTAGAGGAAGTTAATAATTATGTAAATCTAGAAGTAAAAAATATTTATTATCCCTCATCCATTTATTACTAGCGCCCCGCTCCCGGCATTGCCCGGGCACATTTTCTCTACTATCCTTTTCTCAAATATGAAAGAATTATACATATAAAACTTTAATGAAAAATTATCTAGCTGTTGGTGAAAACTGCATCAAAATCTGTTGTGTGGCTCAGGTGGAATGATCGGATATACAGACAGACAGATGCGGAAAGCAACTTTATTTTATACTATGTAGACATATTTTATTTTCACAGTTCGGTCACAGATCAATTATTGTTGCTCTAATGAGTTACCTAATCAATTTGATATAGTATTCGATTTAACCTTAGTGAAATTTGTATGAAACGATTTATAATTTAGCTAAAAAAAAACTGCATTGTTTAATAATTATGTCTTAAGACCATATATAAGTTTAATTTTAATAATAATAAAAAAAAAACTTGTAGATCTCTAAAATTACTGGTTGGCACGTCATGACCAAAGATAAATAGAATAGAATAGAATAGAAAATCTTTAATTCGAGAACAAGGCTCATAGGGTTAATAACAATTTTCTTATACCTAAGTGTGAGATGAGCTAGACATCCATCTAAAGGATTGGCCCCAAATTGCTATAGACCGGGAAAAGTGGAAGGAGGGAAGGGAGGCCTTTGCCCTGCAGTGGGATACTACGGGCTATTAATAATAATAATAAGTGTTAGTAAAAATAGTAATAATCTAAACATACCAACATTGTTCTTAAACATGTAACTGACAGCAGCGAACTATGTATGGACAATCCACTCTGTCAGCTATCATGTTCAGAACCCTGTTGGGGCTGGCCCTAACTCGGCCCACAAGTGAGAGTGTAAAATATCTTTAAAAAAAATTGCATGTTTATGTAAAAAGGTTCCTCATTCCTGCACTTGACCTATAAGGCAGTATTTTGTTTTTAATTCTCAATTAGCTTATTGCAAATTACATAAACAGAAAGCCATCCAATAAAGCTGTTGCTGTGTTTTTAATAAATTACCCGATTATTCTAGTACTGACAAAGACAACTTTTTAGATTGTCTCATCTGTGAAAGAGACTTATTTAAGCTTTCTAATCACAAGAGGTGACCGGCCTTGAGAAATATGAATATCTGTGTTTAGTCCGATGGGTAATTAAGAAAACTTACTTATAATTCAGGATTGGACTTGAGCCAGGATAAGAACTGGTGATAAGCTCATTTTTTAATTTTTAATATTAGTTTATTTATGTAACATTAACTGTTGTTCGCTGTTTCACTTGTCTCTTAAAATAACTACTTCATGTACCCGAATAATAATAATAATTTGTGTTAATCCAAGTCATGGTCTATCTCTGTGCGAAATAACATACAAATCCGTTCAGCAGTTTATGCGTGATTGAGAGACAAACATTCAAACATAACAAAAAAATACTTGACAAACTTTTGCGTTTATAATATTACCAAGATTACTCTTATACATAATAAACATTTAACTATACGTACAGTAGTTATAATACTTAGTTTCCAAATTAAATTCTATTAATACAAGAAGCTGAATCAGTTGTCAAATATATTGTACATGTAAAATCTAAACACTTCAGTAAATCTTTAAAGTAAAGGTCCTAAATAAGATCCTTGTGGGACACCTGAAATATCATTAATACGCTACGCAAAATACCTGTTAATTGCTACTTTTGAACATCTACATTTTATTTAAGATCAAAACCAAGAGATAATTGTTATCAAGGAAAAATTAAAATGAGTCTTATGAAAATAGGGCCCTAAATGTGAGCCTTGGGGAACCCCTGAAACTGTCTTAATATTCGTCACAGAAAGATTAGTCGATTGCTACATTAGATTGGCATTTTGTAATTAAGATTGATATCAGGTACTCTGTTGTGGCAATTTCAACTTGCCACACCAGAAAAACACAAAAAATTTGCTAAACTTTCATTCACTCATCTTACTGGTTTGTCCGGACGACCTTCCAAAGTCTTAATATCAGCTCTTATCTGTAAATTGGATCACGCATTTCCTAGTGTCCGTAGAGGACGCGACGTCTTTGACACGACTTTGTAGTTGACCCTGGGGGCAAGGGTTATCGGCGCCGTGATCGGCGGTGGAAGGGTAGGTAATGCGCGGATGTGGTGTTGCTAGCTTGGTATCTTGACATTTCAATTATTTATAATCTGAGCTGGAAGTGAATGGAATTTTTTGGTTAGATATCCCGTTACTTACTAGAGTACCATTCGGGTCATGTACTCTACCATGTGCATCAGAAATGCGGTAATGCTTGTACGGGGTACCCCCCTTACAAGTTAGGGCAAGTTACCAGAAAGGGCTTGTGTGCCAGATACAGCAATGTCTGGTTCTGTTTACTATTATTATTAGGGGACATATTTACGACTACTGGCTCAGCACGGGCTGTCACGAACGAGGGTTGGAGATTTGTGTGTTGACCGCGTAAGCCCGAAGATCAACCGATTTGCATGTTCCCGCCACGTGGCTGGCTGCTAAACATTCACAAATACTTGAAATGGGTACTCGCGTTAATATATGTGCCATTTAATCTATGCGCGGGGTCAAGGCCAAACTCTTTGTACTGAGCAGTTTACACACCGAATTAAACGTATTACTTTATAATATTTCAGCCTATTGGCAGTGGGACAATATTCTGTACCAGTGGCGAAGGGTGACAGTTTTAAAAGGGGAAGCCGTCCCAAAAATTGCTGCAATTAATGCTGCAAGATAAAAATCTATAACGTCTCTTGTAATCTATATGTAATGTCTGGAAGAGCTCGACCTAACTGAATAACATGCAATATTACGTTGGTCTATGCACTAACCAATTCCTAAAGGGAAGCCGATGGGAATCGGGTTGTATGGACTCTTCGCCACTGTTCTGTACCACTGCTGGACACGAGACTTTTCTCTGAATGAATCACGCTGGTGCATAGCGGTCTATCTTCATCTTTTTGACCCCTGACGAAAAAGGTGTTTTAAGTTTGTAGTGTATATCTGTGTACCTGTGGCATCATAGCTCTTGAGCGGATAAACCGATTTTGATTAAGGTTTTTCGTATGAAAAGTGCCTTGATCGAGAGTCTTCTTAGCTATGTTTCAAGAAATCTGCTCAGCCGTTTGAAGATCACCACTTCTTTTCGAGTTGATGAAGAGATATAATTCTAGTTGGAGTCGGGGGTTTTGACGGTTCGGTTATATTGAAAAAATTACGGTTTTTGCAGTGAACGGCTGGCATAGTACATCGGAAAAACGCAATGAGCAGTGTAACATTACATTTCATTATTATTCTAAGTCTGGTTGTGCTTCCTGCCAATAAATGTCTTCACACTAAGCTAAATTGTACCCGCATTACGATCGGGAAAATTCGGCTGTGATGTGACGGAATTAGCCGATATAACCTGTGGCTTATGTTGTACTGTATCGTTACTAGGGGAGACATTCTGTGCTCCCAATTCAATAACATCAATACACAATCATTGATCTAAATCGCAGAAGGGTGCATCAATGTTGTGACCTCGTTCACAGCTATCTTATGTAACAGTTCCAATCGCGGAACTGCTGTTATAAGCAGTTTGACCTCTAAAGGTCTTTGCTGGAATAATATAGTGTTGTTCTAGTCTTAAATAACGGAGTTCCGATCAGGTTTTATCTTTAGTGTTAATAGTCTATTTTAATCTCATGGTTGGTGGATTTATATTTTATGTTGTGAGGTAAAGATTCTAAACATCTTTGCTAACTTTTCACATTTATTAAATGTATCTACATGTAAATATAATGTATGTTACCTTTCACGTATTTATTTATTTCGTTCTTTTATTTTTTAATTAGCATTTTATTTATTTATTTTCTGTACACTTAGGTAGGTATACGAATACCTTTGACAGTCGTTACGGGAGTCAGCAACCCAAAAAGTCTGACAACCGGTCTATCCTTAGGGTATCAGTGTCTCCCAGTAATTGGGTGGCGGAGGTCAGATGGCAGTCGCTCCGTATAAAATACTGATACTCAGCCGCATCTGGTTAGACTGGGAGCCGACCCCAACGTAGTTGGGATAAAGGCCAGGCAGATGATGACACTTAGGTTGGCACTCATACCGTCACTCGATGCGGCTCCCGCTGAAAACCATCTCTGTCGGGTTGCTCTCAGCGCGGTAGCATAATATGCTGAGCGGCAGCCTTTTTGACACAGCTGCGACGTACAATCCATTTTTGTATTACATGTTTTTTTTTATTTTTCAATAGTTTTTGTGCTAGTATTAGAGTTCAAAACGTGGTATTTACCATGTCTACATCTTGTTTTGTTTGTCTTGCAACAGTGCCGAAATATCGGGAACTCAAAACTAGATATAAACATGGTAAATACCCCGTTTTGAACTCTAATACTAATGTTAGTGACCATGCCAGTTTTAAAAGTTTTAGTGCTGTTTCAAATAATTACTATTTTCTTTCTTAAAATCTGTAGGATTTTGAAAATGTATTGTTATCTCTTTATGAGTTTCATAAAAGGCACAGGCTCTTGACACACCCTTGACTAGATCTATATCCGTTTCGATCGATCGCCTTCAGATGCCTGCCTCTCGCTTTCTTACGTCATTAAGGTCAGTATACCAACTGTTCCTAAGACTTTTAATTATGTCATGTGAATTTACTTAAGCCTCAGCACACCGACCTTATAACAAACGTTTAAGATAAAATCACCCGTTTAGCACGATCTTTTGTATGGATAAACAGCCGTTTTCATTTTAAACATCGTTTAATGAGTAATAAATATGTTTATTCATGTTGATACGTTTGGGTCGAGGAGGTATTAAAGTTTTGTATGGGACAGCTGATTATTCTTTCGTGATTACGATGTTGGTCACCCTTAAATATGACCACGCATTTCTGACACGTTGTATAGTAATTGGGTTTTCTGGAAGAAAACACGGATAGCCAAAAATTTACGGCATCTAATAAGGTGATATAGGACCGTACGCTTACACAGCTTAATTCATCCTTTGCTTCCGTTTCCATGCCACATCCGGCTTTGTAGGATCGATTTGATTACAAGATCTTGCAATATTCTAGCTTCTTGCTGTACAAAATACGGCCGATTCTATTTTTTTCAGTGTTGAGAGCAAGGACTTACGTTACTCAATATAACGTTACGTAATGTTATTCTGAGTAACGTTTCAAGTTTCGTACGTTAAATCAAGGGACTTGAAATGTGACTCAAAATAACGTTAAGTAACGTAAAAGTAACGTTTCAAGTCCCTGGTCGTGAGTGCTTTTAGGAAGCATTTCCGCCATTGAACGGGATAATTATACTAATAGGACTATTGAGGTCCTCACAAAATTCTAAACTTTGAACTTCTTGCCATTAAGACTTAAAGTTCTTTACGTTATGCGGATATAACAGATGTGATAATTAATGTCAATGAGCTAACAGATACCATAATAAATAATCATTGATGTTTTACACACCAAATTTATATTGTCAGAATGATTGCATCATTTTTTTTAATACAGGGGCTTACTATGAGCTCTATTAAATTGAACTGCCCAGAAATTTCCAGAATAAGCTGACCTTTCATTGTACGAAAAGCCCATACAGTGCGAGGTCAGCTCATCGTGTTGGTAAATAGAGTGCAGATGCAGTTCAATATGTGACTGTGTTAAGAGTACCTATAATGCTTGAGTTGCTCTGTGGGTGTGAAACGCCAAAGTTGTTTTTTTTTTAAACGTTGCCCCTCACTAAGAAATATGTTTGTTGTAAATTACTTTGATTTTCTTGAATCGATACCATTCTATACATTTCTTCAATGTCCGGCAGTGACCACAAACTTGTGTTGTCGAAATCTTGTGAGAATACTTATGAGATCACTCTGTACAGTGGGAACGTTATGTTGAATACAATTGAATGACAACCCAGAGGGTCTACCGCGTAACTAAAATGGTAATGAACATCCACCCTGGGGGTCTATCGCGTAACTAAAATGGTAATGAACATCCACCCTGGGGGTCTATCGCGTAACTAAAATAGTAATGAACATCCACCCTGGGGGTCTATCGCGTAACTAAAATGGTAATGAACATCCACCCTGGGGGTCTATCGCGTAACTAAAATGGTAATGAACATCCACCCTGGGGGTCTATCGCGTAACTAAAATGGTAATGAACATCCACCCTGGGGGTCTACCGCGTAACTAAAATGGTAATGAACATCCACCCTGGGGGTCTATCGCGTAACTAAAATGGTAATGAATATCCACCCTGGGGGTCTATCGCGTAACTAAAATGGTAATGAACATCCACCCTGGGGGTCTATCGCGTAACTAAAATGGTAATGAACATCCACCCTGGGGGTCTACCGCGTAACTAAAATGGTAATGAACATCCACCCTGGGGGTCTATCGCGTAACTAAAATGGTAATGAACATCCACCCTGGGGGTCTATCGCGTAACTAAAATGGTAATGAACATCCACCCTGGGGGTCTATCGCATAACTAAAATGGTAATGAACATCCACCCTGGGGGTCTACCGCGTAACGAAAATGGTAATGAACATCCACCCTGGGGGTCTATCGCGTAACTAAAATGGTAATGAACATCGACTCTGGTAATAAACTTCAATAAGATCGTGAGAGATTAAACTTTGAGCTAGCTTCCTTGTAATTTTTTTACCGATCATGAAGATGGGAGTCCTAACTTTATGATCGGTATTTTTTTTACAAATTAGCTAGAAGTTCAGTCTCTCAGGATTACCGGAGTCGATGTTCATTACCATTTTAGTTACGCGGTAGACCCGGTGTGCACGAATGTTTTGACGTATGGTAACGTTGCAAATGATTATAAAATACAATGAATCTATCGCATTTTTTTGTTCAATTTTATGCAACATACATACTTACTTATTTTATGGAAATGGAAAAATACAGCACGTATTTTCAAAAAATATCATAGATATACGTGTATTTTTTATTCTTTTGCTTACGTTAACGTTACGATACTTCAAACCCCGCCCCACTGTTCTGTTACAGCACGTACAATCACACACACACACACACACACACACACACACACACAATCCCCCTCCCCCCTCGGTTCCCCCATACCGAGTTTTCATCCACATCCACCGTAGTTACCGTTCGACCCAAATCACTTCAAATGTTGCAATTCGTATGGTGTTGAAACAAAAGCGAAAACCATTTATGTGTACATTATGGATTACAAAATAATAATTAATGACTTAATTACAGGAAATTACAATACCTACTTAATTATTAATAAGGACTTTTGAAATCAATGCGCATATTTTTGCGCATTATTTCATTACTTAGTAGTACTGGCAATCTTCATCACTGGCCCTTTGCTTCCAAAATTTGAATTCGAATTTAGAACGTTGCGCTGGATCATCACGTTCCATGTTATTTTTCGTCATTCCTTCTCCAACACTCATAAGATTAAGTTTGTTTTTTGATGCATCTACCTTCATTGTCTCTGCATCGCCCTAAGGTTGTCTGGTAGAGAATGCCTACGGCATTAAGACCGCCTTTGTACATTGTACATGAAGCATTTTAAATAAATAAATAGAGTTGTTTGTCTTTTCCATCTACAACAAGTTTTCTATAGACATTAGACAACGTGTATCTGACACGCGTGGTCATGATCAGCGGGTCTACCGCGTTACTAAAATTGTAATGAACATCGACATCGGTATTAAACTTCAATACGATCGTGAGAGCCTAAACTTTGAGCTAACTTGTATTTTTTTACCGATCATGAAGATAAGAGTCCCAACTATATGATAGGTAATTTTTTTACAAGTTAACTCAAAGTTTAGGCTCTCACGATCGTATTGAAGTTTAATACCGATGTCGATGTTCATTACAATTTTAGTTACGCGGTAGACCCGCTGACCATCGAACTGAATAACATTCTCTTTGAGACCAACATCGTAATCGCGAAAAAATTATCAGCTGTCCCATACGTTTAGGTCTAGTAATGAAGTTTTGTATGGGACAGCTGATTATTTTTTCGCGATTACGATGTTGGTCCCATAGAGAAAGTTGTTCAGTTTGTTGGTCTGATATACACCCTTAAATATGACCATTTTTGACACATTTCTGATAAACGTTGTATATTTATTTATTTATACTTTATGCACTAAGTACAGAGGCGGACTTAATGCCGTAGGCATTTTCTACCAGTCAACCTAAGGGTGTTGCAGAGAAAAAAGTATGGTAGGTGCACGGACAAGATAATTATACTAAAACAAGTAAATTATGCATAGTTACTAACTATTTATACATAATTTTTTATATAATATACACTACGTATTATATATACACTATTATACATAAATAAATAAATATATATTAGCCTAGATATTATCACAGTTAGCTAACTAAATAGCCTTGACAAGAAAAATCTAACAGCTACAACGACCAACAAACAGTAAATCCAAAAGGCTATACATTGCACTGTTTGGTGTGGGCAAAAATACAGGATATTTTTTTATGTAGTGCGCATAATTTGCAGTGTAATTCAGTGTCCGTTCCCAAATTCAACTGCACTATTGAAACAAACTCACCACACCGCAGTGCGCGCTAGGTTACGCGAATTTTTTCTCGCAGTACGCGCTCTTTACTGTGGTTCGTACTTAAAAGATTTTACGATAAACAAAAGCGTACGGAATTTTACCGCAGTGCTCGGAAAGCCTATTCGAGTTGCGAAGGTCAGGAACCAGTCACTTTGTGTACAATACTGGTATTCAGCCGCAAGTGGTTACGACTTTAGGGACAAAAAACCCCGCGGGTCTACCGGGTAACTAAAATTGTATGAACATCGACATCGGTATTAAACTTCAATACGATCGTGAGGGCCTAAACTTTGAGCTAACTTGTATTTTTTTTACCGATCATGAAGATAAGTGTCCCAACTATATGATAGGTATTTTTTTTACAAGTTAGCTCAAAGTTTAGGCTCTCACTATCATATTGAAGTTTAATACCGATGTCGATGTTCATACAATTTTAGTTACGCGGTAGGGGTGCATATGTCTTTTTAAAAAACAACATTATTAAAACGGTTTTTTTAGATTCACCTGTAACTATGTAAAAAAATCTTGGAAGTTAAATTTGACCAACTTCCCGGTTTCCGATTGAGCTGAAATTTTGCATACACGTTTAGTTTGGATGACAAAAGCGTTTTCCTTAGGTTTTTTTTAAACTATAATATTTATTTTTCGCGTTCTTTTATGTATAACGTAAAACCTACGTATTTTATTATATTCGTACACAATAAAATTTAATTAAAATTCAAGGTAAGTAATTTTAAATAATTACCAGAAATACTTGTTGTACAGAAATACATGTTTGTTTTTCCTTGATTTAAAAAAAGGTTGTCATTTTATTCTGTTTCGATTACTTAAATCCTTTGGTATCTATACTCTGAAATCAGCCTTATAAGGAATTTTATGATACCTAGCTAATTAAAAAACAAAATAATTCTAGACATAGACTAATTCTAGATTACTCTTTAGATGTTATCGATACAGGCAACAAGTAAAAATAGCGTTGTCATTGAGAGTCAGCAATAAAAATCACAGATCTTTGTAAAATTTTAAAGGTTTACTTATATGAATTAAAACTTAAAAAATTAATTAAGTACTTTTGTAATTAATTATTACAGAACAGCGTAACTTTATTGACAAGCGTAAGGGATATTTAAAAACAATAATTATCTTTTTTGATAAATTAATTTCAAAACTACAAAAAATATCTATTCATGTCGCAGACTGTACTTTATAATCTGAAACATCTTGTGTTCTCAAGGATTCCTGCAAAATTTTGCAAAATAAACATAATATTTTATTATTAATTATTTCTTTTGTTAATTTCAACCGTTTCTTGCATTTAATAGCTGTTGATGTGTCGCAACTAGAATATTTATTATCCGTCAGAAAATTCCTCATTCCTTGCAACTGGATATAGGATTCTTGTTGCGCTCGGTCCTACGCATTCTGCATTCATAAAACAAATATTATGTATATTTCATATTTACAACCATGAATATACAAATAAGTGTCTCTGATGCTGCTTAAAACACAAATCACGTGCTCAAACATACAGGCTCCATGTCTGTATGTCATATAAATATAAATACCTAACTGAAAGGAGGTTGGAGCGAGGTCATTCGATCGTTGATCCAAAAAACCAGAAAACGACAAGAATCCTAAAAAAAAACCCATATAAGCACTGTATGCAGTTCCCTCTGTGAAAAAGACAACAGATTTCGATTATATTCGTTCAAAACCGTTCACAGAAAAAAAAGACTTACAATTTGAAAATAAAAGAAAGACGCTTGAAATATGTGTTGCCATAAAAATAACATGTTTGTCTGTAGCGGAAAATGTTGTGTTGACCTCTGCACTCATATGTCAAACGGCTTGTGATGACGTTTCGCAATGTCAATGTCACGAACTTGGCGATCTTTAACTGATTGTGACGTAACAAGGGCCCTTTCGATAACTTACATAACATGACAGTAAAATACTCTGTGAGGTCTAATTCTGTAGGTAATAACATTCACCTTGATTTGACATCTTTTGCATAATATAATACAAATAATTATCTAAAACGACAACATTAATTTACTGCCAGTTATTTACAATAATTTGACCATCAAATCTCACGAAATATCACATTTATTTTGCTTAAAAAATTATCGTTCGCATGATTAAAGATCACCTCGGTAATAGTGTCCGAAACCTCTTGATAACGGTTCATGCACCCGTCATAGTCGTCGCACGAGGGAACGGAACGCACTGTACTAAATTATGTATGCGCAAGCGCCCGCCACTTACCTATCGTCTTTCGTCATATCAGTCGCGCGCTGGAAACCGCACAGAGCGGATGCGTCGTTCCAAATACGAAATAAAATCGCGAGTGATAATCGCGCGTGGATAATAAAATTAATATTTTTTTGTTGATTATTATCTGGATTTGACATCGCCGAGGCAATATTTGGAAGTGAGTAGTTTTTATATTGCTTGTTCTTTAGGTATTAATTAGTTCTAGTTTGAAATGAATATGTAAATTTTTGGACGGCGGCGTTGAGCGAAAGTGTGTGCGGAACTCAAGTTGTAACTGGTACTCATAGTAAAATAAATCCATCTTTTTAATTTTCCATGTAATAAAACTATGCTTTCGATGACGAGCGTTGTATAAACATCACAAATTCATATTTTTTGTGATATTTTCCATCTAATTTGCGGAATAAATGAATAAATCTAAGCAAACTTAGTCAAGTCATGCTTATGAATACTAATTGGAACAAACAAAATGAAAAAAAAATCATACCTTCCACACATACTAGGGAGAAAACATGATATGTCTTCAATAATGTATGGAAAAATTATGAAAGTTCTTAAGCGAGTCTGTGTCGTTTAGCAAATAACTTGAGAACCGGTTGTAGTCAGCGTCACTGCTGTAAATAGGACGTAAGAATCAAATATTGGACAAGCCCGTACAAAGTTCAATTTGAACAGTAATGTTGAATAATGTTGTCAGGTGTTTATACATTTTTAATCGGCTTTTCAAGCATTATAAATGTCTTACAGGTTCTTTGTATAGTCCAAATCAAAAGTAAATAAAACCAGTCCACCACTGTCCCACTGCTGGGTACGGTTTCTCAGACTGAGAAGGGTTAGGCCTTAGTCTAACACGCTGACCTAGTGCGGGTTAGCGGATTACACACATCATCGAGAACTTTATGAGGCCCTCTCAGGTGTGCAGATTTCCTCACGGTGTCTTCCTTCACCGTTATCGCTTATAATAAAATTCTGATCCGCGGGTCTACCGCGTAACTAAAATGGTAATGAACATCGACTCTGGTTATAAACTTCAATACGGTCGTAAAACTTCGAGCTACCTTGTAAAAAAATTACCGATCTTCATTCTTCATAATCTCACAATGGTATTGATGTTTATTACCAGTGTCGATGTTCATTACCATTTTAATTAGGCGGTAGACCCGCCGAACATTAATTCGAAAAGTTAGAGGTGCGGGCCGGTTTCGGTCTCGGATCCTCCTGCATGGAAGGCGAGCGCTCAACCACTAGGCTATCACAAAAAAAAGTAAATGATGAAATCAAATCTCAAATGTGATTTAACAGTTACTGCTAAGTTTGTTATTTATTTTAATAACATTTCAGGAAATATTTTATTTGGTCCTTAATTATATTTTTTAGATCCGGATTTCGTAATCGTACGCCCTCGTCCTTCTCAATAACATTATTTTTGAAAAAAACGTTCAATTTGCGTTTTCCAAATACAAGTAGGTACCTAAACCTACCTGTCCTGATCTTTTTAAGGGGTTATGGTACTCATTCATTGTCAACAACTTTTACTATGGGACCAAACCCTGAAATCGAGAAAATAAAATCAGCTGTTCTAGTCGAGTAATATTGAATGATATGTGTGGTACAGCTGTTTTTTCGTAATTTCAGGCTTTGTCTCATAGTAAAAGTTATTACAATAACCCCTTAAAAGGATCAGCGCTCGCATGAGATTAGGGTATGCAATATTGGCTCGAGTTTAATAATAGTCTTGCTCAATTATCTGTTCGAATATATTGTAATACAAATGTTAATATGTCTGTAATATCAGTTAATATAAGAGCTGGCGTACACGGGCAGCTTGAAGTAGTCAAGATCGACTGCTTCAAGCTGCGACTGCATAGTGAACTACAGACTTCTACGTACGTACATACACGAACCGCTCAAGCAGTTGCAACTGCTTCGGGCGGTTGGCAGCACGGTGAAATTTCATCATGCGGTCAAGCAGTCGCCAGGCATACACTGACTGCTCAAGCTGTCGCCTGCTCTCGCGCAGTTACCTCCGCCCGCGCTCTTCATTCCACGTCGCGCGCGCTTCCCGCCCGCACGCTTCGTTTGTTTATTGACAACAATGGACGAATGAAATTGCCAACTGCTCGAGCAGTTATCAATGGCAGCCTCAAGCTGTTGACTCTTGACTGCAAGAGCGGTCCGTGTATGTTGATCACTAGGTAACTGCTCGAGCAGTCCGTGTATGGCGGGCCTTAGTCTTAGGGTGAGGTGGCCAATCACAAACATCATTTAACTTGACAATACAACACTATTGTTTTTAGCTAGCTCGTAAGAAATGTATGTGCATGCCACTGCATGACTGCATTACATCATTAAAATTCATAAGTCATTAATATTATTTTATTACAATAATAAAATCGTATGAAATTCAAGGCATTGTCATTGAATTACAAAAACAACGCAAATGACTACAAACAAGTTAATTTGTTTAAACACCCTCTCGGATTCCACCTATCCCTCCAAAAAACTCGAATACATCGAATAGCTTGGCTCTTACTATTCGAATAGTTAAATGAGGCGAATAGTAGAATTGCATTCCCTAGACAAGATTGAGCATGCTGTAGTTAAAATATTCACCAGAAAGCAACCTACCGCGTAACTAAAATGGTAATGAACATCGACACTGGTAATAAACTTCAATACGATCGTGAGACGAAACTTCGAGCTACCTTCTAAAAAATTTACCGATCATGATTTTAGGACTAATCTTCATGATCGGTAAAAAAATTACAAGGTAGCTTAAAGTTTAGTCTCTCACGATCGTATTGAAATTGATTACCAGAGTCGATGTTCATTACCATTTTCGTTACACGTTAGACCCGCCGATTGATGCTCATTTTTTGCACATGAGGGACACACACTTCCGTTTAGTTTAATAACAGAGTACTCTCTTGATTAGTTAATCATGCAGTTTTTTTTTAAATATTTTCTTCATTTTTTTATTTTTTTTTGGAATTATCTGTCTCTTAATGTTATGTTTTAAGTATGCATGCTATTATGATTTGGTGTCCTTTGTGCCAAAAAAAATTTATTTTCTTTATTTCTTAAACCATGGTTTTAGAAAAGAAAATAAAATTATTTTCGTAAAAGACACGATTTTACGTTATCTTTAATATTCTCGTGTCTTGATCGTCTTCAGCTCTCCGTCGAGTTTACCATAGACGGATGTGTGAATGAATGTGTAAATCACATTCAAATGATTCCGCAAATAGCTCACAATGAGAAGTTTTTACATGTCAATTGTAGATATGACTGCCTATCGGGACACGTGATCTGTGTTTGAAGATTATCTAATCTTTTTATCTTACAAGTATTAGTTAAACTCATGTTCATCTCGGATTTTAGGGCGTAGGTATATCTTATTCTAATTCTTTACAAGCGACCCATGGGCATCGCACGGGTGCAATTTCTCTACGATCCTAATATTAAATATGAAAGTATTATGGCATATAAACATTCCGGACGAAACGCTTAAAATGATGGTGAAAACCGCATCAAAATCCGCGTGGATTTAGAGGAGTTAGCGGATATACAGACAGTTAGACGTGGAAATCGACTTTATTTTATACTATGTAGAGATTGCACATTTGTACACAAAATCACAAATAAACACATACAAATGATATGGTAGGTGTGTAATAGGCGAGCTTAAACCAAATTTGAGTTGTCTACAGGCAAACCTTTGAGTGATACAGAAAGTATGATGGTAAATGAGGGTACAGTCTCTCATGATCCCTCCATGGTTCCTATTCTCTGATGACTCTCCTCTCGCAGGTCTGCTGGAAGAGATTTCTTTAGAAATAAGCAGTACCTTTGTGTCATCTTCTTTCTGTGTGTACATAAATTGTTAAATAAATAAATGATGTTAATTACCAGAGTTCACGTTCATTTCCATTTTAGTTAAGATGTAGACTCGCTGGTGGGGGTTCGCGGACTACACACGGCCATTCAGAACTTAACGGAGCTGTACCAGGTGTGCAGGTTTCCATATGATCTTTTAGTGCAAAGTTAAAGTATGCGATATTCACATTCTGATCCCCATTCGATCTCAGACCCTCCTGCATGGAAGTAACCATAGTCTGCAAATATTTGAGACGTTTGTTTTTATTTAAAGAAATGTGTTTTAATTCCGACCGGTTTTATTAAAGGATTCTTCTATTGTCTATGGTGATTAACTCAACCTTGTCCAAACATCAATACATCTTCCCGTTATGGTCAAATTCTCTCACAAAGATCAAAGAGATCGAATCGAGGCTGCAGCTCCAGGAAGGCAATTCTCGTTTCCTACGAGATCATCTCGGAATCGAGTTTGCACTTCAATCGCTTTTTGACGTTAATTAATTACCTTCGAATTCGAAATGTACGTCGAACGCGGTTGAAGCGATTCGAGCGGCTTTCCTTCGAGAAATGTCGTGCTCGAATTTTCCACAATACACAACTTGTTTACCAATCGAAAAAAGTATGCGAGACTACTCTAGAACATTGACCGTATATTAGTATAGTCCGCGCGAGCTCCGAGGTATCCAGGGCTGAGGAAGCGGGCACTGCGCGCTGTGCCCGACTGTCGCTCATACTCCGCACTCTCCCAGTACCAGTGGTACCCCGAGACACTGGTACTGGGAGAGCGCGGGGTATGAACGACGGTCGGGTGCAGTCACAGAACACAGAAAGAGGTCTTACCTCTTTGAAACCTTGAGGAAACCTCTTTTCTGTGTTCTGTGGGTGCAGCGCAGTGTCCGCTTCCTCGGCCCCGATTCCTCGAAATCGAAATCTTTTAATTTCAATTACCATGTATTATTTTTGTCCGCGGAAACAATTTATTAAACGAGCGCGTCTCGCCTTCAAAAGTAAAGGGTAAAATAAAAACAAAAAAATGTTTTCGTAAAAATACTTAACACACCATAGATACTTAACTTCCGTAAAGGTCCGGTTTCCTAAGAGAGCGGTACCGCTATGAACCGGCCGTCAAAATTTTGTAATGAAGCTGGCGTAAACGACAGCATTCTAAACAGTAACCAGAGGTCTCGAATATGAACGGCGGGTCTACCGCGTAACTAAAATGGTAATGAAAATCGACACTGGTAATAAACTTCAATACGATCTTGAGGGACTAAACTTCGAACTACATTGTAAAAAAAATCATGAAGATGGGAGTCCTAACTTCATAATTGGTAATTTTGTTACAAGGTACCAGAGTCTGATGTTCATTACCATTTTAGTTACGCCGTAGACCCCCTGTATTGCCCGGTGGCCATAGTTGACATCTCTGGTCATCATTTAAAAGGCCATTTTTTATACCAGCTATATCTAAAACGAATGAAGGCCGCTAGATAGCGGTCCCGTTCTCTTAGGAAACCCGAGCTTAAATGAAACCAGAAGTGTGTTCAAAACAGTGTCGCCAGGAAATGTCAGTGCAGAAATTATGTGATAACGTTACTCAAGGTTACTACTGGGACACATTTTATTAATAATAATAATATAGTTGTACTTTAAAAAGTAGATCTCCTTAGTAAAAGCAGCCTTCGTTACACACTCATGGTCGCGCGTTAAATGCCTCTCGCTTGGCGTACTGCGGGTCTACCGCGTAACAAAATGGTAATGAACATCGACTCTGGTAATAAACTTCTATATGATCCTGAGAGATTAAACTTCGAGCTACCTTATAAAAAAATACCCATCACGAAGTCTGGACTTCCCATCTTCATGATCGGTAAAAAATACAAGGTAGCCCAAAATTTTGTCTCTCACGATGGTATTGAAGTTCATTACTAGAGTGGATGTTCATTACCATTTTCGTTACGCGGTAAACCCGCCGTTTACAGTATAATTTAGTACGTTCGAGGGAGGCAGCGGGGTGGAGTGCGGTTGGTAGGTGCAGGTGCGGGGGTGGAGTGCGGTTGATGTGAAAAGGCACGTTACATCTAGCCGACTCGCGCGCGAAGCAATTTGAACTTTAGTGGCGCGGCAATTGAGCTCAAATTAGCGTACTTTGCTCAAGGGAGTGAACTATCTGTGGGGGCCTACCACAATTTTTTTTGACGTATCGTAACGTTAACTTAAGCAAAATTAGAATGAAACTTACAATAATTCTATCGCTTTTTTGTTTAATTTTACGCAACATACGCGTGTTTCATGATAATCTAAAAATACTGTATGTATTTCCAAAAAATATCATGGATTTAACGTGTATATTTGATTCAAAGTTTGTTTACGTTAACGTAACGGAAAGTCAAAAACATTCGTGGTACTGGTAGGCCCCCTGTTACGAAGTGACTATTATTTAATCTGTAGCAGAAGTCGGGTTTATTGTAGTATACACGGGTACTTAACAAGCTATACATTTCCAATAATAAGCATACCTTTTTATAGGCTTTCCGTACATTGAGAGGTCAGCTTATATGGAAAACTAGTTTCCACCAGCGACTTCGGCTGCGTTAAATCTTTATAAATTATAGCCTATGTTACTATTTGTTTTTTTTTTAGCATGGTAAAATCATCAAATGAGTCCTCCCACCCCGGGCAGGGCGGGAGGGACTGTCAGACTTGTACTGACTAAAATCCACGGTGTTCCTTCAATAGCCCTTTACGTTCCGGGGTCACGGTAATGAGATAAGTCCCGCGGCCCCGGCAGGCTTCGGCCCTCTACAGCCTATGTTACTTAGGGATAATATAGCATTCTGCTGGTGAAAGAATTTTTAAAATTGGTCCTGTAGTTTTTGAGTTTAACCATTACAAACAAACACAAAAAATTAAATCTTTTCTCTATAAAATACTAGTTTAGATGTATAATCTGTTCAGCCGTTCAAAAGTCACAGCTCATTTTCTAGTTGGAGTCGGCTTTTGACGGTTAGGTTATTTTAATAGAATTAAAATAAAATAACCAATTGTTACGCTTTGTGGTTTCTTAAAACTAAAGAAGTACTCAAGGTTACCCGCCATTTTAAATTATCCTTATACTTAGCATTAAATTTTATTGAGTATGTAAGTAAAACTTAAAGAATTAAGTTACCTCATAAAATAAATATTTTTTCTCGCAGCCTTACACAAGCATGAAGTCCAAAGTTCGATTCTTAGGTTAGCCAAAAGCAAACAACAGTATTATCATAAGATCGTCCTTCGTGATACCATCTTATAAATGACATAATAAAGAATAAACTTACCTGAATAGTTAAAGATATTGATCTCTCCTCGAATTTTCACGATTATGTCAGTTGAGATGGGAACAGATACCTAAATCTTGGTTACTGGTGTACAATGTTCTATTTCTATTATATTCTAAAAATTACGGAGAATACAATATTTACTACTAGCGACCCGCCCCTCGCTTCGCATGGGTGCCATTTCTCTACTATCCTTACATTAAATATCAAAGTATTATACATATAAACCTTTCTCTTGAATCACTCTATCTATTGGGAACAACCCACTTGGAACCGTGCGCCTAGAATCACGACGTTTTGAAAGTGCCTGCAAAGGCCCAATTGAAATAAAAATCTTTGACTTTGACTTTGACTTATTAAAAAAACCGCATCAAAATCCGTTGCGTAGTTTTAAAGATCTAAGCATACATAGGGACAGACAGACAGCGGGAAGCGACTTTGTTTTATACTATGTAGAGATTTGACAACCCCATAATAATAAGGGCTTGCCCCCACATAAGTCCGTTTAACCGATTTCAATGCAGTTTTTTTTTATTGAAACCTAATTTAATCGGGTATTAGCTTAGCTACGTTTCATGAAAATCTGTTCAGCCGTTCAATGTTACAGCTCTTTTTAACACGCCTTTATTAGCTGCACCTGTAACTAACTAACTAAGTAAGAAAATCTTGGAAGTTAAATTTGACCCACTTCCCGGTTTCCGATTGAGCCGAAATTTTGCATACACGTTCAGTTTGGATGACTTAAGCGTGTTCTATAGTTATTTTTAAACTATAATCTTATTCTAGTTGGAGTCGGGGGTTTTTGACGGTTATGTATGCAGCCGATTTGAGATTAAACTGCATCGCCCATAGACTTATTAAGGGGAGCCCTACTTATTATTTCTATGGCGTCGCCTTAAGTGGATATTTTGACATTTGCAATGTGCAGCCTTTTTACACGTTTTCTCCACCTTTCATGTCCGTATTCAGCTGAGTAAGGTAAGTAACAAGTACGCTGAGAGTGAAATAGCGTATGCTGGTCTCTTTTGACCTTTTGACATTTGTAGTGACGTTCCTTTACGCCACGCTACACCACGTCGGCTAATTGAATACATTATACGGCATTAGGCGTGCCACACGCGTCCGATTTGACATCGCAGACAAAACATTACGTAGTATTTTTTGCGGTGTTTTGTTGAATGGATGTTGTTTTGTGTTCGGCTAAATTAATCTTACAAATTGGTTATTATTTATTTTTTTATAAAAAAATCCTTGACGGCCGTAAAAAGGTGCTGCTCCACCTGATCGATCGGCCGTTTGGCCATGTCAATTTAGTGTAGCAATTTGCACTCGATTGATACCGATGGGATGGTATCGTAAAACAGATCGTGCCCGATTGATTGAGAGTAGCAGTGACGCACGATCGGTCTTATCGATCGAGATATACTGTATCGATTGGACATGTTGGTCGAAGCCGACCGACCAGGTGGAAAAGCACCTTAACGGTGCTATTTCAGGTGCTAAATCCTTCTTAAGGTTGCATCGCAGAATTTCGACATCTGGTTTACTAATATGATAAACATAATAGAAAAATACAAAAGAGTGAGAAAGAGAAGTAGAGAAAGAGATCTATAGACTGGGAGACTGTTTATTCTACCGGGGAACGTTGAGAAATATAATTAATTACTAATTCTAAACAAAAAAAAGATGTTGGAAAATAAAACTTCATACAAAAAAATTCAGATCAGCTAGTTAGATGGTAAATCAAAAATTTTCCTAAAGTGTATACAGTTCCAGAATAATGACCACGTTAATCTAAGTAAAACTTTTTATATTTCTATGAAAAAAACATAACCACATTGCCTTATAGCGGGTCCACAGTCACACGGCATAGACATTCGCCGTGCACTCCTGCGCAGATTAAAGACTGTGTGTGTCACATCGTCCACACAGTACAGATAAGTCAGTTGTTCTTGAGATCTCGTGGTGTGCAGTAGCTTACAGTGAAAGATATTGCTTGGTTCTAATTCCTTCTATTTGGTCACCAATATCTCATAGGCTTGAGTCTTCATATCCCTATTACAGTACTCTTTGGACTTAATTCTCAATACAGCTGGAAGGGACTTGTATAATTCTATAAATCCAATTAAAAAATCCTTCGAATATTTCTTTAAATCGTCAATTTTTTTTTTAAATAAAACCTTTCTATTTAATATGAATTTGCCGATAAGTTGACTCGAATAAGTCTGGACGTGCGTTCACATTGCAGTTAATCTGTAGTCTGCGACGAGTTTTTGATGCGACATACATAAACGCACAGACATCAGCACCAACTTCAGATTTCACATGTCTTATTTGCACCAATTTATGTTTTCACAAACACGCGAACTAAAACCTGTGCCGTGAACTACCGTGTGGACCTGATATTACTCAATGATTGCACCTCATTACCTCAGAAAAACCACTTGTTACTCATAACCTAGATGAGGCTTATCCAATAGGTGTATTGTTTCCTAGAATCCATTGGAACCAAATCAAGTTTACCAAAGAAATGTAAAACATTACCTACTTCTACTACCAAAGGCATTAAAAAAAACTGTCTCATTATTATTTATTAATTTGTATAGAGGTACACATAACCAAAAACATTGTAAAAGGTGTAATCATAGTCTCATTCGAGTGCTACCGTTCATTAGACTATAAGTGGTTGCAAGCGCGACTGACGTTCAGTAGGCTAATTCACGTATAGTACGCGCAAATAATGTTTATAGTGTGTATCTGTCTGTGGCATCGTAGCTCCCAAATGGATGGACCGATTGCAATGCAGCTTTCAAAATTGAAAGCTAGTTTAATCGGGATGGTTCTTAGCTATATTTCATAAAAATCTGTTCAGCCGTTAAAAAGTTACAGCTCTTTTTATAGTTGGAGTCGGGGGTTTTTGACGGTTTGGTTATATCTTCAGATATTATGAACGTAGACCGTATAAAAAATTGAATATTGAAGTAAACCAATGTTATACAAAACAAAATAAGAACAATGAGTGAATTAATTAATTTTATTTGCATAATACGACCAACGACCCAGTGCCCAAGAGTCTCGACGTACTCTTAAGGGCCTCGTTAGGAATCTGGGTCAACGGTTTGTTGCAGAACAGGGACGGATACCGATATTTTAGAAATATCGATATTCGGCTGTAAAATACCGATATTTTACAAATATATCGGTATATTCAAGTATCGGTAAAATATCGATACCATATATCGCTTTTTTAAGTACCGGTATTAAGGTATCGATATTTATATCGATACTCAATACCGATTTTAATATCGGTATTGATACAAATATAGACAAATTAAAGTATCGATATTTATGTACTGAAATTAAATATCGGTACCGATATCGATAAAAAAATACCAGTATATCGGTATTATATCGATATTTTTATATCGGTATAAATAAATATCGGTAATCCGGTCCCTGTTGCAGAATCAGTTAGACGACGTCAAGTCACGTTTTACCACGAACTCAATTTTCGATTCCATGGTAGAATTGGGAGTAAAGGCGATGATGCCGGCGAAGGTTGTCAAGATGTTCGTTATCTCCACTGGAGGAACCAGCTATTGTGTTCTTTTTTTTAAAGATTAGATTAAAGATGACTGACTTTCCTGTGGGAAGTGGCGCCATGTGCTGAAATACAGGTTTTTAACCTAGTTCGGCAGTGGATGCTGTTCGAAATTTAATGTGTATAATTTCTAGCCCCTTTTTTTGCACAACACATTGTGAACTAATTTATGGCAATAAAAATCTTTAATCTAAAGATTAAAGATTTTTATTGCTATTGTGTTCTTCCATTGAAAAGGGAGGAACTGACCAGGCGAGGTGAAATTGCCTGGTGGGACGAAGCCGACGGTTAATAATAACGTAGCTTTTGGTGTAACGTACTAGTTTTTTAAGGTTGGAGCAACACGGCAGTGTGATTGATGTCGTGCGTTTTCTTTTTCAATACTACCGTATCCTTCTTTCCTTCCTAAAACACGACCGTATCAATCCGCGCCTTCTTTACGTAAGAAAATTCTGACAGCCACAGCTACCAACAAACAATGCATCCCTTTCTCGCTTATAGACGTTGTCATAAGAGGATACGGAATAGGACGTTTATTTGCGACAGCAACTGTCATATTTATCGTACGTAATCAGGGGGCCGGACTGTCTAAAAGGGCTCGTTAAAGCATTAAGGCCCAAGTTCACCAACATAACAGACAATTAGTGCAAAACCAGCCGTTTAAACGTGAATTTTTACAGGAGTAATCGACTCGACCGACTTCATATTAAACATCTGTTATTTTATTGGTGAAAATGGCCCTAACTTCTCCTCTGTACATAGTGAAGAAAGAAAGAAAATACATTTATTCAGCTCGGACAATGACAACACACGAGAGAGAAATAAAATAAAAATTAAGTTAACAACTGTAAAAAATAAAAAATAAAACAGACACTGAGAACACAGTAAAAATATAAAATTAAAGTAAAATAGTCATCCTATTGTTTAGTGTTGTCAAGCATGCCCATGTCGAAAGGGTCGCCAGCTCAGCATTTGCTGTGCATATAGTATAAATAAATAAAGTGAAATTAAACTTGCGTCGAATCGTCAGTGTGCAACGCGCCTAAGACACAAACATTCGTGGAGATTAACATATTGGTGTTAAAGAAATTCTGTTTAGACTTATCGATGACGGTGGTAACTATTTTAATACGTTTACTATTACTGCGAAATAAATACGAGTGAATCCCTAATTAATAAAACATGCCAAACTTAGTTGGACTCGCCTTTACGTTTGATACGTGCGCCGCCGCCGCCTGTTACAGTGCCACAAACTTATCTGACCGGCAGGGTAATCACGAAATACACACTCGTAATCGGAATCGATTAAATTTTGACGGTCCAACAAACTACATTGCGCGGTATGCTTTTAAAACCACTACGCCCTACAATTCGAGCAACGCAATGAACACTGTTGTAGTGTCAAAATTGAGTCGATTCCGATTACGAGCGTGCATCGTGATTAGGTAGCCGGTCGTGGCGTCGCTGCCGTCGCTTTTACCAATGTCTACAAAAATTACATTTTGAAGTCAATTTTGTTCTGTAGCGACGTTAGTTCCAATTTTGGTCACCGGGTTAGATAAGTTTGTGGCACTATATTGTATTTTATTTACCTTCGAATTTATTTGTTTACTTTTTAATCTCTAAAAAAATAAAGAAATAAAAATAAAATAGTAAGTATATTAATTATTTAAAAAGGCATCTTTAGTTTTTAATTCTTTATAAATTTAGTTTACCTTTTTTGTCTTGCCTTCGTCCGTGTGCCATTTCAGGGGTGCCAACTGTAAATCATCGCAAGGGAATCAAAACCTGGTATAGTGCCACAAACTTATCTGACCCGGTGACCAAAATTGGAACTAACGTCGCTACGGAACAAAAATGACATTTTGATGTCAGATGAGATGACATTGGTAAAAGCGACCGCAGCGAGCGACGCCACGATCGGCGGGTCTACCGCGTAACTAAAATTGTAATGAACATCGACATCGGTATTAAACTTCAATACGATCGTGAGAGCCTATACTTTGAGCTAACTTGTAAAAAAAATACCTATCATATAGTTGGGACTCCTATCTACATGATCGATAAAAAAAATACAAGTTAGCTCAAAGTTTAGGCTCTCACGATCGTATTGAAGTTTAATACCGATGTCGATGTTCATTACAATTTTAGTTACGCGGTAGACCCGCGGGTCAGATAAGTTTGTGGCACTATACTTCCCGTTGATATAATCATGTAATTTTGCAAGATGCAATGTCTTTTATACACAGACATATAATACCAGTAGCAGATCAAACATGAATCCATTAGATGGGTAAGATTCTTTATCCCTAAGCGACAACAGGATAATAGTACCTATCTCGTTCTTTTACCCGTTATCACACTGACTTACTCATAGACAAAATTTGACGCGTAGCTTGTTTATCCCGCGCCGTCATAATAATAAGACACATAAATTCAATCGCATTTTATAGATTAAATCGCGTTTAAATGAAAAATATTACTTGTTTGGATTACATCCCAAGTTAGTAGAATATTATAATAAAATAGTGAAGTGCTGTGCGTACCGGTGTGACAGTGCTAGCTACGACAAAACACCAGGATTGACCTTTCATAAGTAAGTCCCTATGAGTGCGTAATGGCTACGTAATTTTCAGCGAATGTTTGGTCTGCTTTCTGTGGTCTTATAGCACAAGTAAAGGGAAAAATTAAAAACCATAAACGTGTACTTACAACACAATAAAATATATTGCAATTATGATTTTATTCGCAGTTGGTAAACTGACCGTGATCTATGATGATGTATGGGGACAACAGCTTCCCAACGGCAAAGTTAAGTTTGTCGATTGACAAACTTAACTTTGCCGTTGGAAAGCTGTTAGCAGTTTAACTTTTCCTCGATTCCCGTAATAGACGAACTAGGTATTTACATACCTACAAGTTTGTACGGAACCCTCGCCTCGGTGCGCAAGTTCGACTCGCACTTGGCCGTTAATTTATTTATTTAATTCTGACATAATTTGATTGTTATTGTAATTAAAACCAATTATTCAAATTTTTATTTGATTCTTAATAATTATGATACTTTTAATTCCGCTATAATTTAATTTGACAATTAAATTCTATTAAATCCTATTTAATTTATTTTTATTTTAATCTTTTAAAACATGTTAGATTTTTTTAACCCCTGACAAAAAAGAGGGGTATAGAATAGAATAGAAGAGAATAATTTATTTGTGAATAAATACAGGGAATATGTAAATATGAATAGAATAAAATATATAATATGTTATAAGTTTGTAGTGTGATATGTGTATCTGTCCGTCACACCGTAGCTCCAAAACGGGTAGACCGATTTCAATGCAGTTTTGTTTAATTGAAAGCTAGTTTAATCGGGTATCATCTTAGCTATATTTAATCAAAACCTATTCAGCCGTTCAAAAGTTACAGCTCTTTTTCTAGTTGGAGTCGGGGGTTTTTGACGGTTAGGTTATTTGACAAAATAATTGCTATTTCTAAGATGATAGGTGATAAGCTATTAAAAGGTTCAAGTTCAAGGACTCGTGACGTCACATCGTTCGATACTCGCGCGATTATTTCGCGGATTTGTCATGAATAAGATAGATAAGCGTACTATCTCTAAGTATAGCGTTTGCGGCTCTACAGGGTAATGTGTAGAGTGATTCAGTCTCTGTTCCTAAATGCGACCGCAGTATTGGGATACACTTTAAAACAAAACAAACATTTGACTAACTTTTGTAGAGGATAGGATAGTTCAGGTGCAAAAATTAAGGTATTCTTCGAAATCTGGGAGTCACTCTGACCACGCACAACTAAACTGCGTTGACGCCTGAGTATGGAGGACACGCATGATTTACAAACGCAAGCCATACAAAATCAAATTTTTGTTTTGGTTTTGGAGTGAATTTTAGTACTGCGGTTGCATTCGGGAACGGACACTGAATCACTCTGTAAATTTTGCGCATGACATAAAAAAAAATATCCTGTATACAGGGTGTAAGTGACATCATAACGAAAACTGATACCATGGATTCAGTACATGATACTGGACCTCTAACCAAAAGAAATTTGAGTCGGTCTCTTCAAAATTTTTACAATTTTGTTCGCAGTTTTTATACCTAACTAAAAAATCTGCGAACAAAATTGTAAAAATTTTGATGAGACCGACGCAAAATTCTAACGCTGAGTGCTCCAGTATCATGTACTGAATCCATGGTATGAGTTTTCGTTACGATGTCACTTACCCTGTATACTTATTCAATCATTATGGAGGCATGAATAGCTTTCTGTGCTACGTGTTACGGGTTCAATTCTCCCACGGAATTAATATTCTTTTGGTCTACGGATAGAGTCTAGCCAAGCTAACTCTGCAATAAAATTTTCATAGCAACACCGCAAAACACCACAGAATTTTTTACGATATTGTCATTATTTAAATGAAATAACAAAATGGTAATGAACATCAAACTCTGATAATAAACTTCAATACGATCGTGGAGACTAAACTTCGAGCTAGCTTGTAAAAAAATTACCAATCATGAAGTTGGGACTCCTATCTTCATGATCGGCAATTTTTAACACGCTTTAATTAGCTTCACCTGTAACTATGTAAGAAAATCTTGGAAGTTAAATTTGACCCACTTCCCGGTTTCCGATTGAGCTGAAATTTTGCATACACGGTCAGTTTGGATGACTAAAGCGTGTTCTATAGTTTTTTTAAAACTATAATATTTTATTTTACAAGGTAGCTCAAGTAGCGTATTGAAGTTTATTACCAGTGCCGAAGTTCATTACCATTTTAGTTACGCGGCAGACCCGCTGATCTGGTGAGCTAAACAGGGTTAGTTCCATAGTAAAAGTTGTTCATAATGATGAGTACATTATCCCCTTAAAGGGATCGGGACTAGAAAGGTAGGACCTTGTATTGATTAATTTGAAATCTGAAGTTGAAACAGTTCAACTTCGTCCTAATTCGTGAATCATGCTTTAGATATCAATGTTATGACGTCACCTGAAGCCTATGTCAAGTTCAAGGACATAACGTCATATGACGTGCCGTTATCTGACGTATGTATAGTGAATATTTTATCAGATTTTTATTCCTTTAATAGCTTGTTCCCGGGACATTGTCCGAGTGAATTTCTTAAAAATTTGTTAAACCAAGACGTGTTATATGCAACGTGTACCTATAAGAATTGCGTGGTCATATTTAAGGGTATGGATCAGACCATCAAACTGAACCACTTTCTAGCAGAAAAAATCGCAGAAAAAATTATCTGCTGTCCCATACACAAGTTCCAATTTTCGACCTAAACGTATCGTCGTGTTGTATTTTTTTTTTTATTGCTTCATGCTTATCTTGTTGTATTTGTATAAAAGGCAGAATATATTTTTGCAAATTACGTACTATCTGAAAAGGTATCCACGATTTCTTTTTATTTATTTTCTACTTATTGTATACTTACTATCCCCTTAAAGGGCTCGGGACTATAAAAATAGGGTCTTGTATTTTATTTTAATAAAAATAGCAACCAATTTTTAGTTAAATAACATACAAAACCAATGCTAAACTTTAGAGGGCAATGTACTTCTAATTTCAAACGTTCGCCAATCAAAAACACGCCTATACGGAAAACCCGTCGCAAAAGCAACGGACCGCAGAAGCAATTACGAATCTACATCAACAGTAGTCCACGGCCCCAGCTGTTTCAATGACGTGCCTCAAGCTCGGATCACGCGATCACACCACGCAAGCCGACCAATCACAACACGTTTCTAAGACAGCCGACCAATTCCGAAGGGCGCGCGCTGCGTTCCAAATTCGAAATATTACCTTTTTGTTGGACTTGTATTTACTGGGCCTTTTTTTTTTTTGTTGTATTTTGGAAAATCCGTGTTCAGAGGATAACAAAAAGAGGCTGACAATATAATAAAAAATATTTCTTTTTTGTTGATCCTTTTGTACAGGTCATAACATTGAAGAAAAAGGTGATTGACCTCGTGTTAAAGGTTTTCTTAACACGCTTTTATTAGCATCACCTGCAACTAACTATGTAAGAAAATCTTGGAAGTAAAATTTGACCCACTTCCCGGTTTCCGATTGAGCTGAAATTTTGCATACACGTTCAGTTTGGATGACTAAAGCGTGTTCTATAGTTTTTTTTAAACTATAATATTTTATTACTAAGTAGTATACAAGGTATCAAACGAAACAATGTTAGGGGACTTGAGGTCTACCGCGTAACTAAAATGGTAATGAACATCGACTCTGGTAATCAACTTCAATACGATCGTGAATGACTAAACTTCTTGCCAATATGTTCTCCAGGACCAACCCACTTGGAACCGTGCACCTAGAATCACGACGTTTTGAAAGTGCCTGCAAAGGCCCAGTTGAAATAAAAAACTGACTGAATTTCTTGTGCACTTCTTAACTAAAACGGCATGTTTTTTAAACATTTATTTTCCTTGTTCACAGAAATCACCCTCATCCCTTATGACGCTGGCCACACCGACATTGTAACACTAGTACTCACAAACACACCAAGATGTCGTCCAAAGCTATATATGAGGCGACCGGCAAAGACCTCATTAACAGGTACAACTTATTATTATGACTATTTTTTATATCACTAAGGTACCGAACAGACTTCTATGTTAGGATTGGTCCCAAATTGTCATGGACCGGGAAAAGTGGAAGAAGAGAAGGGAGGCCCTGTAGGGAAAAAAAAGGTTGCTAACAATCATACGGCCCGCCTGATGAAAAATAAGGTATAGTCATTAAATAATGCTTACCGCATTATTTAATGACTATACCTTATTTTTTTATGGAAATCCAACGTAAGTTGTCTAATGCAATAAGTATTGGAGATGCATGGTAGACGATTCTGTCTTCCATGGTAAATTATGGATGGTACTGCTACAACAATGGCACCGAAACCTAAGAGTCACCGCGCATGCGCCACCATAGACAATGTGCAGCCGCTATAAAAATTGAATTGAAAGCTCCTTGGAGGATCCGAAGTGTACTTTAATAGAAAAAAGTTTTTTTTTAGCATTATTTTATTAAAAAACCTGTATCATAATAAAACCTTTTAATTTTATTAGAGTAGCACGTGCCTAAAGTCTGTCATTTTGCTTTGATAAAAATAAAACTCGCAAGCGATTCCGCGGCCAGACAGATAATATTTAATAAGTATACGTCTTTTTTCAGGCACATAGCTCCAGGCACAGCGTACGTGCCGTGCCGCTTGGCCACCTTCGAGCAGGGTACCGTATGGGAGGACGAATTCGGCAAGAACCCATGGCTCGCCAAAGAGGTAAGCATTTCTTATGAAGATATTATAATATTTACTACTACAGGATTAGCACGATGGGTGGTCAAACCCGATTTGTTCACCCTTTGTCTCCACAAAGGGTGACAGAAGACAACGAAAAATCGGGAGTGAAAATGCTAAAGAAATGGTTTTATCCCTTATTTCTGTTTCGACAAACTCGTTTTCTCCAGCTTTTGTCTCCTTGACAGAAGACAAAACGGTAAAAAGATGGGTTTGTCCCCGATTTTTCTCTTTCTCTTTTCATTTTTCTGTGCTAGTCCTGCAGGAGTCAATAACACATGCAGGGTGTTTCAAAAATCGTGTAAATCCCGCTCTACTGCTCATAAAGACTCATACTGTATGAAAGTTTTTAGATTTAGTAAAAAATATATTTCAAAAACCAATTATCTGTTACCATTACTTGACCGCTAGCGGCATTCTAGCGCTCCGCGCGGGTCATCGCACTTATGAAGGTGCTCCGGTAGCGAGCGGTAAGTTCGATGACCACCCGCGGTAAAGTGGAACGCCAAGTATATACATATAAATAAATTGTTTTTATTATTGTTTATATTGATATAACAACTGATTGGTTTAAATCCGAGATATACTCAAGATTATCTTATTGAATTCATTCATTATTTTTAATTTCTATTGTGTTTTGTTATCGATAATCCCAATTTCAAAATACTATATCATGATATTAATAATCTGAAATAGTTATAAATATTGTTTTTATATTTCCTGACAAATATATCGCAGTCAATCACACTATCAAACCAGCTTAAAAATAAGTCTTTATTATGACTACTATTGCTTAACATGAGCCAATAGAGGAAGATCGCATTCCTCCAATGACAAGGGAGGATCTTCCGATCAGAGCTTTTTTTTAACAAAAATTTGACTCTAGGATTTCTCCTGTATCGATGGTACGGTTTACAAACATACATCTCACATACACACACACCCAGACCCGAAACAACTATCTGTAGATCATACAAATATTTCTTCGGTGTGGGGATCGAACCCGCGGCACGTAGCGCAGAAAGCTAATCGCTTAGCCACTCGCCAACCGTGTAGTCATTACTGTCCCACTACTGCCATCTGGGATTCGGCGAATAATGATTAAAATGAGCTAATAAGTAGTTATCAAGTAAGCAAATCTCCAATTCTAATCATTCTCTATTATTCTCTCCCACAGCAACTGGTAGTAAAACCCGACCAGTTAATCAAACGTCGAGGCAAGCTCGGCCTGGTCGGAGTCAACAAGACAGCCACCGACGTACGGCGGTGGCTTAGCGAGCATATGGGCAAGGAGCAGCAAGTTGGAGCGGCTCTGGGCAAGCTGAGGCACTTCATTGTGGAACCCTTTGTGAAGCATGACGCTGTAAGTACATCATAACATCATCCTCTCAGGACCGCTGAAGTGCGGCGGTGGCTCAGTGAGCATATGGGTAAGGAGCAGCAAGTTGGAGCGGCTCTGGGCAAGCTGAGGCACTTCATTGTGGAACCCTTTGTGAAGCATGATGCTGTAAGTACATCATAACATCATCCTCTCAGGACCACCGAAGTACGACGGTGGCTCAGTGAGTATATAAGCAAGGAGCAGCAAGTTGGTGCTACTGTGGGCAAGCTGAGGCACTCCATTGTGAAGCCCTTTGTGAATTACGACGCTGTAAGTACACCATGACATCATCCTCTCAGGACCACTGAAGTGGGGCCGTGGCTCAGTGAGCATATAAGTAAGGAGCAGCAACTGTGAGCTGCTCTGGGCAAGCTGAGGCACTTCATTGTTGAACCCTTTGTGAAGCACGACGCTGTAAGTACATTATGACGTCATGCTCTCAGGAACGCTGGAGTACGGCGGTGGCTCAGTGAGCATATAAGCAAGGAGCAACAAGTTGGTGCGGCTCTGGGCCAGCTGAGGCACTTTATTGTGGAGCCTATTCTGAAGCACGACGCTGTAAGTACACCATGACGTCATCCTCTCGGCAACGCTGAAGTACGGCGGTGGCTCAGTGAGCATACAAGCAAGGAGCAGCAAGTTGAGCGGCTCTGGGCAAGTTGAGGCACTTCATTGTGGAGCCTATTCTGAAGCACGACTGCACGACGCTGTAAATACACCATGACATCATCCTCTCAGGACCGTTAACGTACAAAGGTGACTCAGTGAGCATATAGGCAAGGAGCAGCAAGTTAAAGTGGCCTTTGGGCAAGCTGAGGCACTTCATTGTGGAGCCATTTCTGAAGCACGACGCTGTAAGTACACCATGACGTCATGCTCTCAGATCCGCTGAAGAACGGCGGTGGCTAAGCAAGCAATAGGCAAAGAGCAGCAAGTTGAAGCGGCTCTGGGCAAGCTGAGGCACTTCATTGTACAGCCATTTGTGAATTACGACGCTGTAAGTACACCATGACATAATCCTCTCAGGACCGAGTGCGGTGGTGGCTTAGCGAGCATACAGGCAAGGAGCAGCAACATGGTGCGGGTCTGGGCAAGCTGAGGCACTTCGTTGTCGAGCATTTTGTGAAGCACTGGACACAGCATGTGCTGGATTTATTGTCAAACTAATATTTTACCTCATTCTTCCACAGAGTGAAGAAATGTACCTAAACATAATGTCGGGCAGACGATCAGACACCATCCTGTTCCACCACCAGGGAGGAGTCGACGTGGGTGATGTGGACGCTCTCGCACTCCGCCTTGAGGTTGGTCACCCATCGCTTTCTATGTCGCAGGGAGGATTGCTTAACTTTCTGTGTAAAAGTGAAGAGACTGAGAATATTTATTTGGGTGTATGAGGTTGTGCGTTTGTTATGGTCCGCACAGCTACATATCAAATATAAGCTGACCTTGCATTGTATAGGCTTTCCGTACAATGAGAGATCAGAAGCCCAATTCTCGTAATTAAAAATGTTCAAAATATAGTGCCGATCTAGTATCAATGTCATAAATGTCACAAATGGTATTCTCCTACACTAAAAAACAACATCAAACGTGAAACTATATTGTAATAAGGTCGAAAGTTGATTGAAGGCAAATCGGTATTCTGCTAACATTTTGAACCAACACAGATAATGAAATTGGTATTCTCTTTATTAAAGTCGCTATGTTCCACATTGGAATTCTACTGGCCTTTTTTTTTCTTTTCAATTTTTATTTAATTTTAATTTTTTAAGCAGTCGGGTTTTTTGATTTCTTAATTATTTTTTATTTATTTTATATATTCACGTTTTACACTTCAAAAACAATTTTCACCCCTATTTCGCCCCTTTAGGGAATGAATATCCAGAAACGCTGAATCACGTGTTTCTTTATTTGTAACTAAAAGCCTAAATCCCAATTTTCATATTTCTCACTTCAAAAATTAAGGGACTCCCATACAAACTTTCACCCCCCTTTTCCCCCCTTTAGGGGCTGAATTTTCAAAAATCCCTTCTTATTGCTTGCCTACAATACAAAAGGGACCTACTCTCCAAATTTCGTGACTCTAGCTTCAGTAGTTTCGGCTGTGCGTTGATGATAAGTCAGTCAGTCAGTCAATCAGGACTTCTCTCTTTATAATATTACCATGATAAATTTTTCTGATTATTATTTATGATGTTATTTTTTAATACAGGTACCAGTAGACTCTTTCCCGACTGGAGAAGATGTCGAGCGAGTCCTACTCAAGAACATCAAATCAGCTTCAATGAAAAGGTAATTAACATGTAAGATATTTTATAAATTACTTTAAGATTATTTTTTCTGAAGATCATGTTTCTTATAGTTTTTTTTTTCCTATTAATTTACCTACCAATGGGACTTGGGGGCCTTTTTAAAGCGAACACAACCGAACCCGCCGACTGTCGCCGGGGTGATGTCGGTGACCTTATTTTGAAAGAAATTCTTTTCAAATAAGGCCATCGACACCAATCTTCTGGGGCTGTGTCGCCAGGTTCCTAATTGATTGCCCTAAACTCAAAGTTTTTTTTTTTTTTTTCTTCATAACTCACTGACTTAAACATAGCAACCTATCTAATTACCTACTTTATATGCCTATAACATAATAAATGTTTACGACAAGGTCAGCATAGCTCTGGTGAGTGAACAATGAAATAATAAAATGAGTGAAATATGAATCATAATATGATTCATATTACTAATGTCAAAATATCTACTTAATTGACGACACTTAATGTCATGCGCATAAGGTTCATATTCAGTAATCTGTTTGACAGTTACTATGCAGATCAGTAGATGAATTGCTCAATGTGGCCTTTTTAGACCCCCTGATATCGATAAATTAACAAGAAACTGTAGACGCGATAACCTAAGAGCTGTGTCGTACCTACCTACGTATAGGATACCTCACTACAGCAATCATTACGGTTCTCAAACCAATGAATGTTTACTACCTGCTTTACTTAAGGGGCTACCCAAAGAGATTGTGAGCGAACTAACTCAGCCTGACATTCAGAGACGACAGAAACGAGTCTAAGCGTGAACTTACGCTTCCATATGTCAATTTTACGAACAAATTTTGTCAGATGGAAGCGTAAGTTCACGCTTAGACTCGTTTCTGTCGTCTCTGAATGTAAGCCTAAGAACCTAAAACCAAAGTTATGTAAAAAAAATCTAAAAAGACACTTCCTAGCCAAGTAACTATTATTATCAATGTTGTATACAATGTTTTTTTTTTTTTACGACACGGTTGGCGCATTGGGTAAGCGATTAGCCTTCTGCGTTACGTGCCGCGGGTTCGATCCCCGCACGGAACAAATATTTGTATGATCTACAGATAATTGTTTCGGGTCTGCGGGTCTACCGCGTAACTAAAATTGTATGAATATCGACATCGGTATTAAACTTCAATACGATCGTGAGAGCCTAAACTTTGAGCTAACTTGTATTTTTTTTACCGATCATGAAGATAAGTATCCCAACTATATGATAGGTAATTTTTTACAAGTTAGCTCAAAGTTTAGGCTCTCACTATCGTATTGAAGTTTAATACCGATGTCCATGTTCATACAATTTTAGTTACGCGGTAGGGGTGCTGGTTGTGTGTGCATGTGACATGTATGTTTGTAAACTATACTCTCGATACAGGAGAAATCCAAGGGAAGGGCAAAGTTTGTTTTAAAAAAAATCCTATTTCACAAATAAATTATTCTATTCTATTCTATTCTTCCAGGCTCCTCACAACCTTCATCCTGGCCCTCTACCGAGTGTACGTGGACCTATACTTCACGTACATGGAGATCAACCCCATAGTGGTGACGAACGAGCGGGTGTACCTGCTGGACCTGGCGGCCAAGCTGGACCAGACGGCCGACTTCATCTGCGCGAAGAACTGGGGCCAGATTACGTTCCCGCCGCCCTTCGGAAGGGACGCCTACCCTGAGGAGGCTCATATTGCGGATTTGGATGCTAAGAGCGGAGCTAGTCTTAAAGTAAGTCCTTGCTTATCTCTTAATAATAATAATAATATGTATATACAGGGTGTCCCAGAAAACCTGTACCAGCGAAGGTCTGTGGTCAGGGGACACTAATACTCATCGATTGAACCCCCATGTATGTTCTACGATATTTTGTAATTTTCGAGAAATTAATTATTTTGTAATATTTTCTCCGAAAAAGATTTTTTAAATCTTGTGATCATATTCTGAGTTACTAGTAGTTAGAATTTGGTTGTTTTGTGTTTTTAACAGGTGAACACACATTCTAGCCATAATACTGACAAGAAAAATCTCAAAGAAACGCCACTCAGAAAAAATTATAAATAAAGCCGCCTACAATTTTGAAAAATCTGAATATATTACAAAATAATTAATTTCTAATATACTTGGGCCTTATACTCCGTTCGAAATAACATTAGAAATTTAAATAACTCCATTTACACTTTATTCAACCGATTTTGACTTCTACTACGTTGGTGACATGACAAATTAGAATTACAGCTGCAGTAAACATTTGTTATTGTAAATACGTTTATGCTTTTTGTTATTTTAATAAGGATTCAATAAAAGTATATTGAATGTAGTAGCAGCTTTAATGAATAGATTACCAAGGAAACGAACAAACAGAAAAAGATAAAAGAACTATTATAGAGTCCATAGCCAAGCCAATAAAAAGGTCTTATTTATTTTAATACAACACTCCCACCAAATTAAGACCTTTCTTATAAATTGTACAATTAAATGCAATCAAAAATTCAACTTACACAGCCATAATATAATAGACTTAAAAAAAAAAAAACAATTTGAGTTCACAACACCTATTTTGTTTCTAAGATATTGGAACTTATCTCTAGGCAAAGCCTTAGTAAAAATATCAGCAAATTGTTCTTTTGTACACACATATTTTAAGTCTATTTGTTTTTCTTCAAATTTTTCTTTTATAAAGTTATACTTTACATCAATATGTTTGTATCGTTTCTGATAACTCACATTTTTTATTAAACATATTGCACTTTGATTATCTATATTTAAACACCAAATTCTGTTTAAATGCGCCTATGTCGCTCAATAGTCGTTTCAACCACAGAGCTTCTTTCGTTGCAGAACATGCAGACATAAATTCTGCTTCAGTGGTAGATAAAGCAACACTCTGTTGGCGTTGCGTTGACCAAGTTACTGCAGCTCCATTTTTTATAAATACATAACCAGTCAAAGACCTACGTGTGATAGCGTCTTTTGCATAGTCTGCATCACAATAAGCCTTAAGTAGATTCTGTTGTGATGATGTATAACATAGGCCATAATCCTTAGTTGCCTTTAGGTATTTCATTATTTTCTTCACGACATTCCAGAGATTTTTACTGTTCACAGTGATTCACAGACATTTTTACTGTTCACATTTCCAATGTAAACACATCTACCTGCATGACTACTTTTAAAACCAAATTTCTTCAGTAGACTATCAAACTTGTCGTTCCAGCGCCTTGGTGCTTGTTTCAGACCATAAAGTGAACGATTAAGTTTACATACCAGATTCGGCTGAGCATCCAAACCTTCTGGGGGTGTCATGTAGATATCCTCTTTTACATCTCCATATAAAAATGCTGTTTTAACATCAAACTGAACCATTTCTAGATTATGTTGAGCAGCTTCTGAAAGTAAAACACGCACAGAATCATATCTTACAGTTGGCGAGAACGTTTCAAAGTAGTCAAAGCCTTTCAGTTGTGCATATCCCTTATCACACAGCCTTGACTTGTATAGCGGATCAGATGGTTGATCTTTAATTTTAAAGACCCATATGCAACCAATTACCCGCACTCCTTTTGTTTTTTTTTCTACAATTCCCACGTCTTATTTTAAGGTTCATAGACAGATACCTCATCCGAGTTACATGAGTCGTAACTTGTTTCAGGCTCATTTTCATTACAACTATTTTCAGATTGATATTCAACTTCCATAGATTCTGATACTGTCTCTGATAATGGTAACATTGCATAATGTCTTACAACTGAATTCTCCAGAAAGATCACATCCTTACTGATTAAAACTTTTCTAGTTTTCGGATCTAGTAACCTGTATCCCTTTGTCTGCTCACTGTAGCCCACAAATATCATTTTCTTTGACCTCGAGTCCAGCTTCTTAATTTTCTCTTTTGGGGTATGTACCATTGCTTCACAACCAAAGATTTTCATATGAGTAATGTTCGGCTTCTTTCCTGTCCACATTTCTTCGGGAGTAGAGAACGCTATTGCTCTGGTTGGACAGCGGTTTGTGATATAAGCTGCAGTTATCACAGCCTCTCCCCAATACTGCTTCTGCAATTTAGCATTAATTAACATAGACCGAGCTCTATCTAGCAATGTACGGTTCATTCTTTCTGCTAATCCGTTTTGCTGGGGCGTGTAAGGAGTGGATGTTTGATGTGTGATCCCTGATCTTTTGAGAAAGTTTTTAAATTCATTGCTTAAATATTCTTTACCATTATCGGTGCGGAGAGTCTTGATACTCAGATTAAGTTGATTTTCAACAGATGCTTTAAATTCTTTGAATTTTTCAAAGACATCCGACTTTTTATTTAATAAGTAAACAAATACTTTCCTTGTAAAATCATCGATGAAGGTGACAAAATAGCGGGCCTTACCAAATGATTCAACCTCCATCGGTCCACACACGTCTGAGTGAATTAGTTCTAGCTTACTTTTTGCTCGGGAACCCACTGAAGGAAACGGATTTCTTGTTTGCTTTCCTTCAATACAAGACATGCAAATAATTTTGTCTTTATTTTCAAACTTCTGTCCTGTAGCATCTGACAACTTCATCAAAACGTCAAAATTCAAATGTGCCATTCTCTGATGCCATAGATAGGTATCATTCTCTTTATTGACGGCAGATATGTATGCTGGGATACTGTATGTATTCAGCCTGTACATATTATTAATCAACTTTGCAGACGCGACTTCATTGTGTTTATTATACATCTTGCAACCTTCTTTGTCAAATTGTACTTGACAACCATTCTTTATAATTTGACTTACAGAAAGAAGGTTAGTTGCTAGCTTAGGAACGTAGAGAACATTCTGTACTTTTATAGTATTTATCTCTCCATTCTTGTTCACTACATTTAAATTAACTGTTCCACAAGCTTCCACAGGCAACTTCTTGTCGTCAGCTACTTTGATAGTACTAATCGGAGGTGTCTTTTCATTATAGAGCCATTCACGGTGCATCGTCATATGCATTGACGCTCCTGAGTCGACATACCAGCCACTGTCAACGTTTGTTGTATCCATAAATACTGCGACATGCCCAGAGTCCTCATTTGACTTCGGTTCCTTCTTCTTATTTCTGCAGAATTTACTTATATGCCCATATTTATTACAAATAAAGCACCTCGGACCTTTACCAGATTTGTTCATTTTATCGGGAGCTTGTTTGGCTGACTGAAACTGTTTTCCTTTGCCTTTATTGACATATAAAGCACCAGACTCAGAGTTTCTCACGTCTTGGAGAAGCTTAGTCTTCACAGAATCAGCTGTGATAGCCACACCGGAGCTCTCTAGGGCCATAATCATCGGTTGGTATACTTCAGGTAAACCGGACAGTAGCAAGGTTCCTAGCCATTCATCGTTTACACTGAAACCAATGTTTCTCAATTTATGAGCCGTTGTCATTATCTGATGAACATAATCCTCAATGTTCTGGCAACTATCTAGCGTTGTGGTGATCAGATCTCTTAACAATCCAACTCGACGTGTCAGTCCTTTATCATCGAAAGCTTTAGCCAAATTATCCCATACCTCTTTCGCTGTTTTAGCCTCTTGTATGTGCACATAATTGACTGGGTGCACAAGCAGTATAATTTTAGATTTTGCTTTCGTATCGAGTTTGACATCGAATTTTTCGACTGACGTGACACAACTCCATAATTCTTCGTGTTCAAGATATGTCTGCACAGCAAATTTCCACGTAGGATAATTGTCTCTTCCTGTCAGTTTCTCAATCAGTGCCATCGTATTATTTGAGGACATTATAGAGACAAGACTGATAAAGAGTTTGCACGACACCAGTTGACACTTTTTTTACGAGTTTACGAGTTTACTGAGCTGCTACTAACAATAAAATTTGGAAACACTTTTTCTAGGTGGTCTGGGCCCATAACCTGTTATTTTAATAAGGATTCAATAAAAGTATATTGAATGTAGTAGCAGCTTTAATGAATAGATTACCAAGGAAACGAACAAACAGAAAAAGATAAAAGAACTATTATAGAGTCCATAGCCAAGCCAATAAAAAGGTCTTATTTATTTTAATACAACACTTTTAATGCCATCCTTATGCGTACGGAATAGAAGTCAAAATCGGTTGAATACACTGTAAAAGGGTTTGTTAAAAGTGTATAATCTTATTTCAAATGAAGTATAGTCGGTTATAAAAGAAACACCAATTTTCCCAAACACTTAACAATTTTAGTCTATCTTTCCAGCTAACAATCCTAAACAAATCGGGTCGCATCTGGACGATGGTGGCCGGCGGCGGCGCGTCCGTGGTGTACACGGACACCATCTGCGAGCTGGGCGGCGCGGCCGAGCTCGCCAACTACGGCGAGTACTCCGGGGCGCCCACCGAGAGCCAGACCGCAGACTACGCCAAGACTATCTTCAGCCTCATGTGCAGGGAGAAACATCCTAACGGAAAGGTGAGTTTCAGTGACATCGCCAAAATGTCCCGTCATAAGAGGGGCGAAAAAGACCGCTTTAGATGAATCACAATAAAAGAAAGAAATACTATTTATTTGCCACAAAAACAAGACACACTAGAATGACAGACACAGGTAATAAGAAGAGGACAGGTGTATAGACAGATAATACATTATTTTAGGATGGCAACAGTGTAAAATTGAGTAGAAAAATAATAATAATAAAGAAAACCAATCCTACAAACTTTATTATGACCGCGCTATAATTACAGATCATACCATTTATAACAATAGGCCCGATATAACACTTATTGACAAAGCAAAGAAACATACATATATAATAATATTGCAGTACCAAATACCAATAATATACAGAAAACTATCTCAGAGAAAATTAGGAAATATACAGAACTACAAGAAAAAATAACAAGAGTATGGAAAATGAAAAGAGTAACAATAGTCCCAATAGTCATATCAACAACGGGAGTAGTCCCGAAACAAATATTCAATAGTGTAGCTATACTCGATCTTCCCAAATATACATACGTTACACTACAAAAAGCAGCTATACTTAACACATGCCGGATAGTTAGAATTTTTTTACAATTTGCCTCAGCTAACAATTTTATAGTAGAGCAGCAATCTAACCAACCCACTCAAACCTGAGGTCACACTTTGGTATATATGCCCTTGTGACATAAAAAACAATGCCAGGTTTTCCTGAGAAAAAAATATTTTTGTAAACGATAATAATAATATGATTCATATCATTGTGCCGATAGTCGTTTCGGCCAATGGCTTAATTACCGAGAGTCTCGACCGACACCTCAGGAGGCTCTCGTTAGGCAGTTGGATCAAGGGCCTGATTCAGAGAGCAGTACTTCTTGACACGGCACGCATTGTCAGGAGATTCCTTTCTCTGGAGCCCTGACCGCCGGTAGCTTGGACCCTATTCTAGATACCGGTGGGCTACTATTTTTTCATATTTTTAAATGTTTTTTAATATAGTTTTGTAAAAATATTTAAAAATATAAATAATATGTATAAAAAATGAATAAAAAAATATGATTCATATTACAAATCGCACCTTTAAAGTAAAACCGTTACTAAACGAAATTATAAATTTACAAAATTGACGAGTTTATCTTGCAGTTTACGTGTATTTTAGATAGATGGCATTGATAACTCAATTCATGAAAATTTTCGTTTAGTAACGGTTTAATGTCAAAATATCTACTTAATTGACAACTCTTAATGTCATCTGCATAAGGTTCATATTCAGTAATCATCTGTTTGACAGTTACTATGCAGATCAATAGATGAATAATTGATCAATGTGGCCTTTTTAGGCCCCAAGGACAAATACACAAATACCTACCTTGCGGTCCGAATCACGTCAAAGGCGATATTATCGCTCAAAGATGCGTTCCGAATCGGCGTGAGCGCGCTAACGACAGACGAGACGGAGTGCAAAGCTAAAATTACGGTCGGATTTCGTTCACTAGGCGACCACAAGTTAAAATGAGCACTTCTTCGCAGAGTAACTTCTGTTTATTTTCTTCCAGGGTTTTTAATTAACACATACAGTAATTCCTTATTTATAATAATCACAATTATTCGTAAAACTCTTCATGATTCAGTTTTCAGTAAATCATAAGTATACAATACCAAAAATCACAATTTATATTCCAGCATTTACATATAACATTTGGAAGCTAGGTTGAATCTGATTATGAATTCAAGAATCCCATAGTAAGAGAAAAGGTGGCCTATTCTTTACAAGACCCACACGAAAGTAGTTAGATAATTATATTTGATAAGTTGTAATTGTATTGTACGCTTGACTTTCTCACTCTATATGTTCATTTCTCATTCACCCAAAGGTTTGCTGGAAGAAAACTCATTCTTAGTTAAGATCGCCTTTGTGCATATATTTGTAAATTGTTAATTTTTTGTATATTCCATAATTTGAAAGACAGAAAGAAAATTGCGTTTATTGGCACAATTAAAATTAAAACACATAACATTTAATAGAAAAAAAAAGAAGTACATTTGTGCCAAAAGGGCCTCAGCTCAGCATAATGTCAGATGGCAACACCACCTGACGCTGATTTTCAACTGCAACCCACGGGTGCCATATTTTGTGTACAATTTGTAAAGAATAAGAAAGTCCAAAATATCAGTAAATTTTTCTGTTTCCAGGTCTTAATCATTGGAGGTGGAATCGCCAATTTCACCAACGTGGCGGACACATTCCGTGGCATAATCACCGCCATGGAGACGTACAAGGACGCGCTGATACAGTACAACATCACCATCTTCGTCAGGAGAGGAGGGCCCAACTACCAGGAGGGACTCAGGTTGGTGAATATTTTTATTATCAATCAGGGACCATCTGTAAAGTACGTCACACGTTAAGGGCCATTTTACATTATATTACAGGGGAGGGGGTCGACAAAGTGTGACATTATGTGACAAGGGGTGGGTCCTAAGTTTCGTGACGTCACATTTCAAAATCATATTAAAAAATAATTTAAATGGAAATAAAACTAATTTCGCAAAATAGGTGACGTCACACTAGGAAGGCGGGGGTCTCACAAATATGATCAACTGTGACAAGGACGGGGGAGGGGTCAAAAAATCACGAAATTAACCACGCATTACTGATACACGTTGCATATTTGCACCCGTGGGTTGCAGCTGAAAATCAGCGCCAGGTGGTAGCACCTGGTGTTGCCATCTCACATTATTCTGAGCTGAGGTCCTTTTGGCATAAACATACTTTTTTTTTCTATTCAATGTGATGTGTTTTAATTTTAATTGAATCAGAAACAGAACGTTTATTGCTGCATGTGGTATACATTGGTGTTTTATGCTATGTTGTTTCCAGAACATGAACCCTGTTAGGGCACTGAAATTTTAACAATTGTAGGTTTTTAAGAAATTACACAATAATACATTTATAATAACAGTTTCGTAATTAATAACATTCATTTGGTCAAATTATGTCATTGTTTATTTAATTAAATTAACTATATTCCATTTCTAACTATATTATTTATTTATTGAGCCAATAAATGCAATTTTCTTTGTTTCTTTCTTTTATTTAATCTTTAATCTAATCTTAATTCACTGACATTACATAGAATAATTTTACTTTGCTCCTTTACCTACCTCTTGACATTTGATTTTGATTTGTATAATATTGTATTTTCATAATGGTATTAAGTTTATAATTTTGACTCATAATTATTCTGATTATTACTGTATTTGATTTGAATTTAATTGTTTCTGTTGTGGACTCACTTGCCCACGTTTACCATAACTATTGTGGAATCGAATATTTGCATGCCTTTGAAAAGGCGGAATACATTGTACTGCATACTATTATAAGAACTTTGTAACACATGTTCCTGCGAATAACTTTCTATTTCTATTGGTTACTTTCCACTTTCCAGACAAATGCGTGAAGTGGGGCACCGCCTGCGCATCCCGCTGTACGTGTTCGGGCCGGAGAGCAACATGACGGCCATCGTGGGGCTGGCGCTGGGCCACGCCGCCATCCCGCGCGAGCACCAGCTGGACTACGCGCCCAAGCAGCTGCCCAAGCCGCAGGCTGCCGTGAGTACACCCAGCACGAACATCCGTGAAGTACGTCACACGTTAAGGGGGGAGGGGGGAGTGTGACATTATGTGACAAGGGGTGGGAGCGGTCCTAAGTTTCGTGACGTCACATTTCAAAATTATTACGTCTAAGTGTTACAATGCTAAATTTGAACTATTAACGAAAAACTTAAAAAAAATTCCAACTCTACAGTCTGTCAAGAAAGTCATGAAAAGGATTTTGAAGGAACCAAAATTCTTCTTCGCTCGCAACCCTAAATAAGTACCGTAGGTGTCAGTTTGGGTATAACGATGTGTTTATTTTACTATTCTGTGTAGATTTTTTGTGATAAAAAATGTTTTCGGCATTAATATATTAAAAATAAACAAGTGAATATACAAGTGGCGCCCTCAATCCTTTTCATGACTTTCTTGACAGACTATATCTGTATGGTAATTGATTTATTAAATATTAAAAAATAATTTTAATGGAATTAAAACTACTTTCAGAACTGCTGTTTTAATTAAATAATTTCTAGATGTAAAATTGCAAAATATGTGACGTCACACTAGGGAGGGGGTCTCACAAATGTGATCAACTGTGACAAGGACGGGGTAGGGGTAAAAAAATCGCGATATTAGTGTGACGTACTTTATGGATAACCCCTAATTACTTGAAACGATTTTCACTAGTCGTCCTATAGTAAAAGTTGTTCATTTTTTTTTTTAATCATTTTTTTTTTTCTGGGCTTCATTCGCTCTAGGTGACTATGCCAGCCCCCAAAAGTTGTTCATAATGATGAGAACAACAACTTCATGAAATTCTTAGAGTTAATTTCTTATCACCTTATAGTATCTATATGCTTTCTTAACTCCTCGATCCTTCCCCATGCGTTCGGGGGTTTTTAAATAATACATTTTTTCTTCCCTCAGCCCAAACCGAAGCTGGACATCCCCGAGCTGACCCACAAGCTGCTGGACCTGGTGTGCTCGGAGGCGCCCACCAGACAGGACCTGGGGCAGGGCGTCGCCATCATGTCGTTGTTCAGCGACCGGACCAAGGCCATCATCTGGGGCATGCAGAACAGAGCCATTCAGGTGACAATCAAACTATTTTGATGACACGGTTGGCGCAGTGGCTAAGCGATTAGCCTTCTGCACTGCGTGCCGCGGGTTCGATCCCCGCACGGAACAAATATTTGTATGATCTACAGATAATTGTTTCGGGTCTGGTTGTGTGTGCTTGTGACATGTATGTTTGTAAACTGTACCCTCGATACAGGAGAAATCCTAGTGAGGGGCAATGTTTAAAAAAAAAAAAAAAAATTCAAGAATTCAAATACACACCAGTGGCGAAGGGTGACAGTTTTAAAAGAGGAAGCTGTCCCAAAAATGCCCTCTTAAAATTGCTGCAATTAATGCTGCAAGACAAAAATCCATACCGTCTCTTGTAATCTATAATAATCATGTCTGGAAGAGCTCGACCGAACTGAATAACATGCCTTTTTTTTGTGAGTTGGACGAGTAAATAATATAATATTACGTTGGTCTATGCACTAACCAATTCCTAAAGGGAAGCCGATGGTGATCGGGTTATATGGACTCTTCGCCAATTACACACACACTTTGTGGCTGAATACCAGTATTTTACACAGAGCGACCGCCATCTGAAGCCCAATTCTCGTAAATAAAAAAATTCAAAATAAAAGAAAGAAAGAAAAACAATTTATTAAGATAATCACATAGATATTATATCGTCAGTGGAAAGCCAAAATTACTAAAGCGCCAATCCGTCGCCAAACTAACTTAAACTTTTAAAATGTGCCCTTGTAAAGTTTAAGTTAGTTTGGCAACGAATTGGCGCTTTAGTAGTTTTGGATTTCCACTGACGATATAAAGTACTAGCTGACCCGGCGAACTTCGTACTGCCAATAAAAGAACTGTCCAACTACCTACCCACGTACCTATCTACCATACCTACCTACCCTAGCCTATCTACCATACCTACCCTACTATACCTACCTTACCTACTATACCTACCCTATCTACTATACCTACCCTACCTACTATACCTACCCTATCTACTATACCTACCCTACCTACTATACCTACCCTATCTACTATACCTACTATACCTACCCTACCTACTATACCTACCCTATCTACTATACCTACTATACCTACCCTACCTACTATACCTACCCTATCTACTATACCTACTATACCTACCCTACCTACTATACCTACCCTATCTACTATACCTACTATACCTACCCTACCTACTATACCTACCCTACCTACTATACCTACCCTATCTACTATACCTACCCTACCTACTATACCTACCCTATCTACTATACCTACCCTACCTACTATACCTACCCTACCTACTATACCTACCCTATCTACTATACCTACTATACCTACCCTACCTACTATACCTACCCTACCTACTATACCTACCCTATCTACTATACCTACCCTACCTACTATACCTACCCTATCTACTATACCTACTATACCTACCCTATCTACTATACCTACCCTACCTACTATACCTACCCTATCTACTATACCTACTATACCTACCCTACCTACTATACCTACCCTACCTACTATACCTACCCTATCTACTATACCTACTATACCTACCCTACCTACTATACCTACCCTACCCTACCCTACCGTACATTTCAATAGTTGGTCGTTTTGCTATAAAGAAGTAGACATTTTGATTATTTGGACGTTTTGCTACTTAAGCGTATTGATCGTGAGGCATATTGTACATCTACAAGACATACTGTACTTCAAATGTTGTAATGTGAGTGTACCCCCACAGGGCATGCTGGACTTCGACTACATCTGCCGGCGCGCAGAGCCTTCCGTCGTCGCCATCGTGTACCCCTTCACCGCAGACCATAAACAAAAGTTCTATTTCGGCAACAAGGAGGTCTTCATCCCTGGTGAGCAAATACTTGTTATAAATTGTAACTTTTCAGGAAATAATAACAATCAATACTTATGACAGATATTTATTATTACTTATTAGTTTATTTAAAATGTTTTGACATTTTAATTAATTTAATTTCAATTTGATCATAAGAAAAACGTGATCAATTGTTACGTAAACTAAAACAATTAAAAAATTATTACAAAAGATGGTTTAAATTTAAACCAAGTCTAGTAAAACCAAAGTTTTAAATATATCCGTCACTTTCTAACGTCATACGACAAAAAGAGACGGGCCTATGTTAAAACCTGAGTTTTACAAGACTTGCTAAAAACCATATTTTGTAATAAGACGGAAACTGTTTCAAATGTTTATGTGTGTTTGTGTGTGATTTAAACTGTTTTTTTTACGGGGAACCCCTTTTTTAATGTTTTTTTTTTCGATATATCAGCCTCTGTAAATAATATTTTTGCGGGTACACTATCCATGACTATTCAAAAAGAGAAATGTATATTAATCTCACACAGTGATACAAAAGTTCCCATAGGATCTCCATAGAGACACAAACATTTTATTTTTATTTTTTTTATTGCTGCTTTTAATAGTATTTTTATTTTCCAGTCTTCTCCGACATGGACGTCGCGATGCGCAAGCACCAAGAAGCGACAGTCCTTGTCAACTTCGCGTCACTCCGGTCAGCTTACGACAGTACCATACAGGTAATACTATCCATCTCATCTATAAATCTGATCTGGGGGGCTAAAAAGGCCGCTTTAGATGAATCATAATATGATTCATATTAGGAATGTCAAAATATCTACTTAATTCACGACTCTTAATGTCATCCGCATAAGGTTCATATTCAGTAATCATCTGTTTGACAGTTACTAAGCAGATCATTAGATGAATTGCTCAATGTGGCCTTTTTAGGCCCCCTGATCTAAATCTGACGACACGGTTGGTGAAGTGGCTAAGCTAAGCGATTAGCTTTCTGCGCTACGTACCGCGGGTTCGATCCCCACACGGAATAAATATTTGTATAGCCCACAGATAGTTGTTTACACAACGGTGGACCGCTAAATGAAACAGCGTCGAAGTAAGTCCACTGGACCACGAACTACATATACTTGCGTCATCTATTTAGATATATCTCACTGTGTTAAAAACTTATAACATACCTCTTTTTTGTCGTGGGTTAAAAATATAAAGAAAATGTTTACCAGCCAAGTCTCATAGTATTCGTTTTAATATCACAGGCGATGCAGCATCCGCAGATCAACACAGTGGTGATTATCGCTGAAGGTATCCCGGAGAACATGACGAGGAAGATAATTAAGCTGGCTGACACTCGAGGCGTAAGTTGAAGTGGGATATATATATATATAGGACCTACTTTGGGGCCCTCCATTAATCACGTGAGGCTGAAAGGGGGGGGAGGGGGTTAGCAAAAATCACGAAATATCACAAGGGGGAGGGGGGTGTAGTAAGATATGACGTAAATTTATTTTTTTGTCAAACGTGGCTTAATGAAACCTGTATTTAAAGATAATATTCTAAAAAAATTAAGATTCTTTGTAGGTACTAAAAAATACACGTGATTTTGGGTGTTGGGGTTGTTTGTTAGTCTTAAACCTCACCAGGGGGGGGGGGGGGGTTAAAAATGCTAAAACATCACGTGATTAAATTAAATTAAATTCGTTTATTTTCAGATTACATAGATCCATATAAATGTTAGTAAAAACAAACTTATTTCTATGTTAGTAACTAAATTATAAATAAAATAAAACATAAAAACAACGGCTACAAGCACTATATACATCTCCGCACCAGACTCTTCAACATAGGGGAGTCACAACTCTCAGCCACAGTCATCAGGATGATATTGGGACTATCCCGCACCCTGCGAATCAGGGATGCGGTTTTCTTGCGCATGATGGATTAATGGACGGCCCCTTTTTTAGCGGAGCTGCTTTTAAGGGGTTATTGTACTCGTCATAATGAAAAACTTTTACTATGAGACCAATACTGAAGTCGCGAATGAAATCAGCTGTTCCATACAAATAATCCTATATTACTTGACTAAATATATGGAACAACTAATTGTTTCCCGATTTCACTGTTGGTCCAAGTATAGTAACCCCTTAAGAGGGCCCTTCCCGGTCCGTCTATTGTCAACGCGAGCATGTTCGAAAAGCTTGTTTTTTCATCCAACGCAATGTTTGAAAATGCCGTCTCATGCCTACCTCGCACGACTCTCCTCCCGCGTACTTCATACCGCCCGTTGACTAAAAGCAAGTGAGAAGGCGATCATTGATTACAAATTGGCGCGCGAAGATTTCACAAAACAGGTTCCAAGAATTAGGTATTTTTGAAAAAAAGCCTTAGAAGTTTTTGGAAAAAATGTTTGTCATTTAGAATCTCCATTACATGTGCAAGGTATCTATGGAAATGATTTCTTAAATTTTTCAATTTATGAGTACATTATGAACGGCCAAAATTTAGATAAAAAATGTGCAAAATAGCTGATTTCTAGACGTCTTTACTGAATTTGTTGCTCAAAAAATTGTTATTTGTATTCCATAGAAACCTCGATATAGACCACAAGATACCTGTGTATTCAAAATATCTAGAGGGAAAATTGTTATAACGCCATAATCACGTACGAGCGTTTGTATGGGAATTGTGACGGGTTGGCCGCTCTTAAAGGGATTGGGTCTAGTAAGTTAGGACCTTTTATAAAAGATATTGCTTTTGATTCTGTCTGACTATTCTTAAGTACCTGTATATGATCTACATGAATAAAAACACTATCACCACCTTATTTTAAAACGCTTTTATTAGCTTCAATTGTAACTAACTATGTAAAAAAATCTTCTAAGTTAAATTTGACCCACTTCCCGGTTTCCGATTGAGCTGAAATTTTGCATACACGTTTAGTTTGGATGACAAAAGCGTTTTCTTTAGTTTTTTTTTTAAACTATAATATTTATTTTTACGCTTCAGGTAAACGTGATTGGTCCAGCGACAGTGGGAGGTATCAAGCCGGGCTGCTTCAAGATCGGCAACACGGCCGGCATGATCGACAATATTGTTGACAGCAAACTGTATAGGCCGGGCAGGTACTAACATTCATTGTCTTAACCTTTTAAACACCACCGTCGTAAATTAATGTTATGTATGGTAATGTTTATTTATTTATGGCTTATGTTTAAATTACCACCAGATATAGTAACATATAACAGACAAAAATAGTAAATGATCACCAAAATTAAACCCGCATGATGATGATGATGATGATGATGTTAGCCTATATCATCCCACTGCTGAGCAAAGGCCTCCCCCCATGACTTCCAGGTCTTCCGGTCCAGAGCCAGTGTGGACCATTCTTTATTAGTTCTATCTAGCTCGTCTCTCCATCTCCTTCGTGGTCTGCCGCGACGCCGTCTAGCTGTGTCAGGGCTCCACATAGTGACAATTTTGGCCCACAGCTCATAAATTTTAATGTAAATTTATAACCAAAGTTTTTACATCTTGCTATCCTATTTAAGCACGACGACGACTCCAAAAAATCATTGTTAACTCAAAAATAGTTACTATACGTCAAAACATTCGTGCTCGGCCCACGGGCCTACGTCAACGACTTCAAAACTTTAAAGTGCGGCCGCCGAGAGAATGCGTTCCTGACACCTGTCAGTTGAACATGTTTCTTTTTCATTAAAGATTATATTTAGCGCTAAACTATTTTAGTTTATTATAGGTTAATTTTAATAGAATTTTGTATCAGTAGTGAATGTAAACGATAGATATCTACTATTATGTAATAATGTTTCGATAACAAAAAATTCTCGTTTGTTCGTAACTGACGGGTGTCAAAAACGCATTCTCTCGGCGGCCGCACTATAATAATAAACATGGCCGGGTTGCTCTCAGCGCGGTAGCATAATATGCTGAGCGGAAGCCTTTTTGACACAGCTGCGACGTACAATCCATTTTTTATTTTAGATAATTTTTTTTGTTTTTTTTTTTTGTTTTACATGTTTTATTCTTTTATTTCTGTTATATTATCTTTAAAATCGTTTTTGTGCTGTGTCAAATAAATACTTTTTCTTTTCTTTCTTTCATTTTACAGTTATTTTTAATTTTGTTTTTTTTTTCTTTTTCTTTTCTCAGCGTGGCGTACGTGTCGCGGTCTGGCGGTATGAGCAACGAGTTGAACAACATCATCTCAAAGGAAGCGGACGGCGTGTGCGAAGGAGTGGCCATCGGGGGAGACAAATACCCTGGCACCACCTTCATTGATCACTTATTGAGGTAATTTAATCTATTTTTAACACCCGACAAAAAATAAAATTTTCAAATCGGGAAAAAAAATCTGTTGTTCCATACAAATAATTTAATATTAATCGACTAAATGTATGGAACAGCTGATTTTATTTTCGCGAATTCAGGTTTGGTCCCATAGTAAAAGTTGATCATAATGATGATTACAATAACCCCTTAAATGGATCGGGGCTATAAAGGTAGGACATTATACATAAAGCCGAAAGGACGTAATGGTAATCATCATTATGAACTACTTTTATCATGAAACCAGCACAGAAATCGCGACGAAAAATCTGTTGTTCGATACAAATGATTCAAAATACACAATTAAATAAAAATGTGTGTATTTTGGACATTTTGCAGAGATTTTGGTAATATAGAGACAAAGAAAAATAATTTATTCCACATAGAACATCGCAACAGTCACAAGAAAATAACAACAAAAGTAAAATTTTACATTGGTAAAATCAATATGGTCAAATACATCCATAAAGTACGTCACACTAATTTCGTGATTTTTTTACCCCTCCCCCGTCCTTGTCACAGTTGATCACATTTGTGAGACCCCCTCCCTAGTGTGACGTCACATATTTTGCAATTTAACATCTAGAAATTAACTATGTAAGAAAATCTTGGAAGTTAAATTTAACCCACTTCCCGGTTTCCGATTGAGCTGAAATTTTGCATACACGTTCAGTTTGGATGACTAAAGCGTGTTCTATAGTTTTTTTAAACTGTAATATTTTATTTTATTTGTAGATACGAAGCCGACCCCAACGTGAAGATGTTAGTCCTGCTCGGCGAAGTGGGGGGGGTAGAAGAGTACCACGTGTGCCGCGCCATCCGCGACGGCGTTATCAAGAAACCTATTGTCGGCTGGTGCATCGGCACGTGCTCTGGTGAGTAGCTGTACAAGGTTAAGATTTTTTTTTTAAGAAAGAAATAAAATATATTTATTCAGCAAGGACAGTGACAACACACGAGAGAAAAATAAAATAAAACCAGTACCGTTGTACCGTGCAATACCTTTGCACTTAAGTGTTTCTTATTCTATGTATTTTTCTTTTTGTTGTGTGTTCATAAATAATAAAATAAATACATAAATAAATAAAAATTAACTTAACCTTTAAACAGTAAAAAATAAAAAAGACAGAACAAAAAAAAAAGTAAGATAGTCATCCTATTGTAATAGGTTGTCAAATATACTCATGCCGAAAGGGTAGCTAGCAGGGCAGGCAAGGTTTTTGAAGTGAAACTTCTATATAGATATTTACTTAATAGTATGATATAGTATGTTAACTAAAAAACCAATCAGCCTCTTTTTAAACAAACTTAAACTATCTGTCTGTGCAGGCTTGTGTGTGTTCTCGGTAGGTGTGAATTATTCCTTCCTTGGGGATGTGATTTTAGGCGTCGAAAATGAATGCTTTATTAACTTGGTTTTAATCTATTATATTTGCAAAAAAAGAACAATGAATATAATTAAAAATAGTAGGTACAATGCTACATTAATCGTCGTGCTAGTGGAATGAATCTTGACCCGGGTCGCCCTGCGCGCGCCCCTGCGGAGCTCGCCTCCCACCGCTAGGTATGGTTTGGTTTGCTTCCTTGCCACTAGATGGCGCTAGTAGTCCTCAATACTGTCACTTTAACATCTAGAAGCAATTTATTAGAGTTTTGGAGCCATACCTAAAATGCTTTTTGCATAAAGTGATGTCTTATAAGGTCTGGGGGCTTACGAGCAGCTCTTTTAGCAGGGCAAAAATTGAACTGCCCAGAAATTTAATATATTTAGTTGATATATTTGTACGCCTATCAGTGGCGAAGAGTCCATACAACCCGATTCCCATCGGCTTCCCTTTAGGAATTGGTTAGTACATAGATCAACGTAATATGGCATGTTATTCAGTTAGGTCGAGCTCATCCAGACATGACTATTCTATAGATTACAAGAGACGGTTTGGATTATTGTCTTGCAGCATTAATTGCAGAAATTTCTAGAGGGCATTTTCGGGTCGGCTTCCCCTTTTAAAACTGTCACCCTTCGCCACTGAGTCGCCTATCAAAGCAAAAACATAGTGATACCAAATTAGCTATAAATTTACGCCTTGTCTGTACATAACACCGAACGAATGCTATAACATAATAGATAATCACTGAACGACTTTACGCAGGCGACATTATAGGGTTTTATGTTACAACTATACTCCGTTCGAAATAACATTAGAAATTTAAATAACTCCATTTACACTTTATTCAACCGATTTTGACTTCTATTACGTTGGTGACATGACAAATTACAGCTGCAGTAAACATTTGTTATCGTAAATACGTTTTTGCTTTTAATGCCATCCTTATGCGTACGGAATAGAAGTCAAAATCGGTTGAATACACTGTAAAAGGGTTTGTTAAACGTGTCTAATGTTATTTCAAACGGAGTATAAGGTTATAAGTATAATTAGATTTATACTCCTCGAGATCTAAGAAGTCCCTTTTGACAGATTTAAAGAACGATAGCATGTAACTTGACAATGTTACTATAGGCTGTGAATAAAAACCATTTTGAATATACACTTGATAATAATTATTATAAATTTTTGAGATACGTATAAATTAGCATGGTATATAATTTCATAAGTATTGTTATAGCATCGAAATATTTTTAAAATGCATGTTTATGTACTGCCGAAATATCATAAAAATGGTTACGTTCTCAATCAATTATTTTTTAAATAAAGGGATGTGATCACTAGAATCGTTAAAATCGTTTGAAATATCAGTATAAAATTACATAGGTATTAAAAACTCTTTAAAGGCTGTATGACACGTACATTATATTATTATAATTAATTTAATTTCTCTATGATCACAATTTGCTTGACACTGGCAGTAATGACAATGACATCTGTGCAGTTTTTCGCGATTTTTCCGACTAATTGTTCGTTCTCTCTACGAGTATTTTTCGGATACCTCTGTTTTTGTGAGCTGCCTTTGATTTTGGACTGTTCCCGCTTTTAAGTTGACTCGGCTTGCTATAGGTACATGGATTCTAATACCTACTGTGATTTCGGCCGTCCGTTACAATTTTCTTTTCAAATTGTCTGATCGATTTCGTACTGTGAATAGTAAATCCCGCAACTTGGTTTGGAAACTATGTGAGTACTTCGAAAGTGAATCAATAACTGGTGGACCATTATTACCGGTACAAGTGGATAAATAATTTTGGTATAAAATTATGAATATATTTTATTATTCTATGAAGATACCTACAGACATGCGATTTCATATTAAATTCGGTGCCTACTACATTAATAAATTGCTTATCAGATGAATTTCTCGATTTTTTATTCATAGTTTTAAACAATTATATACTCTTAGAATTTTAAATCGATTTATTATAAAAATCGATATTTTTGTTTAACGATTTATACGCTTCACATCCCAAATTAATTCAAATGATATATGTCAAAAGTGGCTTTTTAAATCTCGAGGACTATAGTCTTATTTTTATTTATGTGTCATATTTTTTAAGTCGGTTTGTAGATTAATGTTAACTTAACTATTGTATTAGGGCATGTACCTGTAAAAATAGATTTAAGTTTGTTTAAATAAATAACACTTATGTTTCACATAAATAAATTAGAAGTTGGTCCGCAGACATGTTCACGTCGGAGGTGCAGTTCGGGCACGCGGGGTCGCTGGCGGGCTCGGCGCTGGAGAAGGCGGCGGCCAAGAACCAGGCGCTGCAGGCCTACGGCGCCACCGTGCCCGACTCCTTCGATACGCTGGGAGTCGCTGTTAATAAGGTAACGAATATTCCAATAGTATCGAGAATAATTACTTATATTATTTATTCAGCACAATTTAATACAATATGGATTTCTCGCAAAATAACAACAACAATCGTAAATTATGTATGCACAACGACTCTAATATTAAAAATCTAATAGGTACCTAATACGAATTTTAATAAAAATAAATAAATAAAATAAAAATCATTTATTTCAGAAAAAAAAGTCCATATGCAAAAAAAGTAATATCTTCAAAATTAACCTAAAGTTTCCTAAGACCAGGGGGGGCTAAAAAGGCCGCTTTAGATGAATCACAATATGATTCATATTACAAATGTCAAAATATCTACTTAATTGACGACTCTTAATGTCATCCGCATAAGGTTCATGAGTCATCATTCATGTACTTAATTGATGTCCCGAAACCTGGCACAATTTTTGTCCCAGAAAAAATGTTGTTGTAAGGAAGTCTCCACTTATTGTCTCTGTGCCTCGAAGTTTAGGTGAAATACCACCACCTATTACGATCTCTGCCGATTACCTACCTCCTAAAAATATAGAAAGAAAGAAAGAAAAATCATTTATTTGCCACAAAAACAAGACACACTAGAATGACAGATACAGGTAATAAGAAGAGGACAGGTGCATAGACAGAGAAGACATTATTTTAGGATGGCAACAATGTAAAATTGAGTAGAAAAAATAATAATTTAAAATAATAAAAAATGTGTGGGTATCTGCGACTGCGCATCACCTAATCAGTGTGTGTCCCGAGCTGTAGCAAATGGGTGTCCAGCTCAGCATGTGCCAGGCTATGACACCTGACGCTGATATCTATTGCTGATATGGCCATTGGTCATTTTTATTTCAGACTGTATATTAACTTTTAAGAGTTGCAAGTATGAATGGTGATGACTATCAGAGTAGAGGCAGACCAAAGAAAAGATGGATGGACTGTGTGCAACAGAATAGAATAGAATAGAATAATATTTATTTGCTTAAAAAAAAGTAAAAACCGACTTCAATTTTTTTTTACTAAAAAGTATAAAATAATTTTCTTAAAAAATTTAACAGCTTCTGAAGTCGGGGCCACTGCCAAGCTAGGTGCATTGAAGAATTATAGGCCCCGACTTCAGAAGCTGTTAATTTTTTTAAGAAAATTATTTTTTACTTTTTAGTTAATTTTTTTTGAAGTCGGTTTTTACTTTTTTTTTAAAGTTTATTTTATTTTTCAATTTTGAGTGGCATAAAAAATACATAAACATGAGATTACAGCAATCGCGAGTGATGTGCTGTTATTCATTCAAGAGTTCCATTGTCTATCTCCGAAGATCTTCATCAGATCCTCACCAAATTTAAACGGGAAGACTTCGGAAGTATACCCTTTCAAACAAAAAAAAGAATCATCGAAATCGGTTCACGCAGTCGATAGGTATGAGGTAACAAACATAAAAAAAAAGAAAAAAAAAAACATACGCGTCGAATTGAAACCTCCTCCTTTTTTTGCAGTCGGTTAAAAACATGGTATAAAAGATGGTAAAATACAAAATAACAAGAGCATACATGTTTTTGCTTAACAGTTATAAGCGTACAAATTTTCACAAGCATATTTAACATTTATTATCAAAGAAGTCCTTGAGACTATAAAAACTATGACTACCAGTGGCGAAGAGTCCATACACCCGATTCCCATCGGCTTCCCTTTAGGAATTGGTTAGTGCATAGACCAACCTAATATTATATTATTCACTCATCCAACTGACAAAATAAAGGCTTGTGTCCAGTTAGGTCGAGCTCTTCTAGACATGACTCTATTTAGATTACACGAAACATGGATTTTTGTCTTGCAGCAATTTTTTGTGGGCATTTTTGGGACGGCTTCCCCTTTTAAAACTGTCACCCTTCGCCACTGATGACTACACAACCATTCATACAATTTATTTTTAAATTTTTTTTACGATGTAATATAATGTCATCAGTTTTATTTAGTTATCCTTTTGTATTAATTCCACACTATAGTCTACATTTCTTTCTTTCAAACTCTCCTCTCGCAGGTCTGCTGGAAGAGATTTCTTTAGAAATAAGCAGTACCTTTGTGTCATCTTTCCTATTTAATTGTAATTATTCTTCTTTCTGTGTGTACATAAATTGTTAAATAAAAAAATAATAAATAATGATCTCATATTTAGGGTCTTGAGATTACATGGTATCTTATTATATATACGTACACACATGGATATCAGTGGCGAAGAGTCCATACAACCCGATTCCCATCGGCTTCCCTATAGGAATTGGTTAGCATAGACCAACGTAATATGGCTTGTTATTCAGTTAGGTCGAGCTCTTCCAGACATGACTATATAGATTACAAGAGACGCTATGGATTTTTGTCTTGCAGCATTAATTGCAGCAATTTTTAGAAGGCATTTTTGGGCCGGCTTCCCCTTTCAAAATTGTCACCATTCGCCACTGATGGATATACAACTTTTATTAATTAACATGACATGAATGTGAAGGAAGTAAATCCGGAAATGACGTCTGATAGAGATGAATGGAAGAAAAAGACACATTGCGCCGACCACGAATAAAATGGGATGAGGGCAGGCGAATGATAATTATAATATTAACTCGATCTTTTTGTGTGACAGGTGTACCAGAAACTGGTGAAGGAAGGCAAGATCATCGTGAAGGAGGAGGAGGACCCACCTAAGGTGCCCATGGACTACGACTGGGCCAGAGTAAGTACCTAGACCGGCAGGGTAATCACGATACACACTCGCAATCGGAATCGATTCAATTTTAACAGTCCAACAAACTACATTGCGCGGTATGCTTTTAAAACCAGTACGCCCTAAAATTTGAGCAACGCAATGAACACTGTTGTAGTGTCAAAATTGAGTTGATTCCGATTACGAGCGTGCATTGTGATTAGGTAGCAGGGGTCGGCAACCCGTGGCTCTTTGGATGTGAAGCTGCGGCTCTTTAGTTCCATACGCATATCACTAGGTGGTCCTGGCATTATTTTCCAAAGAGAAGAAAGTTCGTGGAAAAATTTAAAAAAATTGTGGCTCTTTAAAACTTTGAATTTTGTAAATTGTAACTTTTGGCTCTTCCGACTCAAAAGGTTGCCGGACCCCTGACCTTTTTTTTTTTTTCTACGTGGTGAGAACCCATCATAGGGCTGTCCTCCGCGTGGGGAGGGCGAAGGGGTGTGCCGGACTCGTACCGGCTAAACTCACCACGGTGGTCCACTTCGGCACCTACAGGTGGGCTTCGGGTACTCTTAAAAGACAGCGCCGAAGCCCACCTCGGTGCCACGCCTATTAGGGCACTTCTCGGGGAGGGAGACTGTAGAAAGGTCCCCCTCCCAGGCACGTCCCGGGGGAGACTGTAAAGAGGTCCCCCCGGTACCCTCGCTGTGCGGTGCGCGCCGTCTTCTCGGGGGTCACTTCGGTGTGAGCTTCACAGAGTCCCCACTCTGTGCGCTCGCGACCCCGGAGGCCCCCCGCCAGGTGATGTCTGCCGACCCCTGACCTAGACCATTGTGACGTTGAAATCAGGATGTCTAACAGTAAGCTCTCGTTTAAATTCAAAGTACGTAAATAGTTCCGTGTGTTGTAAGCGATCGTGTCTGCGCAAACGAAGACTCACGACGCGCCTTATATTTTGTGTCATACTATAACATTCAACTAAAATTCCTCTTCATCTTTCCAGAAACTCGGCATCATCAGAAAACCAGCAGCCTTCATAAGCACGATCTGCGACGAGCGAGGGAACGAGCTGTCGTACTGCGGAGTACCCATCAGCCAGGTCCTGGAGAGGCAGCTGGGAGTCGGCGGCACCATCAGCTTACTATGGTGAGTCGCCTTCCGTAGCCCACTGCTGGACTATCTACAAATTTACAATAATATCTGGGGCCACAGCAGCGGCCCCGGCTAAAATTCGACCTGAATTTACACAAAATTATAAAAAAAAAGAACAACAAAGATCATTATAAGTATCACTATAATTTAAACAGTACAAGTAGGTACATACTTAACACTCAAGCCACCCAATTATAAAAACAAGGGAAGCGTCATTAAAATCTCTCTATCCTTTGTGTACGCGGGCGAAATCGCGGTCTAATCTAGTTTATAATATTTAAGTCGAAAAGGAGAAAAAAAAAATTGGGCCCACATAATTATAGCGTATATAAATTATATTTTTACCAAATAATAGACCTCAATTAATTACCTAAAATAAAACAAAATCTAGGTATAAGTCTAACCGGAATCATGCAATCTTAATAAAAGTAATGTTTTGATTATTTAAACAAGGCGCAATGCCTTTTATTGCGTTCTGAAACCTAACGAAATTAATGATAAACACGATAACATCATTAGTTGTCAGGAGGTTCTCAGTCAATTCATATAATTGCATATTTTTAATGTCATATTTCTCAATATTCCGGTTAGAAATGGTAAAAATTATTAATACCATTGAAATCTAGAAAATGTGTCGATCAAAATGACTTGTGTTTTCGTATACGTTGGAATAAGTGATGTGGCCTATTCTCCATACGACAAAAAATGGTCCATTTTATTATTTTTCTTTTGCTTTCAGGTTCCAACGCGAGCTCCCAGAATGGGCGGCCAAATTCTTCGAGTTAGTCCTCATAGTGACGGCGGACCACGGCCCCGCTGTGTCTGGGGCCCACAACACTATGGTCACCGCGAGAGCCGGGAAGGACCTTATATCGTCTGTCGTCAGCGGACTTCTGACTATTGTGAGTAATATATAGGTTCTCCCTTTCTAGTCGCAAATAAATAATCAGCTGTTCCATACAAAACTTCACTACCTACTAGACATGTGCGCCGATGCCGGCTTCAGCGTCATCGGCAGGGATAGTCGGACGAATACGGTTGTTTTAGATACAATGCAGACATATACTAGTAAATTAAACACTAGAAATGTCTAAATATATGCTTATTGGTTTACTTCGACGTATTTGTTTACGCAAATTCAATAAAATACCATTTTTATATGACCGTAATTGAAATAGCGCGTTTTGCCGATAACTTCGTCCGTTAGTCATTTGGCGAGTAAGTCTGCAATATTTTGTTTTTAATAAGATTTTCACCATCCACGCCGATGACGCCGCGCGGGCATCGTGCTGAATTTTTTCGCGATTACGATGTTGGTCCCATAGAGAAAATTGTTCAGTTTGATGATACACGTTGCATTATAATGATAATTATAAAGTTATGTTCTTTTTATTTAATTTTATGCCATTTTCTTGAGCCGCCAACGTAGTCAGGATAAAGGCCAGGCAGATGATATGATGCCATTTTCTTCCCTCATGTTTTTTTTTACTTAAATTTATTTATTTACATAAAAAATTATACAATTTTAATAATAGCAGACCATAAACCACTGAGGATTTTCCAGAGTTCATTTTTAACCCCCGACAAAGAGGTGTGTTACATGATTATAGTGTGTGTGTGTGTGTATCTGTCTGTGGCATCGTAGCTCCAAAGCGAATGAACCGATTTCAATGCAGTTTTTTTAATTGAAAGCTAGTTTAATCTGCTATCATCTTAGCTATGTTCCATGAAAATCTGTTCAGCCGTTCAAAAGTTACAGCTCTATTTCTATCGTCGGGGGATTTTGACGGTTAGAAGAAGAAAAAAAGAAAGAAGAGAGAGAAGATAAAAAAAAAAAAAAAAAAAAAAGAAGCACCAAAATTGACAATTATGAAATAAAACGAAATAAAATATTTTTAAATAGGTATATGCTGTCAAGCATGCCATGCCGAAAGGGTAGCCAGCTCAGCATAGGTTAGGCAGGTTAGGTTATGTTGTGGCCAAATAAATGTTAATTCTATTCTATGTATTTACAGGGTGATCGCTTTGGTGGCGCGTTAGACAGAGCGGCGGCAGATTTCTGTGCGGCGTACGACCGCGGACAACATCCTCAGGAGTTCGTCAACGACAAGAGGGCGAAGGGAGAGCTTATTATGGGCATCGGACACAGGTAGGCATTCAATACATGTGTCAGTTTCAATATCTCGCCGCTGGGGGGCAATTTTCGTGCGGTCGAAGTAGTCTCGAATTCAAATTTTTTTTCGAATTCGAACTTTTGTCGAGTGGTAATTACCTATGTTGAGCTGTTCTCAAAAAGTTGAGCCCGACATTTCTCGAAAGAAACCCAGTCGAATTGATGGTCGGTACCATTCGTAACGTACATGTCAAATTCGAACCATCATAAACGCCCTCTGATTACGTATGATAAATATGACAGTTGCTGTCGCAAATAAACGTCCTATTCCGTATCCTCTTATGAAAACGTCTATAAGCGAGAAAGGGATGCATTGTTTGTTGGTCGCTGTGGCTGTTAAATTAGATCTAATATTTTTATTAAAACGCTTTTATTAGCTTCACTTGTAACTAACTAACTAATTAACTATGTAAAAAAATCTTGAAAGTTAAATTTGACCCACTTCCCGGTTTCCGAATGAGCTGAAATTTTGCATACACGTTTAGTTTGGATGACAAAAGCGTTTTCTTTACTTTTTTTTTAAACTATAATATTTATTTGTTTTATTCTCCAACAGAGTGAAGTCGATCAACAACCCCGACTCCCGCGTGCGCGAGCTGAAGGCCTACGTCACAGCGCGCTGGCCCGCCTGGCCCGTGACGCGCTACGCGCTGGACGTGGAGGCCATCACCACGCGCAAGAAGCCCAACCTCATCCTCAACGTGGACGGCATCGTCGCCGCCGCCATGGTCGACATGTTCAGGCACTGTCAGCTGTTCACACAGTGAGTATTATTACTTATTACACACACATGCACACACGAACCCCCCCCCCCCCCCCCCCCCACACACACACACACACCCACACACATAAATACCCGGATCCAGCAGAATATCAGCGTCAGGTGTCATAGTGGCACATGCTAAGCTGGACACCCATTTGCTACAGCTCGGGACACACACTGAATAGGTGATGCGCAGTCGGTGCATTAAACCCACATATATTTTATTCTTTTAAATTATTATTTTTTCTACTAAATTTTACACTGTTGCCATCCTAAATAAAATGTCTTCTCTGTCTATGCACCTGTCCTCTTCTTATTACCTATGTCTATCATTCTAGTGTGTCTTGTTTTTGTGGCAAATAAATGATTTTTCTTTCTTTCTTTTCTTTTTCTATAAATAAACACACAACACAACATTCCTTAAACATTACTTCTTTCTTTGTATAACCTATTTTACACAAAGAAGTAATGTTTTTGTTTTTACGCCCAGTATGACGCACGAAACTTAACTAAAACCTTACACCAAGACCACTCAGCGGGCCTACCGCGTAACTAAAATTGTAATGAACATCGACATCGGTATTAAACTTCAATACGATCGTGAGAGCCTAAACTTTGAGCTAACTTGTATTTTTTTTACCGGTCATGAAGATAGGAGTCCCAACTATATGATAGGTAATTTTTTTACAAGTTAGCTCAAAGTTTAGGCTCTCACGATCGTATTGAAGTTTAATACCGATGTCGATGTTCATTACAATTTTAGTTACGCGGTAGACCCGCGGATCTCTAGCATGTCGTCAGAAATGCAAGTGGTCAAATACGCATTTCGTCATCTCTCAGGATAGACTCTCAATTTGTCAGAAACGGAACTCGACAGACACTCAACACGACAGATATGCATTTCGTCAGATATTTGAAACCATTCACCCAGATTGATGTAATAATTCGTGTTTGTCGAGCAAAGTCAAAGTCAAAGATTTTTATTTCAACGGGGCCTTTGCAAGCACTTTCAAAACGTCGTGATTCTAGGTGCACGGTTCCAAGTGGGTGGTTTCTTTTCATAAATCAAGCTTACAACACAACAAATGTGGGCTAAAATTCGACCTCTATTTACACAATATTACAATAAAAAAAGAACAGCAAAGTTCATAAGTACCACTATAATATTGTATACAATACTAGTAGGTGCGTACTTAACACTCAAGTCAGTCACCCAATTAAGAATATAGAGCTGCGTCTTTGACGTGGTGCAAATCTGACGAGATGCGTTTGTGTCAACATGCGTTTTCTGACGAAATGCGTATTTGACCACTTGCATTTCTGACGACCTGCTAGAGATCCAAATAAAGATCTATTCTATTCTAAATATGACCACAGAAACCGTGCAGAACATAATTTCCACAAAATAAGAGATAAACCGATTTTAAATATCACCTTTTTCTAATCTACCAATTTGTTTTTCAGAGAGGAAGGTAACAATTACATTCAAATGGGATCGATCAACGCTCTCTTCGTGTTAGGTCGTACTATCGGTTTGGTGGGTCACTACCTTGACCAGAAGCGCATGAAACAGCCTCTGTACCGCCATCCTTGGGATGACATCACCTACATGTCGCCTCTCAACTAAGGAGGAACGATCGGCCGTGGTAAGGAGATAGGCTAATACAAACATGAGACTCTGGTTTGGTAATAAATTATCTTTGCAACTAAAAATATTTGTCATTGGAGTAAAAACACAGACTTCGGCCTGATTATGTAACATAAATATGACAGTTACTGTCGTAAATAAACGTCCTATTCCATATGCTCTTATGAAAACAAACAAAAATATTATTTATCATAAGAGGATACAGAATAGCTATTTATTAAAGACAGTAACAGTCGGATTTTTATTACGTAATCAGGCGACACTGAACGCCTATAGACGTCTCGCAAAATCTCAGTTTTTCTATAGACATTTAACTCGTTTTGTCTTGAAAAAATATATGTATAAATGTATGAACTAGGAAAAAAAATTTTTTTTACTAAGCTTTTGTATCATGAAATGTTGTAATGATTTTTTAGTCTAGTAATACTGTCTCTTATATTAGATTAAAACTGTAAAAAACAATGTGTTGGAAACTGAGGGATACTGATAAAAACCTTACTCAGAGAAATATCCAAAGATAATTTATTAACACTACCAATATTAAATGAAAGATTGAATATCACAAATAAATATAATAATTTTTATAATTTAATAGCTGCTTTTATTACATTTGACACAGAAATTTTCAGCCTCTCTCCAGCCCACGGCCTTTGGCCTCTAAATATAAATATTATAAATAATTAATTAATGTAGTGGGTTAATAAGTAAAAATGTTGATACAAAGCTGACGCCTCCATTCCATACATGGGCGTGGCCAGAATTAGGCTAACGTTTTTAAAACAGACCGTTATCCCGAAATTTTCCGATCCGATTTTTCTGAAGTACATTTATTTATTTAGACGAGCTCAGAGACAAATCTCGTCCGGAATTCCGGATTCGATTGCCATAGCATGTAATAATAAAATCCGATCCTATTCTGTATGCTTCCGGAAATTCTGATCAGGAATTCGAGATCTTATATGGTCTGTTTTGGACTGTACTAGGACCATACCCAAATACGTCTCCCAATTCTGGCTACGTCGATGCATCTATCATTTATTTATTTGTATGTCCAGGGTTTCTATGAGTACTTGAGAAAACGTACCGCATAAATATGTCTCAATAAGTTTGTGTGGTATTCTGCTGTTATAAGTTCATACCTCATAATAAAAAAGGGTTATTTCATTCAAATATGGAATTAAAAATAAATTTTTGAATCGCTTCCGTAAAAAAAACGTGTTCATTACTGAAGCGATTCAAAAATTGATCCAAAATCGGTCTCAAGTACTCGAATCTATAAATTAAGTATGTTAGATCTGTTGTTAAGCTTATATACAAAGTTTTACAGTAAAATAAAGCTTATTTGACGAATACTGCACTTTTAAACTACATAGAGTATGACAAAACCGCATGCGGAAAAAAATAGTAAAATTTAGATGTATGTGGAAAAAAGTACAGTGTATATGCTTTTAAAACTGTTTTGTAGTTAAAAGTGCTCCGATTAACTTATAAAGGTGTCGTGTACAATTGTCGGCCGTATCTATCATGAAAAAAATCACCAGAATAAGTTCTGGTTATAATTTTTCACGGACGGAAATTGTGTACGCCACCCTACGTAATTACTGTGACATGTGTGAGTGAGACAAACTTATGCTACGAATTAGACTGCATCGAATAAAAATATACATTTGTAGACTTATATTTAATAAAATAAATATATTCGTTTATATATTGAATAAATGCTACTTGCCTATGAAAAAGACAACTTCAAATAAATACTACCTGACAGTAATTCGGTGATGGCATTTTAAAGTTGGCCGCTGGCAATGACAGAGTGAGACAACACTATATGACAGCTATGTGCTAGAAAGAGAAAATTACGCCTCCGCGATTTTGAGTGACGTCACCGAATATATTGAATCTTCGTCTAATCGTCAGCGTGTGCTTGTAAAATATAATATATTTTATATACAAATCTCGTGTATATATTTATATTAGCAAAGGCGGTTGTAAGTACATATAAGTGTTGAATTTATAAGAAAAAAATATTAAAAAAAATATGAACAAAAATATTTTTGCACTTCAGATGGAATTGGTAAGTAATATTTTTGAAATACGATCATTATTTCAACTTAGAATGCAACAATATGAATTACCAAAGTTTCTCCCAACCCTATCCTGCAAACTGACCAAACACCTGCACAGAATAGGCCTTAGTGACACCACAATTTGCAGATTCTGTCGCGAGAAGGATGAGACGCCCATACATATGCTTTGCGAGTGTGACGTAGTACACCACACTAGAAGCCAGCACCTCGGAGGCCACCTAATCTCACCAGATGAGATTAAATCCCTCCACCCCAAAACTATAGTCAATTTTATTATTGACTTACGGCTGAGGGAGTGCTGTAATGACACAAGAGGCGTCACAATAGATCTTCGTAGGTCTCAATGACAAAGGGGCACCTTACCTCTTCTAAAATAATAATATGGGGATCCATAACATATCAACTGCCGCGGAGCAGACAATACAAAATCGTTTGTCTTCACCAGTGGTAGATTTACAAGCAGACATGAATAGGCTAGAGCCTAGGGCTATTTGGGGCCAAAATATAGCCATACCTTATTTATTATTATTAATAGCCTGCAGGGCAAAGGCCTCCCTCCCTCCTTCCACTTTTCCCGGTCTATAGCAATTTGGGGCCAATCCTTTAGACAGACGTCCAGCTCATCACGCCATCTCCTTCTGGGCCTGCCGCGTTGCCGTTTCTTGCTATTAGGGACCCACTGTGTGGTTGTTTTTGCCCAAAGCTCCTCTGGCATGCGGCAGATGTGACCTGCCCAGTTACATTTTAATTTGGCAGCTGTGTGGCCTGCATCAGCAATTTGTGTTTTGGAACGTAGTATCGAGTTCCTTATGCGGTCTGTAAGTTTGACCCCATACCATACACCGCTTTATTAGTAGTATATGATTGAGCTTTTATTAGCTCAGAAATATTCCCAAAAACTATTTCATTCGCAATCTTTAACTAAATCGTTTGGTTGTAAAAATTATCTACGAACTGACACATCGATCCCGTAGTTCACAATCATACTAATTACGGGAAAAAGGTGGTGTAATTGTGACGATAGTGCACAAATCATAAAGTTACAATTTCCATTGAGGATTTTTTTGTTTATATGATTTTGAACTAGTGTATCGAATTGTAGAGGTCGGTAGGGGCGGCAAAATTTGGATAGCCTACTGGCGGCAAATGTTTGAATCCGCCATTAGTCCATGGCGCTCAAACGGTAAATTCGTTGCGGTTAACAAAAATACTCTAGTAATGACTGCAACTTTTATCGTCAAGTAACTTCGCATTCAAAAGTATGGATAAATGTTACTTATCAACCATCTTTTAGACAACTCACTGAACCATTTCAAATAATTGTTACTTGTGTTTGTACGTCTTTTAGATATTGTGTTGTAACAACAAGATGATATGGCGAAAATAATGACAGCAAGAATCACACTTAAACATTCAAAAGTAACTCCTATCTCTGTATGTTTGTTACGTCTAAACGGCTGAGCCGATCTTGATAAAATTTGACAAGGAAATAGTGTGCATCATGAGGAAGAACATAGACAATTTTTATCGCAATATCCGAAGTCCACTTGTACGGTCGCGGAGACAGCAAAGTCAAAGTCTAAAGTTTTTTATTTCAACTGGGCCTTTGCAGACACTTTTAAAACGTCGTGATTTTAGGGGCACGGTTCCAAGTGGGTTGGTCCTGGAGAAGATACTGGCAAGAAACTCCATGGAAGTATCCATCTTTTCACAAAACAAATTTACAATAATATCTGAGGTCACAGGAGCGGCAGCTATATAGCTGTCCCTTACAATTCATTATTTCCCATATCATCAAGTTTTTATTAGAACCAGCACTGTTGTAATAATAGATTGTCACAAACATATAATAAAATATAAAATATATAGGTGATGTGTCCTATAATATATTACATAAATATATTTAAAACGCTTGTAGATTAGTGTGTAATAGAACAATGGTATATTGTAATGGCATATTTTTAAATATTTTGCCTAAATTAGGGAAAAATTATGAGAATTTTAATCGCTGAAGAACAGATTTTTCAATACACCTCAGATATTTCTCTGATCAAATGGTAATTAAATCTAACTAACCGTCAAATCACGTTAACAACTGCTTGTTTATTGATGATGGGTCCATTTTAGATTAGAAATTTTTGCAGATTTAACCGCATTAAAAACCGTGGGTAATTCTATAAAAATGATCCAATTTCAAATTTTAAAATAAAAAAAAATCACTAGCCATTGAAAATATGTCACAAAAAATTGCTTCAAAATGTTACGTATAAATCCTGTTGTAAAGCTCATTGTATTTATTTATTTTATTTAACAATTAATGCACTAATACATGAGAAATATGAAGTAGGAGCATAAAGTACAAAGGTACTGCTTATTTCTAAAGAAAATGATCGATAGTTGTCGCATTTTTAAACACATTGCTCGCTTACTAAGGTTACTTGAAGATCAACATAGCTAGAACGAAAGAACATATCGCAAATTGACATACGATAATAAACGTAACTTAATAGCACGTTATTGGGTGTGTTCAGTTATTACGCCGGACGACGCTCGACGACGCGGGCGATCACACTAAACCGTTCAGTTATTTGAGCGAGCGTCGTCGGACGATCGCTCTGGTCACTCCGTGAAATAGTAGGGTGAAAGTCGCACTCGGTCGGACTGCTATCAACCGACCAATGACTGTAGTCATAGGATACAGCAGCAGATAATTTGAAATCGTTCGATTGGTCCGGATTGGTCACTCGCGTAACGCAGTTGTAGATCGTTCAATTATTCCCGATGAGCGAGCGACATTCGCCCGAGTGACTTTCGCACCGAAAACTGAATTACTGAACGTAGCCATTAAGTACTACGTTATTAAGTTATCGACAATAAGTGATACGAATCGAGATCCGAAATGTTTTTACAAATAGCTATGCTGCTATTCAAACAATGGATGCCGAAATAGGCTTACTCCGAGCTGTTATAGCAGGCCAGAAATTGAACTGCAAATAAATGATTTCTTTCTTTTTTTCTTCCCAGAAATTTCCAGTATAAGCTGACCTTTCATTGTACGAAAAGCCTATACAGTGCGAGGTCAGCTCGTACTGGAAAATCTGGGCAGTTGTAAGAGTTCGTAGTATGCTCCCTGTATTCGTTACTATGAGAGTATAAATAACTTCTGACGTAAGTATAACATAGATTAAACTTTTTGTGACAACATCTATGTACTACGTACATTTTATTTAAAAATCGTGCAAATAAGGTTTGTATACAAAAATGGCTTAAATCCTCTTAAATCACATTTTTTGCAAGAACTCTCTCGTACTCACCGCTGCATATCAAGCTATACATTTCCAGTATAAGCTGACCTCTCATTGTACGAAAAGCCTATGCAATTCGAGATCAGCTTATACGGGAAATGTCTTTATATGTAGCTGTGTCAAGCTTATAATGAGCCCAGTATGTCAACTACGAAAATACTATTATAAATTCTAAAGTAATATATAATGCGATGCGATATCAGTTTGTATCCTTTTCATGACTAAACGGCTGAACCGATATTGATGAAAATTGACAAGAAAATAGTGGCCATCATGAGGAAGGACATAGACAATTTTTTTTATATATCATCCTATTTCCACGCTGACAGATTCCCGGCACAGCCAGTACGAAATAAAGACATTATATAATTAATTATGTTACTATTCAATTGTAGATATTTGCGCTGCATTTGTGGCACAGCGACTCGTACGCATAGCTACATATCAAGCTATGCATTTCCAGTATAAGCTGAGCTCTAATTATATAGACTTTCCGTTCAATGAGAGGTCAGCTTATACTGGAAAATTATAGCCAGATATGAAGTGATGCGTGCGTGTGCGCCGTGTCGGTGGTACGTAGTACATGTTGTTCTAATAAGCATAATGTATTCTTTTCATTCAACTGTAAGGTTCTCCTGTTTTGTACGTTACCTGTGTTAAATCTAATTTATTGGTATATCTGTGAAAATGGTTGGTATATTATGTACATATTTGAAATTTGTCAACTAATTTGTCATTATATTTTTTTATTTACTGTAATTTTGAATTTTTATTTACTTACCTTCCCACAGTGTAAAACCCCATATTGGTTGCAGATGCAAATTGCAATGCAAAAAATCGAGATCGATTTTACTGTAAAAATCGATAGTTTTAATAATTTTGAGCACTAGAGTAAAACCCTGGCATCGAAACGGCAAGCAGTTTTTTTTTTAATAAAAAAAATATTAACTTTCACCCACATCCAACTCCTAAAAATTACAAAAAATATTTAAAAAGAATTAAACTACTTATTTGAGTTTTGATTACAGTCCATAATTATACATATACCTAATACTAGATTTTTACACAAGTTTCCGTCGATTTACTTTCAATAAATATAGAGCTATAATATATTTTTTTAAATTTCTTTCAGTTTTTTTTTTCTCCACTATAACGTATTAGCTTATAATTTCTTAATTAAACACGTGGAATGCATTGCCTCTTCCTGTGAGACGTGCGCAAACACTGCCTGTATTTAAGAAGCTAGTGAAGGACCATTACCTGTCACAGTAAATTAATTACTAATACTGTTCCCTTATGTATTAGTGTATTTATGTTTGTATATCTCAATATTTTATTGAATTGTAATAGCGTGTATTATATTATTATATTTAAGTATTGGATGTAAGTACAATAATGTACCAGCTTGTACACCTGGACTGCCCATTACCTATTTCTTTTCTGTTATGTCCATCCAAAGGTTGTCTGGAACAGATCGCTGTGCGCGATAAGACCGCCCATTGTACATTAGCTTAAGTGATTCTCAATCCTGTATTTATTACCGGTGTACAATAAAGAGTATAAATAAATAAATAAACAATTGCTTAAACATGCCTTTAAAACGTAATAAACGTAGGGTAGGACGCCCTCAGGCTAGGTGGAGCTCAGACATTTAATACCAGTAGCAGACCAAACATTCGCTTAAAATTACGTAGACATTACCCCCATAGGGACTTACTTATGAAAGGTCAATCCCGGTGTTTTGTCGTAGCTAACACTGTCACACCGGTACGCACAGCACTACACAATTTTATTATAATATTCTACTATCTATTACATCCCAAACAAGTAGATAATATTTTTCATATAATCTATAAAATGCGATTGAACTTATATGTCTTATTATTATGACGGCGCGGGATAAACAAGCTACGCGTCAATTTTGTCTATGAGTGAGTCAGTGTGACAACAGGTTAAAGAACGAGATGCTAGTATCCTGTTGTCGCTTAGTACAAAAGAGATAAAGAATCCTACCCATATAATGGATTCATGTTTGGTCTGCTACTGGTATTATGTGTGAGGTGGAGCGAAGATCTTCGCAGTGTTGCTTGTAACAGCTGGATGAGAGAAGCGGAGGAGCGAGAGGCCTATGTCCAGCAGTGTGCTGCTGCAGGCTGATGATAACATCGATGTCTATAGATACGCTCTGTCATACAAAGGGAAGCTAAAAAAATGAGACGTCAAATTCTAAATTCAACTATGTTCGAATTAAATTTAAATAGAACAGCGATACATGCACTAATGGAATAGCTACTATTAATTTTAAAAAAAATTCAATAGGTACACAAATTAATAAAAAAAATTGTAAACGGCATTTGACTGGTGATCAACCACTCTATTTTTCTGAAAATAGAGTACCTGACAAGTCTCACTTTTTGAGTTCACTAAGCATATCTGTAGACATCGATGGATGATAATGATCCTAATATTTGTGTCATTTAAAATGAACATGTATGCTGTCTATTATGACTCGAGTTTATTTAAGGTTCAACCGTTCTAGTTCGTACTCTGAGTCCGTTTAGTATTTCTAGTTATAAATGAATATTATAGTTTAAAAAAAAACTAAAGAAAACGCTTTTGTCATCCAAACTAAACGTGTATGCAAAATTTCAGCTCAATCGGAAACCAGGAAGTGGGTCAAATTTAACTTCCAAGATTTTTTTCCATAGTTACAGGTGAAGCTAATAAAAGCGTTTAAAAAAACGTTCCCTCTCACTAGGATTTCTCCTGTATCGAGGGTACAGCTTACAAACAAACATCTCACATGCACACACACCCAGACCCGGAACAACTATGTGCAGATCATACAGATATTTGCTCCGTGCGGGATCGAACCCGCGGCACGTAACACAGAAAGCTAATCGCTTACCCACTGCGCCAACCGTGTCGTGAAGATGCTGCAAAATAATATGTTTACCATTGCAAGCAAATTTTATTGTTGATGTTTGTTCTCTTGTGTAGCTGTTTAGGTGTGTATACTGTATAGGCAGGGCGACATTGCGCTGAGGAGTCGCGACAAAATGCTGACAAAAAACCGTCTGCGCTAGCCCTAGTAGTACCAGACAGTCATAAATTAACTTTTTTATTTATTTAATAATTTATGCACACACATGAAGACACAGAAAACATTAAATAGGAGAACAAAGTACAAAGGTACCTACTGCTTATTTCACAAAAGAAATCTCTTCCAGCAGACAGGCTGCGAGAGGAGAATTTAAATCACGAAACTTAACTTTCTTAAGACCCAGGCAATCATAAAACATTATTGGACTTATGTTCCTGATACATATTCTGTGTTGATTCATAGAAGAACGCCACGATGCATGGTGCTACAACTTGATTCATAGAAGTACACCTCGATGCTACGTCTTGATTCATAGAGGTACGCCCCAATGTTTGGTGCTACGACTTGATACATAGAAGTACGCTTCGATTCATGGTGCTACAACTTGATTCAAAGAGCTTCGCACGGGTGGACATTTATTTATATTAAAATTAAACATTTTATTGGTAATTTGTTTACACCTTGTTTACATTCGTAGGGAACCCTTTTTTTTATATAAAATGCAGCCTCTTTCTCAGTTATAATATAGCATTCTACTGGTGAAATCATTTTAAAAATAGGTCGAGTAGTTTTTAAGTTTATTCATTACAAACAAAAATACCTACTAAATCTTTTCTTTTATAATAATTATTGAAGATAGGTAGTTGATAAGGTTCTGGGTGTGTGCATGTGAAATATATGCGAGTAAACTGTACGCACGATACAGGAGAAATCAAAAAGAGGGAAAACGTTCTTTTTAATAATAAAAATAAGTCATGTTTGTAACAATGACGTGACGACGATGCCTCCGCTCCTACAGTCCACTTATGAGAAGCACATGTAGCCATGCGATTGTCCATATCAACACTAATTGTCCACTTGGTTCATCACACCGAATAGATTAGGAAAAACACTATGCTAATAAAACAGCAAGAGAAAAACTTTTTAAAGTAGGTATCTGGAGTACTTATAAATATGTCCGCACTGGTCGGAAACTCGAACGCAAATGAGGGTAAAAATGTAAAAGTCTGCCGCTGCCGAAGCGAGCTATTTAAATTATCCTTACTCCTCGCTGGATTTAACCGTCATTTGACTGGAAAAATAAACCATAACCTGTTAAAATAACTTTTAAGTATGTGTCAACCATAAACCGGGTCAGATAAGTTTGTGGCACTGTAAAATTGTGTCTTTGTCTTTTTTAGCCATTAACAACTTCCTTATGTAATAGTCAGACGGTTTCAGTTAATTCCGTCTTCACGTGACTCTGGCAGAATAGCGGCCACCGGGACAGTAGCCATAAAAAAAAGAAGTTTGTATTAGTTTGTCTCAATAGACAAACACAACAATACAAACAACAACAACATACAACAACAAAATGTGTGTGTGTCTGTGTGTGTGTGTGTGTGTGTGTTACAATTAACATCAGTCGTACAATATAATTTCTAATAATATCACCTCGTCTGTTATTAGATAACATCATCACATTGATCTGCGTAATGTTAAATGCTGTAAGGCGTAGAAGCTTGATTTATAGGAAAAAATTCAATAAAACAATAAAATTGATTAACTTTTTATTTTATTAAATTCCCTAACAGTTATGTTTTGTTAAGATGGCGGCAAACGCAATAACAAAACAAATACATTAATTTATATGAAGAATACATATTAATTTATATAAATTCATTGCATTTGGGGCGTTAAGAACTTATAATACCTAGTTAAACAATTCTCTTGATTCAAAACGATATATGTAGTTTAAAAATATTGAAAACCAATTTATGTGTTACCGAGATTAAAGAGCTTATAACAAAAAAAAATCCTATTCACCCTTTTTTAAGAAATACCTACCCAAAAATATAATATTTTTTTTAAAAGAACATCCCTCATCTCTTTTCGAATCTCACTCGGTCGGTTGATAACGAATAGTAATACGATAATAAACATGTAACGTAATTACAGGAGCCTTAAACATGACTAGAGCATGCTCACAGCTCCGTTATTGTTATCATCAATTTGTCAAATATCAACCGACAATAAGCTAATAGTAGCCAATGACATTTTACAATTAGACGCGTTGCCCGCGCTCTATATTGGCAAGATAAATGCAAGGTAAATGCCCTGCACCGACTGAGAGAATGAGCATGCAGCAGCTAATGCCACGTAACTAAATGTCTATATTCATTTTTCACTAACAACCGACATGGCGTATGGTGGCTTTCCTTTTCTTTTCCCTTCTTCGCGCACTGTATAATTATATGTACTGCTATGTAGCTATAGTAAAGTTTACGCCATTTTGTAGTGCATTTTTTATTTTATTTTTATTTAACAATTTATGTACCTACACACAGAAAGAAGAATAATTACAATTAAATAGGAAAGATGACACAAAGGTACTGCTAATGTTGATTATTGTTGGTGTATGGCCCGTCTATTTGTAAAATGTCATTGATAATAGCTCCTTAGTTTACAAACAGAACCGGAACAACTATCTATAACCCATACAATTAATTGTTCTGTGCGGGAATCGAACTCGCAACACGTAGCGCAGCAGTCGACCGCTCAACCACTGCGCCAATCGTCCCGTCAACCATATATAAGTTTTTTTTTGTTAAACCATATGTAAAAATGTAGTATTTGAACCAGCAAATTAGGCTGCATGCATACTTGCAAACAGTAATCATTTTTAAATATAATAACATTTTTATATCTAGCCTCTTGGCTTTTTAAATAATAATAATGTCTGTTGGTTCAAACCTATTGAAGGTCCCATATTCAGCATTTCAGATTTTGACGTTATCAATCTCAGTAACACAATTTAATTTAAAAATATTCGACAATTCGAGTACTTAATAAAAAAACATAATTTTGCTATTTTGTTATAAATAATAAATGTGTAAAATTCAAGAAATAACAATAGATTTCTGTGTTATATTGACAATACTTTTAAATAAAAATTCGTGTTGTTTTCTCTAAATAACAATGACATGATTTTTAATAACATTTTGATATAAAATAACGATTTCACGATAATGAAAAAACGCCCGCCATTTTCGAATCGATTGGAAACAGATTCTTGGTAAACTCGAATAATTTTTCAAATAGTACCTCATATTTCAAATTATATTTAAAAAAAAGATAAAAGAGAAACAATAAAAAAAATATATATATAAAATAAGTTTAATAAAAAAAACTGATAGAATTAAATTCCACCCCATAGAACAAAAAATATAATCTTTTCGATATTTTTGGAAATATTAATTTGAATTTCCCAAGCATCTATCACAAATCGATAACCAACACACAAAACTAGCAAGAGTTGTGACAACCACTTAAAATAACAATAAAATCTAATCATAATGAGTTCTCAACTAAACAGTAGAAAATACTAACAATTTCTGAAAAAACCTCGCTGTAAAGGTGTGACTGCACTGAGCAGAACTGCACTACAGTCTACGACGCGACGCGGCCAAATATTGTTTACATAAGAATGAGATACACATAGTGTCACGTGTAATCCACGAAGACGCGCCCCCCACAAATTTCTGATGCATCTTTCATGGCTAAAAAGGCCGCTTTAAATGAATCTTATTATGATTCATATTATAAATGTCAAAATGTTCACATAATTTATGACTCTTAATATCATTCGCGTAAGGTTCATATTCAGCAATCATCTGTTTAACAGTTACCATGGAGATTCCCAGGTGAATTGCTAATTGTTGCCTTTTAGGCCTCCAGTTGACTGTAACGCTCTCTCGTGATTAGTCTGTTCATCGTAGTGTGCGTGTGGCATTATCTGTAGAACGCACTAAGCGGCAGCGGCGCGACGCGACACGATTTCATATATAAACAATATTTGGCCGCGAGCTCCACTCAATGTGTCCTTACCTTTAATATTAATGTTTAAAAAAACTTAATAAATACTACATTTAACCTATGAGTCGATAACAAATCTTATACTATAACATAAATAATAGTAGTACAATGACAATTTGGTACAAGACATCCAATTGAGTTGGACAAATTATAAAAAATAATGATTTTTTTTTCTTCATATATTATAATATAATACAATTTCATTGGGGTGGGTAGTTAAGAGCTCTTTACATTATGATCAAGTAATTTTTTTTAGTATAATTCATGTTGACATTAAACTTTTTTAACGATTTTTATGATTTGTCAATGGGAAAGTGACTAAAGTGACCATTTTATACCAGAGCCAAATAGAATACAGTGACGCTTACATAATAATTGATACTTTTCAATGTTGTTGTAAGTACGGGAGATGACGAGCCATGTTCTTCGATTTCAATGTTTTGTAATATTTAGAAAAATAATTAACAGAATTTTTTTGTGATTTTATCTGACGTCACTGTAAACTTTATATTATTAGTAAATAATATATTTAAAGGAAATGATCTAACTTAGTCTATACAAATGATAATAAAAAAAAATTTCGTCAAAAATGTCCACGAGCAAAATCAATTGATTGGTGCCCAAAAACGGTCTCACCAAAAGCAATATTCGAAAACTAAAGACTGAAAAAGAAACCGAATTATTTTGATACGAACTTTCTGTACCTTATTCACGAAAATAAATGATTTTATATTTATTTCGTACAGTTTGCAGTAGGAAACTATCTCGAAAACATTTTTGGGATCATAATGAATAAATTAAAATGTTTTATTAATGTATCTATACACGATATGAATGAAACGATTTAAACTTAGACAAATAAGATAACTTCTATATTAATGATAGTGTGCTGAATACATGTTAGCAGATCGATAGGTTAAAAATAAAGTTTTGGATCATAGTTACTGGATAAACACCGCAGCTAAGTTTACACCACTTTTAACCACAATATTAACCGGTTTACGGAACAAAGTTCGTAAAATGCGTTTTGTTTCAGCAACCGGTTGCAGACGGTTTTTGACACCTACTTTAAATGTGCAATGGCAATGATGCAGTCATAAATACACATAAGTATTGAAAAATTGGTCTTCGCGGATTTTACAGGTTAATTACGGTTTTTATTAACACTCTTTTAAAGTTTGCACTCAGATTGAAATAACCAACAAAACTAATAAGAACCGGTTATGACCGGTTATTTTAAAACCGGACATCAGAAGCCGAAAATACTTTTTAGATATATCTTTCCCTGCTAACATGCAATCCAGCATAACATTAATATCTACTAGATAGAGGAACAAGTGATTATAAATATATTCATTTTTTTATATTCGCGATATTATATCTACACCTTAAATATACTTACAATACGCTATACGACGGTTTTCATAGATTTGACAGCTATTCATATATCATATACAAATATATATAAATTTTTCTTGTATAATATTTCCTTGGTGCTAAGGAAAAAGGGGTTAATCAAGAAACATTTTTTTTCAATACAGAGTTCAAAAGAAAACATCCTTGTTTTATTAAAAATCCAAAATTAGTTTTACATAAATCTATTATGGATTTTAATATTATATAACTTAAATATAATAAAACAAAGAAGAGTTTTCTTTTTTATCCTGTAGTGAATTTTTTTGATATAGGTATGACTTACTCCATTTTTCTTGGCACCACAGATTTAGTTTCGCACCGATGACGAAATATGAAAAATGTATGTTTTGGTGTGATAGGATTTAAACTAGCGCCTCTAGTGGTCAATTGTAGAACTAGTAACGAGTAGTTCAAATGTCGCTTGGTTTTTCTAGCGTACGCTTTGTGGTTTGTGACGTACGTTCGTCAGTTCAGTTATAACATACAGGATATTTTTTTATGTAGTGCGCAAAATTTGCAGAGTGATTCAGTGTCCGTTCCCAAATGCAACCGCAGTACTAAAATTCACTCCAAAACAAAATAAAAAATTGATTTTGTATGGTTTGCGCTAGTAAATTATGCGTGTCCCCCATACTAAGTCGAATTTTCGTTTTGTTTCAAAGTGTATCCCAATACTGCGATTGCATTTAGGTACAGAGACTGAATCATTATACAAATTATATGCACTACATAAAAAAAATCTCTCACCGCTAGGAGCGCTAGAGTGCAAATCCGCTGTCAATGTTTTTAATATTATATTCGATATTTGATTTATTTCAAAATATTAGTCGATAAATCGACTGAGGAATTTGGTTCATAGTGGTGTTCATTACTGTTGCTATACAAGAAATATTTTAAACCAAATAATTTTCAACGATTTGATAATATCTGATTGTGAATATTACATAATAAAAATGTTGAATAAGGTATTAAGCGCGGCAGGCCCAAAAGGAGATGGCGGGATGAGCTGGACATTTACATAAAGGATTGGCCCCAGATCGCAACGGCCCGGGAGAAATGGAGAGAGGGGATGGCCTTTGCCCTGCAGTGGGACATTACAGGCTCATAATAAGCCTCGACCAACATCTTATGAGGCTCTCGTTGGGGGCTGGATCAAGAGCTTGATACAGAAAGCGGTACTCCTCGACACGGCACGCATTGTGAGGAGGTTCCTTTCCATGGAGCCCTAGCCGCCGGTAGCTTGGACCCTGTTCCCGATACCAGTGGACTATAATTACTACCCCTGCGGTCCGAATTGCGATAAAAGTATTAATATCGCGAGTCCGAACAAATTTAATAGTCACAAAATATAAGGGCTATTGAGTAATAATAATAATTGTGACTGGTCAGATTCTCTATATTATCACTTTTAGCGCGATTCGGACCACAGGGACCATTTTTTTTTTTTTGTAAAAATATTTATTTATTTAAAACAGTAGGTAAGTATGTGATTAATTGAATAAAGGGAATAATAATAAGGTTATCAATTATCAAGCCCCTAAATTATTTAGTTAAAGTCGAGAGAGGCAAATCTCGAGTCGGTAGGAAAAACAAATAAAATATAACCTATTTCCTATTGTGAGATTTTTTCCCAGAGTTCCAGTTTAAAGCCGTAAAATACCCAAACAGCTGACTCCGCAGATAACATAATAATTATAGCGAGAATATTTTTTATTTATTAAGCAGTTGGTCCCGGTTGTCATACGAATACCTTTGACAGTCGTTACGGGAGTCAGCAACCCAAAAAGACTGACAACTGGTCTAACCTTAGGGTATCAGTGTCTCCCAGTAATTGGGTGGCGGAGGTCAGATGGCAGTCGCTCCGTATAAAATACTGATACTCAGCCGCATCTGGTTAGACTGGGAGCCGACCCCGACGTAGTTGGGATGAAGGTCAGGCAGATGATGGTAATTTCTTTTTATTGCTATCTGTACCCGGCTTGCCTTGTTATCTCTTTCTATTTCCCGTGCGCGCGCACACGTTCTTACCAAAGTTTCATGGTTAACAAATGAATGGTATAGGAACGCATAGAAGATGAAAAACAAACATTCATTTTTATATGGTAGATTATCTTCGGTTCAAAATCAAATATATTTCATCTGGTTCAATATTATTTAGGTTCAAAATATATCCTGTATTTATGAACTACGCTATACTTTACTACATAATTGTCTTCAACCAGAAGGCCTGCTTACAAAATAGCGAGTGATAAAAATATATATTATATGTATCGTTAAAACTCTAATATATTTCTCTACTATATATTTATATCTAAGACTATAATAATATATTAATAAAAAATGATTATATATTACAACTATAAACTCTAAATTACAATTTGAGTTATTTTTTTATAATACTCGATAGTTTTTTTAATCTATGGAAATGTGCATCCTGTTTTGTTTAATCTGTCTTCCGGTTTATACAGGCTGTTGTTTTAAATTTCGAATGTTTTTAATTAAGCTTATAATTATAAAACTGCTATACCGTTTTTTTACATAACTATTGTCTATTTATGTGTAATACTATTCTAATTTAGAAACTAAAACAGAGATTTATTATCTGTCAATAAAGAAACTTGGCTTGCACTGCCGTGCTTCCAGATTTGAAACAACAGCCCGTTTCGCTCAACACAACATACATCAGTCATAACTATATTAAACTAAATAAAAAATAAAAATAATCAGTTAACTAACAATAGATGACCGACTATAGTTCTTCTCTAGAAAAATATTTTCTTGATGAGAAAAAAGATACGCCGGACGACGCACCGATCGTCCGGGTGATCCAATGACATTTTACAAATAGACGCGTTGCCCGCGCTCTATATTGGCAAGGTAAATGCCCTGCACCGACTGAGAGAATGAGCATGCAGCAGCTAATGCCACGTAACTAAACGTCTATATTCATCTTTTTCTAACAACCGACATGGCGTATGGTGGCTTTCATTTTCTTTCCCTTTCTTCGCGCACTGTATAATTATATGTACTGCTATGTAGCTATAGTAAAGTTTACGCCATTTTGTAGTGCATTAATGTTGGTGTATGGCCCGTCTATTTGTAAAATGTCATTGGGATGATCACACAAAACCGTTCAGTTATTTGAGCGGACGTTGTCGGGCGATCGCTCCGGTCACCCCGTAAAATAGTAGGGTGAAAGTCGCACTGCTGTAAACCGACCAATGACTGTAGTCATAGGATCCAACAGATATTTTGAGGTCGTTCGATTGGTCGCTCGCGTAACGCAGCTGTGGATCACCCGAAGCCGTTCAATTATTCCCGATGAGCGAGCGACATGCGCACGAGTGACTTTCACACCGAAAAATTATTTACTGAACGAATCGCTATAAAATGGTCATATATTTGTATGACCATATCTATTTCTATTCTTCCAAGAATAGACAAAGCTCTTTCGAAGTGTAGACTCGTGCTTCTACGTAGACAAAGACAAAATAATCTTTCTATAGCAACGAGAAAGTAGTTTGATGTAGTTATTCTACCAAATCCCACCAAAGAGTAGAAATATTTCTACAACCTGACATTTTGTCTATTCTTCCGTAGACACAACCCTTTTCTATGGTGGTCATGCTACGTCTGCTGGACCGGTTAGAAAGAGATAAAAGTACAGATTAAGTACTGTGTGAAAGAGATAGATTTTCAACGATATGTTTACTTAGTAAATCATTTTCAATCAAATGTTCAGAGTCTAGTCTTCATTTTAGCACGCTTTTATTAACTCGCTTGCTTGTCTGTCTGTTCGGTTATTTTTTTAACACGCTTTTATTAGCTTCACCTGTAACTAACTATGTAAGAAAATCTTGGAAGTTAAATTTGACCCACTTCCCGGTTTCCGATTGAGCTGAAATTTTGCATACACGTTCAGTTTGGATGACTAAAGCGTGTTCTATAGTTTTTTTAAACTATAATATTTTATTTTTAAATGCTGTTGTTCATGACAACGTTTTACAGCGTTTATTTAGTGTTTAGCAATGCTAGAAGAACTATAGTCAGTCAAATTCTCACACATACATTATAATCAATTTCTATTGAATTTTCCAAAAAAGTAAACAATTTTTCACTATCATACATTAAGTAGTTATGTCAACATTTAATTACGATAAGATTATTTTTAACTGAATTGTGTGATTGTAAAAAAATTGACAATTCCTTGTTTACATTTTTGGGAAGGCCAAAAAATTTGACAGTTCTTTGTTTACATTTTTGGAAAGGTCAACAGAAACAGACTATAGTCATTTTCTCCGTCAATTATATTAATGTTGAGATTATTTAGTCAATCCGTTTTTATAACAATGTTCAAAATGTATGAAAATTTGTTTTTTTTTTCTAAGTATTAAGTGTTGTTTGGTCATAGCTTAATTCTCATAATATTGTAGGATATTGACCCGTGTCTTAGATATCAATTTTCAAGGTTATATTTGTAGAAAATACCTCTATGTTTTTATACAAAATCGAAGCAAATGAGGCCGAAAATTCCACAAATTCTTTATAGTTTTACTTCAAAAAAATTATGGATATACAGCTGACGTTAATCACAACTTTATTCCGAGGTTTATAATAAAAGAGAACAATAATTTTCAAGTTGTTTTACTATAGGACGACTGCTGTAAGCTTGACCCTTCCGATAGTTTGCGGGACGCGAGGGGGGAGGGAGTGTGACGTATAAACCCACCCAGCTGGTAACCCTTTCGAAATCGACATAGTTGCCAGTGCAGTAAAAAGTCTTGTTAATTATTTTTTCGTGTTTGTTATTTTTGTTTCTATTTTGATTTTTTAAGAGCTGTCAACTATGTCCTGTGTCGAATAAAATTCAATTCTATAAAAATCTTAAATTTGATTATTGTAGTATGCTTTTAACTCAATACTTTAATTGGGGTGTTTGAGTGTGGCGTCATTTCTGTTATATGTATGTCTATGTTATCTTTATTAAAATTGAAAGCCATCGGAAGGGCTGTGCTTACAGCGGTCGAACTACAGGTATGTTCCACTCTTTGACTGCCTACCAGATTTATTTAAGCCTTCAAATCTTTAAGAAAAATTAAAAATAAATATACACGCAAGTTCGCTATTATTCTCCAAAGATAAATAATATTTCCTGAACTATACAACAGTAGACATCGGGTACCTTCGGGCAAATAAAGTCGTGATCTTTGTTAAGTTAATCCACAGCGATTTCAAACACTAGAGTTTCTGTACCTTCGTCAGCACCATATAGTCGAGCCTGACACGGGTCGCGGCCACGTCCCGCGCGGATCACGTGGCGCCGGCGTCGGGCGCGTCGGGCGCGTGCGGCGCGTGCGGCGCGTGCGCGTCGGGCGCGAGCGCGTCGGGCGCGCGCCGGGCCGCCACGATGGTGAGGTCGGGGCGCGTGCGCATGAGTGCCGAGGGCGACGCGGGCGCGCACGCCGCCTCGCCGCCGCGGAGTGAGTCTAGGCTGGCCACGCGGATTGTCGGCCATTTGCCACCTGAAATTCGGATACCTAAGGATTTATATAATGACTGATGTTAAAAAAATTACTCTAGGAATTTCGTGAAGTTGTTGTACCCATCATTATGAACAACTTTTACTATAGGACGAATAAAATTAGCTGTTCCATACATTTGGTCGAGTAATATTGATTAATTTGTATTGAACAGCTGGTTTTATTTTCGAGATTTTTTCGTCCCATAGTAAAAGTTGTTCATAATGATGAGAACAACAACTCCGCGAAATTCTTAGAGTTAAATTTTTAACACCTCGTATACGGAATTTCTTTTAATATTAAATTATGTTATGATTTGTTTTTAAGTTTAAAAAAAAACCATTCAGGGCGACCACCCTTTCAACATAATGTCTTCTTAACGTAAGTAAATTTTGAATCAAAAAATACAAGTTGTAGGTAAATCCATGTTTATTTTTTAAAAAAAATTGTATTACATGCTTTTTTATGAAACAAGTGTGTTTTGTATATTTTGCGTAAAATTAAACAAAAATTCGATAGTATTATAGTATTTTCCATTCAGAATTTGCTTAGGCTAACGTCATATTATGTCAATAACATTCGTGTTTGGCCCTCAGAGCAAGTGAGTTCGTTGCCGTCGTTTTTACCAATGTCATCTCCGTACGTAGCGACGTTAGTTCTAATTTTGGTCACCGGGTCAGATAAGTTTGTGGCAGCACTATAATAACATAACCGTCAAAAAACCCCCGACTCCAAATAGAAAAAGAGTTGTAACTTTTGAACGACTGAACAGATTTTCTTGAAACATAGCCAAGACGATACTCGATTAAACTAGCTTTCAATTAAAAAAACTGCATTGAAATCGATCCTTCCGGTTTGGATCTACGATGCCACAGACAGATAAGATAAAATTTATTCCAAATTACAATACAAAATAAATCATAATTATAACATAGGTATCATACTGATAGGCCTGCACTAGGATAAACCTGTGCCACAGGCGGCAGGACTGCTTACAGTACTGTACTTAAAAGGAACAAAGTTTTTAACAATATTTTCACTATTCATATTCACTATTAATATTTTCAATATTTTATTAGCAATCTTAAGATACTCAGATACACACTTACAAACTTATAACACCCCTCTTTTTGTCGGGGGTTAAAAGTAATACTTACTGGCTGAAGCGGGTGCGGCGGGCGGGGGCTTGGTGGTGTCATGTGTAGTGATCACCGTCGCGGGTATCGGCTCCTCGTCCGTCACGGTGCCGATTAGGATCTTCTTCATAGGCTGATGATAAAAAAAGAAAGTCAGAATCTGTCAAAATCTATATACCTAAATGAATCCCTATTTCTAATTCTTTTTCTGTTGTGTTTGTGATAATTGTAAGGAGAAGGTAGGTATGGTAGATAGAGTAGGTATGGCAGATAGGGTAGGTATAGTAGATAGGGTAGGTATGGTAGATAGGGTAGGTATGGTAGATAGGGTAGGTAGGTAGGGTAGATAGGGTAGGTATAGTAGATAGGGTAGGTATGGCAGATAGGGTAGGTATAGTAGATAGGGTAGGTATGGTAGATAGGGTAGGTATGGTAGATAGGGTAGGTATGGTAGATAGGGTAGCTATGGCAGATAGGGTAGGTATACTACATAGGGTAGATAGGGTAGGTATGGCAGATAGGGTAGGTATACTACATAGGGTAGATAGGGTAGGTATGGCAGATAGGGTAGGTATACTACATAGGGTAGGTATGGTAGATAGGGTAGGTATACTACATAGGGTAGGTATGGTAAATAGGGTAGGTATGGTAGATAGGGTAGGTATGGTAGATAGGGTGGGTATACTACATAGGGTAGGTAGTGTAGATAGGGTAGGTAGTGTAGATAGGGTAGGTAGTGTAGATAGGGTAGGTATGGTAGATAGGGTAGGTAGGGTAGATAGGGTAGGTATAGTAGATAGGGTAGGTATGGTAGACACCTGTATTCTATGCAAATAAATATGTCTTATTTCTTAGGCTAGGGTAGGTAGTTAGGGTAGATAGGTGGGTAGGTAGGAAGGTAGGTGCACAGTTTTTTTTCTGGCGGTACGAAGTTCGCCGGGTCAATAGTACACACAATAAAGAAGAAAGATAAAAAAATACAGAATATTTTTTATGTAGTGCGCATAATTTGTAGAGTGATTCAGTCTCTGTTCCTAAATGCAACCGCAGTATTGGGATACACTTTAAAACAAAACGAAAATTCGACTTAGTATGGGCGACACGCATAATTTACTAGCGCAAGCCATACAAAATCAAATTTTGATTTTGTTTTGGAGTGAATTTATATACTGCGCTTGCATTTGGGAACGGACACTGAATCACTCTGCAAATTCTGCGCATTACATAAAAAAGTATCCTGTATAAGCTGTCTATAAAAAATATTAAATATTTCTCGACTAAATGTATGGGGCCGCAGATATTTATGTTATCAAATATAGTCCGATTTAGTTGCTATTAGGACTGTCAGATGCGAAGATCGATATGAAGTTGTCTACAGAATGCGAAAATTTTCGTAGAGTCAACATAAAAATTTCCTCAACTTGTTATCATTCAATCATTCATAACCATTCATTAGTGAATTTATTTTTGTTTTAGGTTAATTTTCCAATCAATTTTATTTAAATTTTATGTGTTATGTACAAGATGGATACAGATTATATAAATAAATGAAATATTTTTACAATTAAACAAACAACAACATGAATGTAATATTAAATTAAAGATTAAAGATAACATTGTAGATTGTATGATATAAATAAACAATTTTACAACTAAAACGTACTATAATCTGGCAGTTCTTCTACACCACTTAATTTAAATTAGGTAATTCATTCATTCATTCGTTTCCATTCACATCTATTTATGCTAACCGTACAGCCGATTTTTGACGTTATTACGAATGAAGTTCGCAAAGTTGCGATCCTAATACCAAAAAAATCGGATTATACATACCTTTTCTATCGTATTGGTGCCGGGCGGCGCCGGCGCAATTTTCCGCGAAGGCTTAGTGGCGCTCGCGCTGTAGGTTCGCGACCGTACCTTCAATGACGGGTCCATCTCGATTGGAATTGGCTCGAAGTCTGTAACAATATGACGGCATTGCAAAACGTCGCTAAAGCTCGCGAATGCGTGTGTTGACGATTTTCATGCCGTAATGCGCAAGAGTGGCGTCACTGATCAAAAGACGCCGCGATAGCACCAACAGCATTATGCAAATGATTGCATCCCTTAACAATTGTCTCATATAGGCACATGGGGTGGGACTCCTTACGGGGAAATTGCAAAATTGTGTTTTATTTATAATTACTAACAAAGATCTTAAGAAAACTTACTAATATTTATGGATTTCTTTATATATTTTATATTCTATAAGGGAGTATCATAATACGTGACGTCACGACACATAAGCCCAAAACCCCAAGTCTGCTAATTTCTTCTATTTCAATCGTGTCAGAATGATCTCGTAATTGTTGGTTTTTGCAGTATCGTTCAATCGATTTTGACTTCTATTGCGTAGGAAATAAAAGTAAAAATCAGTAAATTGCGAGTTATCAAGAGTCGTTCTATAGATTTTGACTCCTATTACCTACGCAATAGATGTCAAAATCGGTTGAACGACATTGTAAAAACAGGATTGAAATAGCATAATTATGGCCCTGTCTATTTGCGCATATATCCTTGAATATTATTATTATTTTACCTTTCTCCGGCACTCCAAAGTCAGCAACATGGGCGGCTAAGTTAGCGATGCTGACGCCTAGCGCCTGCGCAGCCGAGTCCAAGGACACCTCTCCCCGCTGCAGCCTATCGAGCACCTCTGTGGGTCCCTTAGCTTGCCAGAAGTCGCGGACCGCCCTGGGGGTGAGAACACCAGAATTGGATGAACCGTTTACAATTCTGAAATCATATAATAATAGCAATTTTGATTATGACTTGCGTTAACGGTGAAGGAAAACCATCGTGAGGAAACCTGCACCCGAGAGGGCCTCATAAAGTTCTCGATGGTGTGTGTAGTCCGCCAACCCGCACTAGGCCCGCGTGGTGGACTAAGGCCTAACCCTTCTCATTCTGAGAAGAGGCCCGTGCCCAGCAGTGGGACAGTAATGGGCTGAATTTATTTATTTTATTTGTACATAATAATATTATTATTTTTTACGAAATATGTAAAAAATAATTTTATTATCTTTTTTGATGGTGTGTGGTTTCGGACTAAATACAGGATATTTTATTATGTAGTGCGCACAATTTGCAGAGTGATTCAGTGTCCGTTCCCAAATGCAACCGCAGTACTAAAATTCACTCCAAAACAAAATACAACTTTGATTTTGTATGGCTTGCGCTAGTAAATTATGCGTGTCCCCCATACTAAGTTGAATTTTCGTTTTGTTTTAAAGTGTATCCCAATACTGCGGTTACATTTAGGAACAGAGACTGAATCACTCTACAAATTATGCGCACTACATAAATAAAATCCTGTATATACCATCTTCGAGTCTTCTATCGTTTCGGCATGACCTATTCTTTTCTATAGCAGCTTATCAACCTTTAGCAGGATGTCCTGCAATCGACACACTATGTAAGGCATGTTGTTGCAGTCGATCTCTATATCGCCCATGTAACGTGCTGTAGCTGACTTTAGCAATTACCCTACTTTACCATCAGCAGGATGTCCTGCAACCGACACAACCTGTAAGGCATAATAATGCAGCCGTATACATATCTATATCTCCCATATAATATGCCGTAACTAACTTCTAGCATTTAGAAAAAAAGAAGAAAGAATAAAAAGAAAAATCACAAGTTCCACATAGGACAACACTACAGCCACAAGAAAATATCACAAAAGTAGAATTTTACATTGATAACTAAATGTGTTGTCGATCATACCCACGCAGAAAAGGTTACCAACTCAGTATGCGCTAGGTATGGGACACCCAGCGCTACCGTACCCTACTACCCCTACCCTACTACCCTAATATCTTACCCTACTATCCTACCCTACTTTACCATCAGCAGGATGTCCTGCAATCGACACACCATGTAAGGCACGTTGATGCAGTCAATTTCATACAGAGATTGACTGCATCATATAATATGCCGTAACTAAACTTCAAGCATTTACCCTACTTCACCATCAGCAGGATGTCCTGCAACTGGTTCTCACCTGTAAGGCCTGTTGATACACCCATATACGTCTCGATATCGCCCATATAACGTGCCGTAGCTCACTCCTAGGATTTCTGCTGCTTGTTTCATTTCCAGCTCTTTCAGACGAACTGACTCCATTACCTGGATATGGAAAAACATTCGAAATCTAAGGAAAGTGTTACATTTATAGCTTTTAAAAGAACTGGAGGATAATTCTCGTTTCCTGCGAGATCATCTCGAAATCGATATTTCACTTCGAGCGCTTTTTCGAATGTTCTGTTCTGTTCTGTGGGCCGAGCACGAATGTTTTGACGTAAACGGTTAAAAAGAGACAATAATTATTTACCCTCTTAACATAGTTCTCCTCCCAGAACTGTGGTCTTCTCCCATGCTGTAGGTAGTCGCTCAGCTTCACCACATCCGTGAACCGAGGGTCCGTGGGACCAGACTTTGGGCCTACTGTTGCTGCTAACAAAAACAAAAAGGATATTTATTATACAATTATTTTTTTAAATGTACTCATATTTAAAACAAGGAAAGAAAGAAAAAGATATATTTCTGACTCGGACTCGCACAGGAAATTTCAAAAACATAGAGAGAAAAAATTAATAAATAAAAAATGTCCTGCACGAAGTTAAAAATGACCCCTATCTCACTCAGCATATACAGGGTTATTTGTAATTCAATTATAGTGCTTTAAGGGGTGCAAGTACTTATTAATATGAACAACTTTTACTTTGGGACCAACACATATATCGAGAAAATAATATTAAACTTTTCATATATTTTGATAGAGCAAGGTTGATCTTTTGTATGAAAGGTTTGGTTTTTTTGCGATTTCAGGGTTGGTCCCTTAATAAAAGTTGTTGATAATGATGAGTAAAAGCAGGGGTCCTATTTAATATAGAGAATGTATAATAAATAAAAAAATCTCCTTTATAGAAGAAAAAAACGCCATACATATACCTACATACAACGTGTATCTGACACGCGTGGTCATATTTAAGGGTGTGGATCAGACCATCAAACTGAACAACTTTCTCTATGGGATCGACATCGTAATCGCGAAAAAATAATCAGCTGTCCCATACAATACTTCAATACCTACTCGACCCAAAGTTATGGGAGAACTGATAATTTTTTCGCACCCTTAGGGTCGTCGCTCACACGAGCTAGAGTCGAGGCGGCGTCGAGGCGCGGGCGCACAAGCGGCGCGCCGCTTCTACGTTTTCCTTAGGAATAAATGGCAGTGCGCTCATATACTAGAGTCGCGGCACGGGCGAGGCGGTGGCGGCGCGGGGGCGAGGCGGAGGCGCGGCGGGGGCGCTGTGGCCGACGGCGACGCGACTCCACCGCCATTTTGTGATTGTTTCGGGCGGAGATGCGTTTTTTGAATTGGAATGTGTGAAACAAGCATAGTCGCCCGCGCCTCGACCCTACATAGAGACCACGCCTCTACGCCGCCTCGACGCCGCCGCGACCTCGCCTCGACTTACCAGTGAGCGACGCCCCTTAAATGTGACCACGCTTTTCTGATACTCGTTGTATATCCGGCAGTGAACCTCGGCTGATACTCACGCCTGGCCAGTTGCGACAGCTGAGCCTTAGCGAGCTCGACCCTGAGCTCCGCGGCGGACACTGTGGACGCGGCGGCTGACGACGATGATGAAGCGGCCGCTGATTGTCGCGTTGGGACGCTTTCATTTGATTCTTCATCTAGACATAATAACTTGGGTAATAAATATCGCGTATGAATTCGCCGCTAGAGGCGCTAGTGTAGCGTGAGGTCTGCAGTCAAATGTCAGTGTTTGTGAGTGAGCAAAGCGGGTTTATTTCTAATTAGAATAATGTTGTGAATATTTTGCAATACCTGAGATTAATTATGGCATATGTGAGTTACGGGTCAATAAATGACAGTGATTTAAAAGCGGAGCAATTTTTTTTCCTTCCCTCTTCGCATCACTGCGGCATGCTTGATATCTTTACAGTACGGTTTTAAGGTATTAAATATGATTTAAAAGTAAACTTTGTTTTCGCGCCTGTAATAACAAACTTTGACAGCTATACTTCAGAAACGTACTCGACAGTGGCGCCCACTGGTGAGCACAAAAACTGTAGCCAGTAGAATAGAATTGAATTAAGTGTCGAAAAACAGCCATTAGTATTGTTCAGAACATATGGGTATGTAACGTAATCCTGGCTTGTCCTTCATCGGAACAAGCTAGGGTATTGTACAAATAGTAGGTACTCTTAACTCAGATGGTTGGTGTCTGAATGTGAGGTAGTTGCGCGGTGCGGGGGGATTACCAAAAATGGTAAAGTTATCGTTATAACGTTACATATAGCGTTATAACGTTATATATAGCGTTATAACGTTACATATAGCGTTATGACGTTACATATAGCGTTATAACGTTACATATAGCGTTATAACGTTACATATAGCGTTATAATCGTAACGTTCATTATAATTTAAAGGTAATCCGCGCCTTGATTACGTAACAAAAATCTGACAGCCACAGCGACCAACAAACAATGCATCCCTTTCTCGCTTATAGATGTTTTCATAAGAGGAGACGGAATAGGACGTTTATTTGCGACAGCAACTGTCATATTTATCATACGTAATCAGACGGCCGGTCCCTGCTCCCGATGAGATCTACTAAATGCTGTTTCGAATTGATTCTGGACGGTATTGGGACCAAATCCTGGCAATGTCACTATATTAATTAACCTTTAAGAAACGTGTAAAAGAGCATTATCTCTCCTTGTCATAATACCTTCTGTTTGCAATTTATGTACCTATGTATGTGTTTGTATTTATATATGTATATTTTTATATTTATGTGTATTTGTTTGAAGTGCCCTTTTACTTATGTTTATATTAATAGACTTAATTTCTAGTTTTGATCTATTCTTGTACATCGCTGTCTACATTTCGTGTTTTAAATTCTCCTCTCGCAGGTCTGCTGGAAGAGATTTCTTTTGTAAAATAGCAGTACCTTTGTGCTTTGTTATCCTATTTAATGTTTACTGTGTTTTTTCATGTGTGTACATAAATTATTAAATAAATAAATAATGTCGTTTGTCATCCGCTTACCTGCACTATTATCGCCATCCACCCTCAATTTCGTATGCAGGAAGGAGCCGATATCCGCCGGTGCGTCCGCCCACTCATCGTCCGACGCGTCCCGGGACGTGGACCCTCGGGACGCGGACGTCATGCCCCATCCTACCACGCGCTCTGCCGTTATGTCCTGGGGTTCATAGATTCGCTATACAAGAATTTAGTTTAAAAATCATCCTTAAGTATCAATTTGTATAGAATTAGAGATGGGCCGAATGTTTTAAGCAACGGTTTTCGGTAATAACTGGGGGCTACCACGAATGTTTTTGACGTATCGTAACGGTAACGTAAGCAAATTTTTGTTCTCAGTTCTTTTTTTATATTGTTCTCAGTGTCTGTTTATTTTTACATTTTTTACTGTTTAAAAGGTTAGTTTTAATTTTATTTCTCTCTCGTGTGTTGTCACTGTCCGTGCTGAATAAATGTATTTTCTTTCTTTTCTTTTCTTTTCTTCAAATTTAGAATGAAAAGTACAATAATTCTCTCGTATTTTTGTTTAATTTTACGCAACATACACGCTTGTTTCATGAAAATCTAAAAGTACCTAACTGCATGTATTTCAAAAAAATATCATGGATTTAATGTTACTGATTCAAAGTCTGCTTACGTTAACGTTACGATACGTCAAAAACATTTGTGTTTCGGTCGAAAATTCGGATTAACGAATAGGGTTGTTCTTTTAAAAAATGGATAAGTATATTATAATGCTTAAAAACAGGTAGATAAAGGAAGGATGCGATATTATAAGTTATTAATAAGTTCATAAAATAATTAAAATCGAAGAACAATTGGCGGAGTTATACTCTGTTGAAGTTTTTGGATAAGGTTATCCGTCCTTTTCCCGCAAAACAGAATTACATGTTAATTTACTAAGACATTTTATTAATTCATGACGTCACAACCATAGTAGCGTCATCTGTCTATTAAACAGGTGGCCTAAAAAGGCCGCTTTAGATGAATCACAATATGATTCATATTACAAATGTCAAAATATCTACTTAATTGACAACTCTTAATGTCATCCGCATAAGATTCATTAATTCAGTAATTATCTGTTTGACAGTTACTATGCAGATCAGTAGATGAATTGATCAATGTGGCCTTTTTAGGCTGTTTGAAACACTTATTAGACTTTTTTTAATATTTAATTTATTTATCCACTATTGGTTTTTCTGATAAAATGCAATTTTGCTTTAAAAAAAATCCAGCCAACTATCGGAACCTATTCGATTATTGTCCAATGTCCATACATCACAAAAATGCTAACAATATTCATTCAATTCATTTGCATTCGATAACAAGAATAACAGAACAGCATTACAATATTGATCGATAGATTTATCATTGCACAGTTAATTTATAACAACATGAAAATAATGTAAATTTAAAAGATTTATTTCAATAAATTATACCTACTTAAACAAGAAGTTTGTAACATTTAAAATAATAGGAATGCTTTTCAAAGACACTGTTCTTTTTTTAAATTGCTTTGACATCGAATATTTCGTCGTACATTATAAGTATATAGTGCCACAAACTTATCTGACCCGGTCGTGGCATCGCTGCCGTCGATTTTACCAATGTCATCTCCGTACAAAAATGACATTTTGGTGTCATTTATGTTCCGTAGCGACGTTAGTTCCAATTTTGGTCACCGGGTCAGATAAGTTTGTGGCACTTATAGAAGCAACATTCGACCCATCTCTAGAAATAGATGAATGACAACTTACTAGGTTTCCATGTTGCCATTCTTGATCTCTTTCCCTGTAACAAATAAATATTTTTTATATGTACCCACAGCTACATTTTACCAGTATAAGCTGGCCTTTCACTGTACGAAAAGCTTATACAGTGCGAGGTCAGTTCATACTGGAAATGTCTGGGCAGTTAAATTTCTGCCCTGCTATAATAATAATAAGAGTTTGTAGTAAGCTCCCAGGCCAGCGTGGTAGTAGTAAGAGGTAAGCCCTTCTCATCCTGAGAAGCCCAGTGGGACAGTAAGGGGTTATCCATAAAGTACGTCACACTAATTTCGTGATTTTTTTACCCCTCCCCCGTCCTTGTCACAGTTGATCACATTTGTGAGACCTCCCTAATGTGACGTCACATTTTTTGCAATTTTACACCTAGAAATTATTAAATTAAAACAGCAGTTTCGAAATTACCTAGTTTTATTTCCATTTTAATTATTTTTTAACATAAAATAAATCAATTGCCATACAGATAGAGATGGAAATATTTTTAAGTTTTTCGTCAATTGTTCTGGCATTTTAACACTTAGATGTATTCCATTTTGAAATGTGATGTCACGAAACTTAGAACCCACCCCTTGTCACATAATGTCACACTTCGTCGACCCCCTCCCCCCTTAACGTGTGACGTATTTTATGGATGGTCCCTTACCATGAGGCGTGCCGTAAGCTAGTTTGCCATCTTAGTAGTATGAAAAAGATGTAAAGTTACTTACGATTTAATAATGCTATGACATTCGTCATCTGTGTGTTCTGTTCCGCTTGCATGTCGCTGCCGCTTCGGACTTGGAGTGTCTCTACAAACAAATGTTCACTTTAAAATTCACATTCGACAAAATACACACACGCAAACTCATTTACTGCTTTGCTCGACATCCGTATGTCATAACCGGGATCCAGCAGAATATCAGCGTCAGGTGCCATAGTGGCACATGCTGAGCTGGACACCCATTTGCTACAGCTCGGGACACACACTGAATAGGTGATGCGCAGTCGGTGCAGTATACCCACATATTTTTATTCTTTTAAATTATTATTTTTTCAACTCAATTCTACACTGTTGCCATCCTAAGAAAAATGTATTCTCTGTCTATGCACCTGTCCTCTTCTTATTACCTATGTCTATCATTCTAGTGTGTCTTTTTTTTGTAGCAAATAAATGATTTTTCTTTCTTTCTTTCTCTTTCTCCAGCAGCTTCGTCCGCGTGATATCTTTATATACTATAGCCTATGTTACTCAGTGATACTATAGCATTCTGCTGGGAAAGAATTTTTGAAATCGGTCCAGTAGGTTTTGAGTTCCTAAATGCAACCGCAGTATTGGGATACACTTTAAAACAAAACGAAAATTCGACTTAGTATGGCGGACACACATAATTTACAAGCGCAAGCCATACAAAATCAAATTTTTATTTTGTTTTGGAGTGAATTTTTGTACTGCGGTTGCATTTGGGAACGGACACTGAACCACTCTACAAATTGTGCGCACTACATAAAAAATTATCCTGTATATTAAAATGACTTACGAATCTGAATTTTCTCTCTTCACTGGACTGGGTTTTTCTTTAATCGGTAGTTTTATTAATGGAGGAGGGCCGCCTGCAAAAAAATAACAAAATAATCAGAAACAAAAATAATTAATTTATCTCTATACAACGTGTATTAGGAATGTGTGGTCATCAGTGGCGAAGAGTCCATACAACCCGATTCCCATCGAGTTCCTTTTAGGAATTTGATATTGCATAGACCAACGTAATATTATATTATTTACCCATCCTACTGATAAAAAAAGGCATTTTATTCAGTTAGGTCGAGCTCTTCCAGGCGTGACTATACAGGGTGTAAGTGACATCGTAACGAAAACTCATACCATGGGTTCAGTACATGATACTGAAAAACTAAGCGAAAGAATTTTAAATAATTTTAAATTTTAAGTTAATTTTAAATTTTAGAATTTTAAATTTTAAGAAAAAAATTACGATTTTGTTCGCAGTTTTTATACCCAACTAAAAAATCTGCGAACAAAATCGTTAAATTTTTTATAAGACCGACGCAAAATTCTAACGCTGAATGATCCAGTATCATGTACTGAACCCATAGTATGAGTTTTCGTTACGATGTCACTTACACCCTGTATAGATTACAAGAGACGATATGGATTTAGGATGTCTTGCAGCATTCATTGGTGAGTGTGGTTTTTTTTAGGGCTTTTTTGAGACGGCTTCCCCTATGAAAATTTTCACGGTTCGTCACTGGTGGTCATATTTAAGCGGCCTGTCACAAAATTGCGTTTTGACAGATTACGTACGGCGACCAGCGACGCCTCGCATTATGTAGCAATTTGGCAGTTGTAATTAGGTAGGTACGTTTATTTTAAGTTTTTTTTTTTATGGTATGACATTTTAATTTCTTATGAACTAAACTTTATTCTGGTACAAAATTATTAATGTAGTAAGGAGAAAGTTTACGGTTAATTCTGAGCGTTTTTAATAGTTTTATGGTTTTTTAATGGGATTATTTTTATAGATTTTCCATACATATTTAAAAAATTCTGAGGCCGCTATGAACTAAACGACTACTTAAGAGATATTATTATATAATTTTCATTTCATTTGCTTATATATAGTAGTTCAATCCACAAGCACGAAAACGTGCATATTTTATAAAAAAAAACTTGCTTCGGAATTTTGGCTTTATATACTTAAATAGATAAGAAAAAACTGCGAATATCGAGGCCGCTATAATTTTTTTTTTTTTTTTTTTTTTTTTACACTACATCAACATACTAATAACTATACCATAATAACTATAACATAATAATAACTATTGTCCATCACTCAATAATAAGTTCACACTAGTAAGCTGATATGTTACTAACACTCTATGGATGTTACTTCCGAAATATATTTTTTATTATTATCTCTATCATTAATAAGTCAAAGTCGTCGAAGTCTCAAACTTTCTCAGAATAAGAACACCAAAGTTGGCCATTGAACGCAAAAGTCAGGTTCGAAATGTAATAGGCCTCTTAAGGGTTACCCTATTGGTGTAAATAATTTCTAAAATCAATAAATCGTACCGTTAACATTAAATTTCTCGCTTTGCCTCGCTTCGCTATCGCTGCAGTCTTCCCTCTTGGGACGGGGGTCTGGTTCGGGCGTGCGCTTCGGCGAATACTTCGGTAGTGGCTTCGCTTCGGCTTGCTTCTCTACTGGCTTCGGGTCGGCAGGGGTCGCTGTGGTTACTATTCCTGGGGTCAAATTAGGTTTTATACAACGTGTATCAAAAATGCGTGGTCATATTTAAGGGTGTGGATCAGACCATCAAACTGAACAACTTTCTCTATGGGACCAAAATCGTAATCGCGAAAAAAATATCAGCTGCCCCATACATTGGGGGAGAGTAGGTATTGAAGTTTTGTATGGAACAGCTGATTCTTTTTTCGCGACTATGATGTTGGTTTCATAGAAAAAGTAGTTGAGTTGTTATTTTTTATTCACATTAAATAACATTTTTCTCGCAGCTCTTACCACAATATTGTACTGATCAAGATTGTAATCTGTTATTTTAAAAGAATTCCCATGGATTTTCGTGCCGGTTCTTCTCTATAGGACCTACTATTTGGAACCGCGCACCTATAGAGTCTCGACATTTCATAACTGCCTGTATCTGGTTTACATGAAATAAATATCTACTAGTGGTCGCCCAGTGGTCGAAATTCGACCATAATTTTAGCTTTCTGCACTCCTTCTCCATAAAAACTTTATCTATGTGTATTTGTTTAATTTGGTGTTTTTTTATTGTGTTTTTGTTTTGTTTTTCCGTAACCCTGTTTATTTATTTATTCGTTATTGCATATTTGTTATTGTGTGTGTGTGTGTGTTGTTGTGGATAATAAATATAGTTTCTTTCTTTTTATGCCAAATCTCACAATCCTCCGTGCCCGCAATATGCTTACAAAGGGGTACAAAGTTACACATTAAATTCCATAACTATTAGTTATTTTTATAATAAACTAAATACGTATTATGAAATATTATTAATAAATTAAAAATTATAATATGCTATCCATATTTGTTAATAAATTAAAGCAATAAGTAAACTGTACCATCTTCCTCTCTCCTATATTTTGCTGTGCCCTACACGGTCCATGATTGTAACCTACCAAATTTTATTTTTACCACCTTCTGTACATTGTGGAATGCAAATAAAGAATATGGATATAAAGTTTACGGGACTACTGGAAGAAATTTCTTTAGAAATAAGTAGTTCCATTGTGCTCATATGTCTGTTAAATTTTTATTACCATGTTTCCTTGTGTGTACATAAATAAATAAAATAAATAAATAAGTTTTCTCTTCAACTCTTCAAGTATTAATATATAGATTCTCGTACCTGCTTCTGAATCAGGCGGTTCATCCTTGTTATTCCACCGTATATCCGTGAGACCCTTGATTCGAAGCTCCTCGGCTGTCTTTAGTAAGCTCGCCAACTGAGACTGTAAACAAAAACAATTGAATTAATTTATAGGTGAAACTGTACTGCGAAAAATATTCAGAGCAAATAGCCAATACAACGTGTAATTTAATGCATAAAGCAAATGAAAAGAAAGAAAGAAATAAAGTTTATTGGCACATAAATGCTAAAAACACAGAAAATAAAAATAAAATAAAATCAGTAGTTGTGCCACTACTGATTTTATTTTATTTTTATTTTCTGTGTGAATTTGAATTCTGGATTTTACTTTGCTTACGTTCCGCTAAATCTGTATGTGTAGTTATAGTAGAATAAACTTCGTAATACCTTGTATAAAAATTACTGATTGTGAAGATGACAGTCCCAACTTTATGATTGGTTTTTTCTACAAGGTAGCTCGAAGTTTAAGATCTCACGATCATAATAATACAGGATGTAAGTGACATCGTAACGAAAACTGATACCACGGATTCAGTACATGATTCTGAACACCTCAGCGTAAGAATTTTGCGTCGGTCTTTTCAAAAATTTTACGATTTTGTTCGCAGTTTTTATAAATACCTAAAAAATCTACGAACAAAATCGTAATTTTTTTGAAAAGACCGACGCAAAATTCTTACGCTGAGGTGTTCAGAATCATGTACTGAATCCGTGGTATCAGTTTTCGTTACGATGTCACTTACATCCTGTATTATTATGATCGTGAGATCTTAAACTTCGAGCTACCTTGTAGAAAAAAACCTTGAAATTCTCCGCTAAATTTGCCGGTGTGTGTATAATCATAATAAGGTTTTTTGTATCAATAAAGTTATTATTATAGTGTGTCAATATTATTATTGCTTACGTGATGCACATTCATCTCCCCGGTATACATATAGTCCAGTAACGCCTTCAGGTGCCGGGGCTCCGCACCGTCGATCACCAGCACGGGCTCCCCCTGAGCCTCGTGCGCCCCCAGCAGAGCGCCCAGGAGCTCCGAACATGCTGCTAACACCACCCTGGGGAAGAGCAAGAGCACTGTGACAATGTGGACTAATAAAAAAATACGCGTCGAATTGAGAACCTCCTCCTTTTTTTGAAGTCGGTTAAAAAATCTAAAAAACCGGCCAAGTGCGAGTCGGACTCGCGCACGAAGGGTTCCGTACCATTATCTATAAAAACGGCAAAAATATCATGTTTGTTGCATGGGAGCCCACTTGAATATTATTATTTTTTTCTGTTTTTTTAGTATTTGTTGTTATAGCGGCAACAGAAATACATCATCTGTGAAAATTTCAACTGTCTAACTATCACGGTTCATGAGATACAGCCTGGTGACAGTGGTGACAGACGGACGGACGGACAGCGGAGTCTTATTAATAGGGTCCCGTTTTACCCTTCGGGTACGGAACCCTAAAAACGTAAAGAAAACAGGCGAATAACACACTATGCGGCATTCGGCGCTCAATGGTCCGTCCGAGCATGACTGTTTTGGACGTATCGTTTTGTTAAAATGAGCAAATTTTGAATAAAAAATACATTAATTCTAACGTATTTTTAACCCCCGACGAAAAAGAGAGGTGTTATAAGTATATAAATTCCTTGCTGCCTTATTAGTTTAGTGTCATGCCGTGGCGTCGTGAGGGCGTGGATTAAGTACTCGCAAATCTTTATGAGCCCTGAACTCTCTCTCTCCCTTTAGCACCTATAATACTCGTACTATTATAGATGCTAGAGGGAGAGAGTTCAAGGGCTCATAAAGATTTGCGCGTACTATACACAGTGCGTTACACTCGCACAGTCGAAATGCTTTAAGAGGAAACGCGGGCCGCCATTTGTCCATATAAACATATTTCCCGATTTCCTCTCTGAATGTCGTTACTAGCGTGCCCCTTCGTTTAGTTTTATTTTATTAGTTACTTCCACAGAAATCTGACAAGCCTAGAAAAGTAGCTATTCATTGAACTCGCTTATGAGATTGAAATTGATAGCTAGTAATCGACTTGTCATTCAAGTCCAAATGAAGCCAAGTTACGAAATTTCATAACTAAAGGACTTAGTGATTTTCCTTAGGAATTGGTGACCAGACTGGTGACCATTGATATCGTAATACGGCTTCATAATGATTCTGTTCTATTTGACGAGTGCCGAGATTATATATATCTGTCTCTTTTTAACTCATTACGCTGCATATTAGACAGAAAAGTCACGCTAGCGCGTTACAGTTCAATTATAATTGTCAAAAAAAAAATACTCTTCTAGGCTTGTCATATTTCTATGGTTACTTCCTATAGGTGTGACCCGCCAAAATTCCATAAAATTGCCTAGTTTTAACGCCATCAATAGACCATAATAAATATGAAAAGTTTGAGAGTTCGAGTTTGAAAACGCTAAGATGAGCAAGATTAATAATGATATGCGGCATAACTTGCCACCCTGTATAATTTCCGTACATAACTCCGCACGTTCGCTCTCGTATTGATTTTCGTTAAACCTATACAGGCATGACCTAGTTGCGGTCTTTTAATAATATCATAATAATCCACATTAGTGTTTACCAACTACTGTGAAGAGATTTTATTCATGTTCCTAATCGGTATCTGAAGCCCAATACTCGTAATTAAAAATGTTCAAAATTTAATTCCGATCTCATTCCAATCTAGTATCAATGTCATAAATGATAAAATGTCAAAAATTGTATTCTCCACTAATAAACGACGTCAAACGTGAAATTATATTGTAATGAGGTCGAAAGTTGATTGAAGCCAAATCGGTATTCTGCTAACATTTTGAACCGACACAATAATAAAATTGGTATTATCGTCCATACATAAACGTCGAAAATGAGATTGAAATAAGTCTGTAAGAACATTGAATTCAAATCATACTGAACTTATGAAGAGTAGAATACCGATTTTTTGTCAATTCATAATAATAATCTCAGTTAGGTCAACTTTCAGTCGTAGTGTAAATTGATTACGAGAATTCGGCTTCAGATTCAATTTTGACAGTTCAACGAAGTACATTGCACACTTTGCACAGTATGTTTTGAACATCACTCCCTTCGCCAAAGCTACGCATCATAACTCAGAACCGTTTAAAAAAAATGTTTATAAAGCAAAATGCCAACGCTGAATTTGATTATAATAATAAATCAAATCCAAAATTGACAAAAATTGATGGATACCTCATTAAATTTACAAGGTCTCCCATTAGCCGAAAACATAATAATTATAATAAAATTTCCGGGATAAAAAAAAACAAAGTTACTAATTTTTTTATCCTTTTTCGTTTTGTACTCAATATGGTGTGGATTATTAGACCGAAAATTGGATAAATAATATCATTTATATATTACAGTGCCACAAACTTATCTGACCCGGTGACCAAAATTGGAACTAACGTCGCTACAGAACAAAAACGACTTGAAATTTATTTTTTGTAGAGAGATGACATCGTTGGTAAAAGCTACGGCAGCGACGCCATGACCGTGTCAGATAAGTTTGTGGCACTGTACTAAGGTCTGACAAATTATCGATATTTTTATATTACCAGCACTTATAGAGTTATTAAGATAAAATACTTTTGTCGCTTACTTCGCGAAAGACGCTGTCGTCTTCCGTCGAAAGACGCGCGTACTTCGAGCATCATTCTGTTTCACTGTGAAATTCGAAATATTGCTGGCTTTATGCGCCCTCTTAATAATTGAAGGTCTCTCACCTATGTGCCCTGAGTGAAACTCCTCGGATATTCTGCGGCTCGACGGTGTCCTTCCCACCTACTTGAGTGGCGAAGCTTGGCGAGCAGTACAGCGTCACGTCGCAGAACCGTTCTGAAACATATAAGAGATGCTGTAGATACAGGAAGCATAAAAAGAGAGAGAGAGAAAATTGGAGCTGGCCGAATGAGGGATAAAGAAGACCTAGCTCTTTTCGATTGATGTCATTCTCGCTCACTCACTCACTCGCTACATAGCTCACCAACACGTCTCACCGGAACACCGAAGTCACCGCACGGCTTGTTCGGCTCGCTTCGGAATACTTCGGACTTACTTCGGATAATCAGATCGGTCAGTTGACTATGAGCGAGTCGAACTATCTCCTTAGACGCTCGTGAGTCAAATGAACTAAAAGTCGACTCAGAGCTACTGAGCTATAGAAGAGCTAAAGAGCTTACAGAGTAATATAACTCTTTACAGCAAAAGAGCTAATCGCTCTTTTTCTTTTTAGAGAGCTATTTCGTCCATGTCTTAATAGTACAAGTGATATGTAAGTTATGTGAGTTTTAAGAGAGGTAAGGCATAGCGGGACTTTCCCCTCAAAATTGTTTCTGCCCGACTGGGGAAGTACCTCCACCTTGCAGAATATCGTAGCTAAATACCAGTGCTCTTGTGCAGTGTTGTGTTCCTAACAGTGAGGAAGGTCGCCAGAGCTCCTCGGGGAAACAATTACCTTCTCTATCTATTCACTATATATATGAAATAAATTGAATAAAAATTGAATTAAATTGAATACTCTTAAACTTAATTTCGTTATCAATATTTTCGCTAGCTCTCTAGAATTTTGTTACGTAACGTATCAAGTTTAACTTATCAAGTGCAAAAGTCAAAGGTTTTGAGATATCAACTAAATTAATATCATCCACCTGTAGAACTGTATTACTTGGCCTTGAAATCGCGTAATCACTATTATAATAATTATTAATATAAATTAGTATAATTATAAGTATAATAAATTATACTACTATCAAAATTTTATTTATCTTATTCATTCTACCGTGTTTCCAACCTACTTTGAGTTTGACTTCAAAAAGGAAGTTCTCAATTTGAATGGTTTTTTTTTTTATGTAACCTCATTTCTTCGGCGTTCCTGAACCAATTTAACATTTTACTATGGAGCTTGGCACAAGTTGGCATAAAATACAAGATCGCCATTTTGAAAATATCGCGGCATCGCATCCTCTTACGTAAAGTTACATCAAATCTTAGCATCAAATGCTATTAATGTATAAAAAATCTTGAAAATTGTTAGCATTGAAGTTGAAATGAACAAGAATAAGCAAATATATTATGGAAAATCTTCAGCTGACATTTGCAGTGTTAACAGAAACAATAATTAAGTGGGCGGGCACAGGCGGGGATCGGAAATAATAGGTAGATTCTATAACCAACCAATGAACGCCTCTAAAATCCTACCTTTCGAATTTTAAATTTGAGTTCCGAAGGTGAAACGGCTTAAGTGTTACTCATGTGTTACTCTACGAATATACGTAAATGTTTTGTTGATAGTTATTTTTATGCAAAAACCGGTTTTTGGCTCGGTATTTTTAGCATTGATTTCTCGCGAATTATGCTCGGATTTTAACACCTTACAGTGTCATCTTTTCCTTATTCATCATCATTTATTATCCTTTGGACGCCCACAGCTGGGCCTCCGGTCGGCGTGTTGTTGGAGTTGGGAGTATACGTCTACTCTATGAGCAGCAAAGCAAATAAATTATTGCAATTTTTTTTGATAGATCTATAGATGAGATCTATAGAAACAATTTTGCATTTCAGAAGTGTTGTCCTTATGAAATGTCAAAAATAGTAGGTCTTAGGAACAACCGGTAAGAAACTTCATGGAACTCGACATTATTTGAAATTAGACTCAACCCCAGAAGCCCAATTCTCGTAACTAAAAATGTTCAAAATATAGTTCCAATCTCGTTCCGTTCTAGTCATAAATCTCACAAATGGTATTCTCCTACACTAACAAACAACGGCAAACATGAAATCATATTGTAATGAAGTCGAAAGTTGATTGAAGGCAAATCGGTATTCGGCTAACATTCTGAAGCGACACAATTAATAAAATTGGTATTCTCGTCCATACATAAACGTCAGAAATGAGATTGAACTGAAATCGGACTGAACTTTATGAGGAGTAAAATACCGATTTTTTGTCAATTCTTATTGTAATCTCAGTTCGGTCAATTTTCAGTCATAGTGTAAATTAATTAACACGTTGACGGACAGTACTACCCCACTAGTTTTAGCTGCTACGACGGTACTCATTTTCATACATTGCCTAGAGGCGTAGCGACATATGGCGTGGTTAAAAAAAACATGTAGTATGACAGAACGGAAACAGGCGTAAACGTCGTAAGGCGTTCTGTAACATATAATATGACCACGATTCCTCTGTAGCAGGTGTGTCTGATCTCCTAGCACTCACATTGACAGGATTTGGCTCACAAGAGATATCTCGGGACACATTAGGATCTTGTTCGTCATCCAGAGGCAAATCAGTTATTTATTGTGAGAACTGAGTTTCATCTTCAGAACTACTGGATTCCATACCAGATGGTTGGTATTCCAAGTCAGATCCATATTCTCCATCATCAGCAAACGGGTCTTGACTTGATTCAGGAGTAGAAGCCGCATCAAACAGATCCTGTATTCGTTTTTGTTCTCGTACATACGAGTCCCGAGACGTCATGTGCAAAAAATATTACTTTTGAATTTGATATAACAAAACCGTTTCTAAATATACATTAGCAATGTAAATAAGTTGTTTAGATGTCACACTAGACTTGAATTCATATTTTGTAAGCATAAAACAATAAAAATATGTTGAAAACAAACAGTGCTTACCTTCTAAATAACGATTGCGCGCGAAAACATGCAGCGACACACAGACGCACCGGAGCGCGACAGTGCTCGACTAATCGTACGCAATTCCGACGTCCAAAGGCGTAGTGTGCGTATGGAGGGGACCATAAAAATGTATGTGTGCGTGGAGGTACTTTCTTTGGACGAGTTTTTAACAATGTGTTGTGCCAGTACGACGATCTTATTTCTACCTTTGGTGACAGTAGGACATGCCGTGCCTTATGATAGTATGAAAAATCGACCGTCGTGTAACGTACTGATTTTATACAAGTAAAAATTAGAACGTCGACCGACGTACTGTCATATTATTTTTTTCGCCTTGACGCTTGTAGGCGGTACTGTCCGTCAACGTGTTAACGAGAATTGGGCTTTAGGACTCAACTGGCGCGGAGACAAAGAGACTGTCAGATGGCAGTCTAAATTCGAAAACTGCAATCTATTCCAAATTCATAATAAGTAAACACCGCAGTTCAATTTGAGAAACTATTTTCAATTCGAGATTACTAAAATCCATTCCAAATTTAAACGGAATGACCTTCCTTAAATGGAGCCCGAATAACTGTAATGACGTCACCCAGTTATATTTAGCTCAATATAAATTTTGGCTGCCGCTAGCTTTTAGACTCCAAACATTTTTGGACACATTTTAACAATTTAGCATTTTCATATAATTAACTGATCAGCAGCGATATTTATTTTTTAAATAGTCGACCGATTTTGTCAGAACTTTAAACAGATTTAAATTTTCGAATGACAACAGTTGTTTTTGAATACTTAATATTAATTCATTAATTTATAAGGAACACAGATATTTTACTTATAAAACGTGTATAAGAATTGCGTGGTCATATTAAAATTTAAGGGTGTGAATTGGACCATCAAACTGAACATTTTTTCTATGGGACCAACATCGTAATCGCGAAAAAATTATCAGCTGTCCCATACAAAACTTCAATACCTACTCGACCCAAACGTATCGGACCGTAAATATGACCACGCATTTCTGATACATATTGTTTATGCTATAATATAAATTCACCATACATAACTTTGTCATTCGTTGTAGCTGCAAAACCCTATACAAGTCATAGCAAGCTCAGCTCTAGATCGACTCAGCGGCACGGAAAGTGATCCAAACATAAAAGTAACAGTTCCAAAATTATATGAATCGCTAATAAACTTTTGATACGAAGAGAAACGAACGATAAGAAACGAGTTATAGGTATTGAAGTTTTGTATGGGACAGCTGATAATTTTTTCGCGATTACGATGTTGGTCCCATAAAGTTGTTGAGTTTGATGGTCTGAATCTGATCCATGCTTTTCTGATACACGTTGTATATTATAAATAGTTACAGTTTAATTCAAAATTGTTACAAAAAGCAGCCGAGACTAGGGAATCCCAAATGTCTTGTAGTTCTAAAGTACTATGATAGTTAATATTAGAGATGCGACCTACAGTTGGTTCTACTGAGAGCCGAATAACAACCTTTGGTCGAAAGACCGGTTTAAAACCGGGTCGAAATGTTGGTCACTACAAGGTCGCCTGCTAAACGTATAGTCTTTTCAGGAGAACATCGTAGCGTTATCTAAGTTTTTTATAAAGTAATAAAATAAACTTTAAAAAAAGTAAAAACAGACTTCAAAAAACTAAAAGTATAAAATCATTTTCTTAAAAACTTATCAGCTTCTGAAGTCTCTGTTGATGGATCACCGCTAATCAAGTAGGACCTTATACGTATATTACTATCCTGTGGAAAACAATACCAATGTCTGCGCATAAGCATTCAATTTTGTATATTTAAATTGGCTAAATAAATATGTGATTACTTTTTTTTTCTGTGAGGGTAGAAGGAAAGAATTAAATTTGAGGAAGATAGTGCCCAAGGACAATTTCGAGTACATCTAAAAAAACAAATATGTCTGACAATCGAATTAAATACCTTCTCGTTGTTTACTATAAAAGTGTCAAAATGTGAAAAAGAAATTCGATACTCGGCTTTAAAAAAGGTAATGTTTCGAAAAATTCGGCGCATCCCTAGCTCAAGACAATACATATTTTTTGTTCACCAAACAATTAAATATTTAACAGGATGTGAACTGTAGGAAAATCCTATTTATTATTTATGGTCTTAATTGTCGTCATCTACGCCCAATGCCGTAAATAATTATTTTAGAATTATTTATATATTTTTTAGCTAATAGTGCAAAAATTAATACTAATCTCGACTTTAAGTAATTCATTGAGTGACGAAATAATAATATGTAGACATTATGCACTAGTGTTGTAATTTTTTTTTTTTTCGGCCTCAGGGATCCAGATGTGATAAGAAAGGATGACCGTGATGTACTCATGTCACACCGGTTTAGGGCAGGTCATTGAAATTAATGGGTGGTCGACGCAGAATCTTGTTGCGGAAGGCCGAAGGCCAAGAATTGTGTGCTAAAGTGGGATTTAGGAGAGGTCTGTGCTCAACAGTGGACTACTTTAATTAATCATATTGACATTATATCGACATTTAATTGTAATCATTTATTTATAAAATTACTTTACTAATACCTATGCATGCCATAAATACTATGTCATTTTTTGCATGCTTAACTGGCTGAGTTTTGTGAAACAATATTTAACATAAGAACTTTTGTACCATGCTCGTGCAAAAATATAGGTATTCATTCAGTGGGCAGTGCCCCGGGGCCCCCAAGCTCAGGGGGCCCCTCGGGCTCTGACAAGCTTACAAACTATAAATTGAACTAGTGAAAATTTCTCCCACATTCGAAATACAAATAAACCAGATTCCAGGAACGCCACTTTAATAATGGTAAATTATATGAAAAAAAAAACAAGTCATCTATTCCTGCATTTTTTTTTGTACATTAAAGACGGATTTTGTAAAAAAAAATGTACTTTAAAGTCACATACGACGAATTCGGAAAACAACGAATACGGACCAACGATTTTAAATACATAGTTTAGTTGGGGCCCTAGTTAATTTTTTGCCCCAGGGCCTTTGGTTACCTAGCTACGCCACTGTATTCATTTCATTTCATTTACGATAAAACGAATTGATTCATGAGTCACGAGAAAAAGAAGACAACAAAAGAATGGCAAAATTTAAAAAAAAAAACCAACCCGTTACTGTCTCACTGCTGGACACGGGCCTCTTCTCAGCTTGAGAAGGTTTAGGCCTTAGTCCACCACGCTGGCCTAGTGTGGGTTGGCGGAATACACGCACCATCGAGGACTTTATGAGGCCCTCTGAGATGCGCAAGTTTCCTCGCGATGTTGTGATAATGAAATTGCTATCCGCACATGAATTTTAAACGTCAGAGGTGTGGGTCGGTGTCGTACGATGTTTAATAGAACAACTTTTTTTTTTGCTTGTCACTTAATTTCTAGGAATTTCAATGATCCGAGATAAAATTTACTTTCGCTTGTTACTTCTACATATTCATGAAAGACAGCTCTTGAAACCATTAGCAAAAGCAAGCATGCAAGGATGAAAATTAAAAAAAAGTTTTTTTTTTTTTTTTGAGTGGCAAATATTCAACTAGCAGTCACGAGTGATTTGCTATTATCCATTGAAGAGTTCCATCGTCTGTCTCCAAAAGTCTTCATCAGATTCACCAAATTAAAATGGGACCACCTCGGGAGAATATTCTTTCAAACAAAAAAAAAAAAGAATTTTCAAAATGGTGCGCAAGGAGGCGTCTACAAATGTGACTTGTGCAACACTTAGTAATTGAATTAGTCCGTTTTTGTACGATATTAGTTTTACATGTTAAAGCCGAGGTTAAATTACTTAATTAATGAATTTTATTTAATTTAATTCACATCCAGTGTTGGTTTTTTTTGAACAATAAAGAAAATAAAATTCATATAAAATGTCAACATGTTATAGTATGTCAATGATCGTTGTCACAATATAATCATCTTTTTTTTTTCATTTCAAATGAGATTGAAATGAGTCTGTAAGAAGATTGAATTCAAATCATACTGAAATTGGACTGAACTTTAAGAGGAGTAGAATACAGATTCTTGCCGATTCATAATTATGTATTATAATATCAGTTCGGTTAACTTTCAGTCATAGTCATATTAATCACGATAATTGGGCTTCAGGTGAATACTGCTGACAATTCACCAGCTCGTTAATCTCTCACGACACCTACGCGAAGATAATTACCTATTTATAGACATCACGACCTAACCCTATCCAATCCAAATACATGTATTCAAAAAATTGAAACGTCACAAATTGTTTTCGACACACACTTATTATACGGATTAAATTCTATATTTAAACGTAGTATGTTAATGTAGCCTTATAAAAAACGTGAATAATCAGGGTTGCTAGCATGGAAACATACTGGTAGGAAATTGAATTTGTTTTTTTTTATTCGAATTTTTTTTCTTGTTTTCGGGTTTTGATGTTTTTTGATGTGATTCGAAATAAGTGTTTAACTTTTTTTTTACATTTTGATATAGATAAGTACAACAAGAATTGGCTAAGTTTTAATATGATTGTCGTTAAATGACAGTAAATCCGTAATTTGCAAATATTTTTGTTCTCACAGGGTTTACCCGAAATATGACGTTTTTTAACCTTTTATGGGACCTAAACTTATGCGGAACGTATGCTGGACCCCTGCGAGCTTATACCTAATCCTATTCCCATTTTAAAACATATTTATAATGAGTTAATGACATTACTTAATCGCATAATTTCTCAAACACTAATTTTTGATTTATTTAAAAAACGAAAGAAATAAAATCATTTCTTGTGGACTGATAAGAAAAATATATAACAAAAATGAAATAAAAACAGAATAACGAAGAAATCCATACTGAAGTATCTAATAAGAATCCGAAGCCAGAAAAGCATTATGCTGTAATAACAATATTGATATTATTATTTAAAAATCGAAGGCAACCTTAATAAAAATTAAACTATTGTGAGAACTAACGTGTTTCATAACATTTAAAAAAAATACCAGTTTTGTTATTTTCGTCTCAACTGGCATTAAAACATTTTGAAAACCGAATTGTATAAAATTATCATACGTCAAGGTTCTTTTTTTAATTTTGTGTTTTTATTTTTAGAAACAACGTGACCACGTTGCTTTGGGCTATGGTTACTAGGTGTTCGTTTTTTAAATGATTAGTTGCTTTTGCAAAATGTTGTGAAATGTTTTTAAACTTTGTACCGGGATCAAGACCTACAGGCAAACGCACTGCATTGTCTAAATGCCAGAAATATGCCATCACTTTTTTTGTCGTGGGTTTCGGAAAGGCGATTATAGAATTCTGTCAAGCGCATGGGTAACAGCCAGCAATGTGGTTTGCTTATTTGTATATAATAGATATGTCTCATCTCAGGGATATTGTCAAACCAGTGAAATTATAATTGCACGAAACTCTGACAACCGCCTCCATTTCTCACAATTTCACGGGCTCATTTCAGTGACATTATAATTTCACTGGGCCCACGCAGTGATATTGCAAGGCAGTAATATTTTGACGATTTCACTGTATGTGCATGGCCGTTAAATTGTGAGACGGTCAATGATTGGTCATATATAAAACCTAACCTAACTTATTGTCAGATAACATTGAAAACGGATCAAGGTAGGAGTCCCAACTTCATAATTGGTAATTTTTTTACAAGCTCCAAGTTCAGTCTCTCACGATCGTATTGAAGTTTATTACCAGAGTCGATGTTCATTGCCATTTTATTCAAACTTTTTCAACCAATTAAGTTTGTATTTAGGTTATCAAGCATGATTTAAGTTAAACAAAGATATGTGGGGCTAGGTCATGGAATGGCTAACACGGAAATGGTAATAAAATTGCAAATTATAAGATAAGTTAATGTCAAGTTCAATTTGTGGCACGATATGGATGACAGCCGTGAATAAAAATAGGTGATTAGAATCGCAAGGAGGGTCAAATACATCGATGTCTATAGATACGCTCTGTCATACAAAGGGAAGCTAAAAAAATGTGACGTATTTTTTGAAGACGTCAAATTCTAAATTCAACAATGTTCGAATTATATTTCAATAGAACAGCGATACATGCACTAATGGAATAGCTACTGTTATTATATATTTACTATTCAATACACAAATTAATATGTAAACGGCATTTGACTAGTGATCAACCACTCCATTTTTCTGAAAATGGAGTACCTGACACGTCTCACTTTTTGAGTTCACTAAGCATATCTATAGACATCGATGGTCCAATAGCTCGAAGCGTATTTTTTGAGTATTATTAAATAGATAAAAATACACTTTTTATTTGAATTAGTTATCCATCCTTAGTTTCCGAGATATTAAGGTTTACTAGTTGTCGTCCAGTGGTCGAAATTCGACCGTAATTTTATATATTTTTGTTATTTATTTTTCTTTTTTTTCTTTTACGTGTTTTATTCTTTTATTTTTTGTTACTTTATCTTTAAAATTGTTTTTGTGCTGTGTCAAATAAATACTTTTTTCTTTCTTTCTTTCTTTCTTTCTTATATATAAATTTTAGCTTTCTGCACTCCTTCTCCATATAAACTTTAACTCCTCCGTGCGCGCAATATGCTAAAAAGGGGTATAAAGTTTACTCTTCACTTATTAATATATAGATTGTTAGTGAGCCGGATTCATTGCTTCAGTGTTGTTTAAAATCGATTAAAATTGTACCAAACAGACAAGAAAGCGAATTAATAAAAAACTCGCCAAGTGCGAATCGGACTCGCGCACGAAGTAGGTATCTATAAAAACAGCAAAAAAATCACGTGTGTTGTTTGGGAGCCCCCTTAAATATTTATTTTATTCTATTTTTTAGTATTTGTTGTTATAGCGGCAACAGATATACATCATCTGTGAAAATTTCAACTGTCTAACTATCACGGTTCATGAGATACAGCCTGGTGACGAGAGGGACAGACAGAGTCTTAGTAATAGGGTCCCGTTTTACCCTTTGGGTACGGAAACCTAAAAATGGTAAAAAACAAAAGAAATATGTACCAACCTTTCTCCAGGAGCTGAGCGAACATGTTCTGTACATTCGTGTGATGATGTTTCCATCTCAAACAGTACTGTTGTGGCATCATTTTCATATACTACACCTACCACTAATTGTCGAAAATAAATTAATTTTAAGACTTTGGTATAAGGAAGGCAGGTCATCAGTGAGAATTCTAGGTTTGGTAGAAAATTTTGGTCAAGAGTTCTTTTTTTTTTAGTAAAAATCTATGATAATGATTAACTAATCCTATTAATTTCAGTTTAAGGTACTTTTGATTTTAAATCGTTTGGAATGTTGTCCTTCGGTGGTGGGTTTACCTGTAACAATAAATTAAATAATTAAGAACTAATTCAATTTAATCTTTTTTATTGAAAATATATCAACCATATCAACAAAACCGTTCAGCAAAACCAGCGTTTTCGTTGGTGGGGCTTAGTGATTTAAGTGTATATTATAATTATTAAATAAATAAAATGAAAAAAATAAAAAATACATACATTAATATAAAGATTATAAAAATTAAGTTAATAACAAAAAAAATATCAATTATTATCCATCAGTGGCTTGCATTCGAATTCAATTCATATTATTATGATCTTTGCTGTTCTTTTTTTTGTAATATTGTGTAAATTCAGGTCGAATTTTAGCCATAGCTGCTCCTGCGGCCCCAGATACTATTGTAAATTTGTTTTATGAGAAGAGTATCCATGGAGTTTCTTGCTGGTATCTTCTCCTGGTCCAACCCACTTGGAACCGTGCACCTAGAATTACGACGTTTTTTAAAGTGCCCAGTTGAAATAAAAAACTTTGACTTTGATTCCATAGAGACAACAAAATAATTTTAAAAAAAGTTAAAACCGACTTTAGAAAAAAAGAAACTCTGTAAGAAATGTCTGTGCATGCTATAGGCAGACATCCGCGGAAAGCGACTTTATTTTATACCATGTATATAGTTTTAAAAATAGATAAATATGCAAATGATAAAAAAACACTAAACGTCAACTCGGTATAACTATAATAGATTTAATTTTAGTCACACACTTAAATTATAATACTATCACTATAGTTATAATCCATGGCGACCGGTTAAATGACGTCGGTCAACATCCGATATACGCTAGTATATTTCCATTCCACCATGGTGTCATATAAAATATTAAAAATATTTAAGATAACTGTCAATGCAAATAGGTAGTGGAAAGTTTCGTCTTTAAACCGATGGTAAAAAGTTGCTTTGAGCTTAAAAATGTTTATAGCGTAGCTAGGATACTTACAAACAAACATATTATTTTGATATTATTATAATTAAAAATGTTCAATATACAGTTCCGATCTAGTATAGTGTCATAAATGTCACAAATGGTATTCTCCTATCTCCTATACTAACAACATTTTGAACCGACACATAATAAAAAGCTCAAAGCTCAAAGCTCAAAAGCAAAAGCTCAAAGTTTAGGCTCTCACGATCGTATTGAAGTTTAATACCGATGTCGATGTTCATTACAATTTTAGTTACGCGGTAGGCCCGCAGCAGGGGCCGTCGTAGACGCAAAACGCGTCATGCATCGCAAGAATGGCCAACCTCACAACGCGGCTGCCATTTTGATAAAAGGACACTGGACATAGTACAATAAGATATGTAGACCCACCGCGCCGCCGTGGCCACTGTTCATTTGAAAGTTTATTTATTTATTGGCACACAATCAGAATACAGTCGATAATACATAATATATAAAAAGGTAGCTAGTTCCAAACAAGACAGTATTTCCTAAAGATGTGTACACAGCATGGTTATAAAAAGAAACAGGACAGTGCTACAGAAAAAATGAATATGACTTACCCTGCGGTCCGAATTGCGATAACAGTGATAATCAACGAATCAATGAAGAATCAACAATCAACAAAATATAAGGGATATTGCCTATGAGTAATAATAATATTTGTGACTTTGAAAGCTAACAAACAAAGTAGTTACAATTACAAACGCATTTTTGACACGTAAAGTACGAATTAATGACCGTGTTTCGATTATATTTCATAATTGATCGCGCGCAGGCTATCGTTAAGTTAATAATGATGCAATTAGACAATAATTTTCGTCATACTAATAACTAATAATAATCGGGTTTTTCATAGAATTTTGTGTGCAGTACAAAATTGATAGTCTGGTTCCCGGAAGAACAAGGCAGTAGTTGTAGTAAACTCGACTCAAAAATTTCGTCAAGCTGATGAGAAGAAGCTTCCGTGTGTTTTACAAATGACATGACTACGATCAGTAATCCATCTGATCAGTAATCCTACAAATCATGGATTACAGAAAAATGTTTCTACAGTATTAAAGAATTCATGTCTTAATTATAACAATGGAGTATTTTAAGGTGTATCTAACTGTAATTTTACAATTACCATGTCGTATTATGTAAGTACATATTTTACTGTCAAAATCGTAGGTAGGTAAACTTTTTAATATTCTATTTTTGTAAGTAAACTATACCTATGTAATCTTAACTTTCTTTATTAAAATTTTTGTCAAAGTAATTTTATATATGCACTTTTAAATTTTCTTTTTTGACATAATTAGTAACCAGGTAAATCAGTTTTGCATGCCGTTTATACGGCGAGATATGCTGTACAAATTACAACATAAATGTAACACCGATGTAACCATATTTCATGTACTTAAATACATTATTCTTATAAAAAAAGCGTCTACTAAAAAAATCTTCGAGTCCGCCCCCTCCCACTCGGACCCCTTAGTGGCAGCGGTACACCCCTTTACAGATTTCAAAAATTCGTCGTCCTATGCATACTTTCTCGTATGCAGACGACGAAATAACTCTTCAAACAGGAGAGACTCAGATTAACTGGAAAACATCATCACCAACTTCCAACACTACACACACATTTATTTTATCTGTATAGAATAGAATAGAATAGATCTTTAATAGAATAGATCTTTATTTCATGTAAACCAAATACAGGCACTTATGAAATGTCGAGACTCTAGGTGCACGGTTCCAAATAGTAGATCCTGTCGCAGCATATGTTGAGATAGGGGCCATTTTTGGCCTCGTGCAGTATTTTTTATTTTGATTTTTGTTATTATTATTTGTAATGTTTTTGTCTCTGTATGTAATTTTCTGTGCGGGTCCGAAATAAACGATATATCCGGCGGGCCGGATAATAACAAAATATAATTTGATTTCGTATGGCTTGCGCTAGTAAATTATGCGTGTCCCCCATACTAAGTCGAATTTTCGTTTTGTTTTAAAGTGTATCCCAATACTGCGGTTGCATTTCGGAACAGAGACTGAATCACTCTACAAATTATTTATTTATTTAAAATGCTTCATGTACAATGTACAAAGGCGGTCTTAATGCCGTAGGCATTCTCTACCAGACAACCTTAGGGTGATGCAGAGATAACGAAGGTAGATGCACCAAAAAAAAAAACTTAAATGAGAGGTATAACTATTATACTTAAAAACAACTATATAAACTTACATAAACATTACCAACATAATTAAAATAAATAATTATTATTTATTATTATTAATTATACATCGGTCATCGATAAAAACCAGCGTCATTGGTGTTGCCAATGACAACAAGCTGATCGATGCCCATTTTCTTGCACATGAGGGACACACACTTCCATGCTTTATTTTTCATTGTTTTTATTTTATGTAATTTTCCGGTTTTTTTATTTTTTATGTTTGTTATGTGTGCATGCTCGGTGTCCTGTGGGCAAAAAATAAATTGATTTTCTTTCTTTCTTTTCTTTCTATAAAAAAAATAATGAGAAAAAAAAACAATTCTCGACCAAAATATTAATTTATAAAATAGTTCCGCTAGTGTTGTTTTATCTATCATAGTTTACACCTTATCTATCATTACGCAGCCCTATCGTTATTTTTAGAACTGTTTTCGAAAACCGGTTGATAACATATCGTTACTATATTACGTAATAATTTTTCGAAACTGATAATAAGGTTCACAGGTTCAAATCGTTATCGTGTACTAAATAGAATTATTTGTTGTACACAGGAAACTTTTTGTAATTACTAGGTAGTTGTAGGTAAAAATTATTTTGTGGTTTTGTTGAAAAACAAACTGGATAAGTACCTACCTAGTTTATTGACCCCTTTAAAAACTAGTAGTCGCTCAGTGGTGAAAAGTCGACCGTAATTTTATATTTCTGCACTCCTCTATACAAACTTTAACTATGCCAAATCTCACACTCCTCCGTGCGCGCAATATGCTTACAAAGGGGTGCAAAGTTTTCTCTTCACGTATTATATAGACAGACACAGCAAGACCTCTCTTGTTGGCTCCTCAGCGACATCACTACATCACTTAGGCTGACATTCAGAGACGACAGAAACGAGTCTAAGCGTGAACTTACGCTTCCATCTGTCAAACTTACGAACAAATTTTGACAGCCACTGCGCCAAACGTGTCGTCAAAAATTCAAAAATAGATTACATTATATTTTTTATTTTATTTATTTAAAATGCTTCATGTACAATGTACAAAGGCGGTCTTAATGCCGTAGGCATTCTCTTCCAGACAACCTTAGGGTGATGCAGAGACAATGAAGGTAGATGCACCAAAAACAAACTTAAATGAGAGGTATACTTAATACTTAAAAACAACTATATAAACTTACATAAACATTACCAACATAATTACATAAAAATAATTATGTACTATATGCTAAATAAACGTATTACACGTACATAAACTCAGAAACAGAGCGCAATACAAATAAATATTATAGTTTAAAAAAAAACTAAAGAAAACGCTTTTGTCATCCAAACTGAACTTCAGCTCAATCGGAAACCGGGAAGTGAGTCAAATTTAACTTCCAAGATTTTCTTACATAGTTACAGGTGAAGCTAATAAAAGCGTGTTAATAATAAATATTATAGTTTAGAAAAAAAAAACTAAAGAAAACGCTTTTGTCACCCAAACTAAACGTGTATGCAAAATTTCAGCTCAATCGGAAACCGGGAAGTGGGTCAAATTTCACTTCCAAAATTTTCTTACATAGTTAGTTACAGGTGAACTTTGAGTATTTCAAAGCAGGTGAAGCTAATAAAAGCGTGTTAATAAAAAGGAGGTCAAAATCTTATCACGCTCAGTTTTTCTAGCCTTTGAGTTTTCTAGCCGACCAGTATTCTCGGTTCTTAAATAAGGTTGTAGACACAACGGCACACTTTAAAGTCTATACACTGCGCATTGAACCGCACTTTTTCTCCGCATTCGTTTCTGCGTAGTGTCGTAAGTGCAACGAACGTATCTAGTACATTTTCCTACAAGCTAATGCACTTTCATATTTCTAAGAATGGGCGTAAAAACTTCTAAGTAGAACGGATTGTTGCCGTACGGTAGCTTGGGAGACAAACCTCCGTAATAAGTTAGAATAAGATCTTTATTTCATATAAACCAAATGCAGGCACTTATGAAATGTCGAAACTCTAGGTGCGCAGTTCCAAATAGTATGTCCTATGGAGAAGAACCGGCATGAAACTACATGGAAACTCTTTTAAAATAATAGATTACAATCTCTCAATGTTGTGGTAAGAGCTACGAGAATAATGTAATTTAATGTGAATAAAAAATAAGAATAGGATAATAATGATTTGCCTCTATAATTAAATAAGATTGTCATGGCAGTTACAAGCTGACCAGTCGACAGACGGCACCCGTTCACGAGCATGACGCGTCAGCATCGCTAAGCTCAACCATAATGAAGGGAACTCAACGACCCGACACACAACGCCACCATCAGCGAGACATTTTAGTGAGCATGACAGACTCAGTACTGCAACAGGTAAGTATATTATATCTATAACATTACTACGTACGCCATGCTCATATTTTACGATAAGAAAAGTGAATTTTCTAAGAAGTTTAAGTAAACAAGTTCCTTGTCTTGTTGGCCTAGAGCGGTTGAACGCTTGCCTTCCATGCAGGAAATAGAGCTGATTCCGATATGTCACATCATTCATAATTTGTATAAATCATCGACATTTTAAAATCATTTTGTCATGGCAGTGACTACGACAAAATCATCAATGCCTAAAATCATCACTCGATATTGGCGATGACTGAATGAACGAGAACTTCGGTTTCGGCTGTGACATAACAATGACAAGATGACAACATGCAATGTGTGAATGCGGTGACAGTTAGAGAAAAATCATTGATGATTTTGTCATTGTTCCCGTCATCGATATTTTTTTGTCATTGTCATGTAATCATTGATATCGAACAACCATGACTCGGTCTATTTCTAGCAGGAAAGTCTGAGTTCGGAACTGGCCCGCAACAACTATCTGTGGGCTATACAAATATTTGTTCCGTGCGGGGATCGAACCCGCGGCACGTAGCGCAGAAAGCTAATCGCTTAGCCACTGCGCCAACCGTGTCATCAATATGTATATTAGTATATACGGTATTAATCAGTGGCGAAGAGTCCATACAACCAGATTCCCATCGGCTTCCCTTTAGGAATTGATTAGTGCATAGACCAATGAAATATTATATTATTTACTCATCCAACCGACAAAAAAAATCTTGTTATTCAGTTAGGTCGAGCTCTTCCAGACATGACTGTATAGAGACGGTATGGATTTTTGTCTTGCAGCATTAATTGCAGCAATTTTTAGACGGCATTTTTGGGACGGCTTCCCCTTTAAAAACTGTCACCCTTCGCCACATCGATGTCTATAGATATGCTTAGTGAACTCAAAAAGTGAGACGTGTCAGGTACTCCATTTTCAGAAAAATGGAGTCGTTGATCACCAGTCAAATGCCGTTTACAAACATAATTATTAATTTGTGTATTGAATAAAAAATATATAATAATAGTAGCTATTCCATTAGTGCATGTATCGCTGTTCTATTTAAATATAATTCGAACATTGTTGAATTTAGAATTTGACGTTTTCAAAAAATACGTCTCATTTTTTTAGCTTCCCTTTGTATGACAGAGCGTATCTATAGACATCGATGCTTCGCCACTGGTATTTATGCTTTATAAGTATATTACGAGTATATGTAAGTGTATAACATCGGTGTATAAGCGTAGGTATGGGCCTGAAATAAGAAGAATCACGAATCCTGTTATTTTCTTGACCTGGTGTCCATTAATGTCCATATTAATGACGTCTGTGTGAAAAAAAGTGTTATCTGTAAAATAACATTATTAAACGAATATCTTATCATTAGTTAATAATTAGGTATATTGATAACATAATAAACAATTGTAAGCTGTTTTTACAATTCTATTTGACAAATAGCGCCTTTTTGTTTTGTTTTAGAAACATTCCAGCATTTGGGAAAGTCATTGAATTTTGGGGTTCAATATTAAATATTTTCAAATCATATCGCCGCCTTCAAAAATAGTTTTGACTATAGTAGGTAATAGAAGAAACACGGTAAAAAAATTGTAAATTATATTAAATTAAATCGAATACAGTATATAGATACATGTTTCCCCGAGTAAGCACGAATGTTTTGAACGTTACTTACTATACTATCCGCGCGGATGAAGAATGGGATTGGAGGAACCGCTATTTTGGTAAATTTTGTAAGTATGTAAAAATAAATATATTACTGAAATTTACACCGGTCGCTGAAATGCGTGCCGCACGTCAATAGGACGGTAATCGAGCCCTATAAATAAAAAAAAAATCAAAATTTACCAAAATACCGATTTTTCTAGTCCCATTCTTCATCCGCACGGATAGTATAGTAACGTAAACTTAACCAAATTTTGAATCAAAAATGCACATGCAGTTTTTTTTTTTTATGAAAGAAGTGTGTTTGTTGCATAAAATTGAATAAAAATGCGATAGATTCATTGTATTTTAACACGCTTTTATTAGCTTCACCTGTAACTAACTAACTATGTAAGAAAATCTTGGAAGTTAAATTTGACCCACTTCCCGGTTTCCGATTGAGCTGATATTTTGCATGACACGTTCAGTTTGGATGACTAAAGCGTGTTCTATAGCTTTTTTTAAAACTGTAATATTTTATTCTTTTTATAGGTAATCAAAATTTGCTTTACGTTAACGTTACCATACGTCAAAACTTTCGTGCCCGCTGTTTACGTTTCACGTCAAAATTGATTGACAAAACATATAGGTAGGCAAATCATCACAATGTCGCCACTTGTACAGCAGTCGGAATACAAGTGCGCGTCGGTTTTGCATGAATACACAAGCGTTTTGTAAAGATTGATGTTTTGCTGGCTTTTGAAATTTTTACACTTACGCGTCACGAACATTCCACTTGATTTGCGATGTCTATCGTGTATACAATAATTATTGAAATTTCTACTGTTCTACGAATTAACAAAAACAGTATGGAAACTAGTTAGAACCAGTTTTATGGTGGAGCTACATAGCTACTGTCGTCATCATCAGCTTATTAATTTATTGGGGTCATAACTATAGCACACTCGATGCTTTTAAGCCTGCCCTACACTACTCGCGAAGTTGCTTCGACGAAGTACTGGTCGAAATCGACTGAAGTCCGAAGTACGCGGCTATACACTCATGCTATCTCGCGAGGAACTCCTCGAGTCCTAACTCGGGCGCAAAAACCAACAACGATCAGAAGTCGTCCGAGGCAAGCCGAGATTGCACGAAGCGAACCCAAGTACAATCTCGTATTCGCTTAACTTCGATCAACTTCGCGAGTAGTGTAGTGCAGGCTTTAACATCAGCGACTAGCGATTTAGGGTCATGTTCAACGACAACAAAACAATCGATTAGAGTAAAATCAGCCGTTTAATCATGAATGATTTCAGTCACTTTTTGGGAGCTCAATACAGCGATTGAACCCTGTAACTCCGCAAACAATCGGATGCCAGTCACAGCAAGCGCTTGCTACTACCCCCCATCGACTCTCCCCAAACACAACCAGGGGACCAATTCTCGTTTCATTCTAGATCATCTCGAAATCGAGTTTGCACTTCGAGCGCTTTTTCGACTACAAAATTTCGCAAATCGCAATTGTTTACAGTTTAACCTACGAGATTTCTTAGCATTGATTTTAATAAATTTCAAGTCCTAAGTGTAATACGAGATACGTAAGTAAACAATTGCGGTTTATGAGATTTTATAGTCGTAAAAACGCTCGAGTACAATCTCGATTTCAAGATCTCGAAGGAAACGAGAATTGGTCCCGTGTCGCTGAAACGCGATGCAGCATCGATGCAATCGATCAAACGCGAGATTTTGATACCGCGATTAAACGCAGCGAGTCACCAAAACGCCACTGATCTTTATAAGCAAGAAGTTCGCATCATCATCAACGTGTTTCTTTTTCATCATTCTCCTGCCCTTATCCCATTTTATTTGTGGTCGGCGCAATGTCTTTTTTTTCCATTCATCTCTATTAGACGTCATCTCAGAGTTTACGTTCTTATATGCCATGTCTTTCACACAATCCATCCATCTTTTCTTAGGTCTGCCTCTTCTGTTACATCCATCCACATACATACTTAACTCTTTTTGTTACATGATTTTCATCCCTCCTCATCACATTCCACGACAAACGGTTACTTCTCAACTTTTCTGTCACCGGTGCCACTTTCATACTTCCTCTGATATACTCATTTCTTATTTCATTCTTGTTACACCTCTCAACATTCGCATCTCCACTGCATGCAATCGTGTTTCTTTTTATCACGCAAAAAGTGCAAAATATTTTCAAAGAAAAAACAAAACAATAAAATATCTATTTTTATCGCTGACATTGCGCAGTGACATTTACTTACTTATAATTTTTAATAAACATGTTACTGTAATCTTGTATGTTTTAATGATACATCAAATTATTTCGTTTTCGATTTCATTTTGACTCAAATGCGCGCATTGTTTTCATGGCGGCTCCACGCCCAGCAGCGGTGAGTTCGTCTTCACGGCATGCGTACTTGCGTACTCTTAAGATAAAGTAATTAAATTGACGAAGAATGTCTATTACGTCTCCTGCTGAACATAGGCCTCAATGCACGGATTTTGAGGGAATATGACTGTTGCTACCGCGTTTGTACAGATCGTGTTTCTGTTTATAGATGAAAAGGGTATTAACTCAAAAAGCACATTTTCCAGATTAATCTCACCTAATTTTTTTTAATAAGTTTTTTTTTATTATTGTATATAAGTAAGTTTACTATTTTAGGATTCTGTTCAGTTCATAACTTCTTCAAATTAATTAGTAACAGATATTAATGAACAATTTTTTTTTAATACGTACTGCAGACAGGATTCTTCATTAGAATGTTCTCGAGTTTTTTAATAAGAGTACACATGATGCCCCAGATGTTGTCATATTAAATGGAATCACAGATTTAGAAACACGTTCTGTGACCGTACACAATACAAATCAAATCTTTATTGCATTCCATAATCAATAATGTATAGTTAAAACAGATGGTAGGCTTAATCTATGGATCAATTATGGACCCTGTCGGGCACAGCATGGTTTGGTAGGAGAGAGGAAAAGTTGCTTTATTAATACTTTATTTATTTTAATGAAGTTGTTTTTTTTTTTAGAAAGAAAGAAAGAAAGAAAAGAACATTTATTCGGCACAGACACATTGACAACATAAGATAGAGAAGATAAAAAAATAAAAATAAATAATTATAAAAATAACACACATCAAAAGTTGACAATTATGAAAATATAGCAATCATGTCCTATCGGTAGTTTAGCTTTAGCCACAAGAACTAATTTAAAATTTCATAATTTTACACATAATATATCACGATCTCTAGGCAAAGTTTTAAAAGTTTCCAACGTATTCTAACCAAAATTGTTTTTATTTACACGTTTAGAACAGATAAATTTCTACTTCGACGTCCCTTCACCTAGACCAGGGGTCGGCAACCTGCGGCTCGCGAGCCACATGCGGCTCTTTGGATGTGAAGCTGCGGCTCTTTAGTTCCATACGCAAATAACTAGGTGGTCCTGACATCATTTGCCAAATAGACGAAAGTTTGTGGAAAAATTAAAAATCTATGAAAAATTGTGGCTCTTTAAAAACTTTAAATTTTGTAAATTGTAATTTTGACTCTACCGACTCAAAAGGTTGCCGACCCCTGCTAGACGAATGATAGCGGAGTGTTTATTGCAAAAAAATCTTTCATGACTAAAAATCGCAGATTTTTTTAGTACGGCTTTAGAACTTGGTACCAAATTCGTGGTTTCATTTAATGTGCGGCAACCTGTATTTTTAGATCAAATACCGTATTTCTGAGTTAATACCCTGTTTATATTAATCTATAAACGAAATATATATTGTGCACCATATCTTAGGTAATATTCGAATTTTGAAATACAAACTGATAGTGCAATTTGAATGTGTCGTTATTTCCGTCAGTATAGGGTCGCATGCGCAACCTCGGTGCAGCGATAACTTCTAACTGTGAGTCAATGAACTACATATTTTAGTCACCAACATGATAATGCGTAGGGCATCGTGTTTCGACTCATTATTTTTACAATTGTATATTTATTTATTTAAAATGCTTCATGTACAATGTACAAAGGCGGTCTTAATGCCGTAGGCATTCTCTACCAAACAACCTTAGGGTGATGCATAGACAATGAAGGTAGATGCACCAAAAAAAAAAACTTAAATGAGATGAGAGGTATAACTATTAAACTTAAAAACAATTATATAAACTTACATAAACATTACCAACATAATTTTATATAAATAATTATGCAATATGCTAAATAAACTAATTACACATATACATAAATAATAAATATATACAATTCGGAAAAATCTGAGTCGAGATGAATCTGCCGCCGTCTTGTCAAAAAATATGTATATGTCGCAAGGATATTGTCAAACCAGTGATAAATTGATATTAATATAATTTGACTAGTGAAATTATAATTTCACGAAACTTTGTCAACTGTCTCCATTTCTCACATTTTCACGCTCGGACATGCACGTAAGAGGCAAATGAAGCGCGGCCTTGAGCGAGTGACGGAGACCTGGCACGCATCAGATTAAAAAAAAACACAAGAAAGGTATGGTTTCTATAGTTTGGAAAAAATTGTATCTATAACTTGAAAACCGTAACATTTTGCGGAACATTATAATGTGCAATTTTGGTAAGTATCACCTCCCGCAGTAGTCGTAGTTCTATTTACTGGACACTCTGTATGTAGGCAGTAGGCACAAGCATCTCAGACATACAGCCAGCCGACTGCAACCGCTTTTTGTCTCGCCATTGAATTGTAAATGCAACATAGAGTAAATCGGGCAAAAACGAGCATTGCTTCGAGTGTGGGAAATAATCAGTAAGTCAACTCGCTACTGCCTTTGAAATTAGTTCTAGATAACATTTAATATCAATAACTGGGTGTCCATTGCAAATGCTAAAAAAAATCCCTGACGTTTCCCTGACCAAACATCTTCAAAAAAAGGAGGAGGTTCTCAATTCGACGCGTATGTTTTTTTTTTACCCCACTACATTGGCAATTCGTCCTACAGTCCGCCTGATGGTAACCGGTTACCGTAACCTATGGACGCTTGCAACATCAAGGGCCATAACACGCGCGTTACCGATTCTGTAAAAATCTTAGTTTTTTGTTATATTTCACAAAACTGATGAATAGAATAGAATAGATCTTTATTTCATGTAAACCAAATACAGGCACGTATGAAATGTCGAGACTAGGTGCGCGGTTCTAACTAGAAAAAGAGCTGTAACTTTTGAACGGCTGAACAGATTTTCATGAAACATAACTAAAATGATACCCGATTAAGCTAGCTTTCAATTAAAAAAACTACATTGAAATCGGTCCATCCGTTTTGAAGCTACGATGGCACAGACAGTTACACAGATACAGAGTACAAACTTATAACACCTCTTTTCTGTCGGGGGTTAAAAAAGCCACTACACCGTTTGTCCAGGTTTCTAATCTAACATTGCCGCCATATTGGACACCAACAGATCGAGCATAAAAACTGGTCTTAATGTATGTTCCACCACTTTGGGACACACCTAGCGGTTTCTAAACCAGCTTTGGTAACGCGTAAGGAAAGCCACGGGATATAGGTAGTATGATAGTATTGTAGTATTACCTATAAAAATAATTACCTATAACAACAAATGATAAAAAGTACAATAAATTAAATCATAATACAAAAATTATACTATATTAAATAATTTACCAAAATAATAATAATAAATGGATAACTAATAAATATTGAACAAAAAGTATGTCATAAAATATATCGGCAACAGTGAAATAATAAATAACAACTATATTAACTACATTAATTTTATAATATAATTTAATTAGAGAACAAGGTATTTACATATATAGACTAAATATTTACAAATAAATTAAAAATAAATTAATTAACTACATTAATTAAATAACTACATTATAATAAATAAAGTATTTAAAAAGCAGCTTTTCCTCTCTCCTACCAAACCATGCTGTGCCCGACAGGGTCCATAATTGATCCTTAGATTAAGCCTACCATCTGTTTTAACTTTACATTATGGAATGCAATAAAGATTTGATTTGATTTGATTTGATGATAACTGGGGCATTTCTCAATTCGACTATACAGGATATTTTTTATGTAGTGCGCAAAATTTGCAGATTCAGTGTCCGTTCCCCAAATGCAACAGCAGTAGGTACGAAAAGTCACTCGAAAACAAAATAAAAATTCGATTTTGTATGGCTTGTGCTAGTAAATTATGCGTGTCCCCCATACTAAGTCCAATTTTCGTTTTGTTTTAAAGTGTATCCCAATCAGGGACCGGATTACCGATATTTATTTATACTGATATAAAAATATCGATATAATACCGATATACTTGTATTTTTTTATCGATATCGGTACCGATATTTAATTTCAGTACATAAATATCGATACTTTAATTTGTCTATATTTGTATCAATACCGATATTAAAATCGGTATTGAGTATCGATATAAATATCGATAACTTAATACCGGTACTTAAAAAAGCGATATTTTGTATCGATATTTTTCCGATACTTGAATATACCGATATATTTGTAAAATATCGGTATTTTACAGCCGAATATCGATATTTCTAAAATATCGGTATCCGTCACTGATCCCAATACTGTGGTAGCATTTCGGAACAGAGACTGAATCACTACAAATTATGTGCACTACATTGAGCCGCCATTTCTAATCCCATTCTTCATCCGCACGGATAGTAGTTAGATTTGGTTTCATATATTATTATACAGGATGTCGCAGATGTTATGACATGAAATGAAACCACGTGTTTGGTATCATGTTCCGAAGCCGTACTCAAAAAATCGGCGATTTTTACGCAAATTTTCTTTGCAATAAATTTCACCCTGCTAACAATAGTCTCGGTGAAGGGACACGGAAGTAGAAATGATGTCACCTTTATCTGTTCTACACGTGTAAATAAAAATAATTTTGGTTAGAATATGTTGGAGACTTTTCAAACTTTGCCTAGAGATATTGTGTAAAATAATGAAATTTTAATTTAGTTCCTGTGGCTAAACTACTGATTGGATTTGATTGCTTTTTTGTGTACGGTTACAGAACGTGATACTTTAAATACGTGTTAAAACGTGATACTTTAAATACGTTTAAAATCTGCGGCACTCTATATGATATTATAAAATTAAATATCTGAAAACCTAGCTGACTGTGGGTTGGATCCTTTCCGTTTAACTACCTACATCCAATTAGTGAATTGTTATACTTATGTATGTAAATTTAAAATGTAAACGCCCCTGACACATCGTCAAAATCGTAGGTATAAGATTAACATTTCCGCGTTGACCTAGGTAATTATTTTGCACCTAATCTGAATGGAAAACGAAAAACAAAACCGCCATTAAGTTTTTGATTAATATTAATACTGACAACTGCTTATCTACAACCATAGACCTAATACATAAGTAATAAGGTCTGTTTTTGTTTGCGTTGATTTGCGATATAGCACTGTCCTCTTACGTAGATATTACGTCTATGTCTACAACAAAATAAAAGAATAGAAACGAAAAAACTAAAATCGAGTTTTTGTATACAGGATAATTATGTAGTGCACATAATTTATAGAGTGATTCAGTCTCTGTTCCTAAATGCAACCGCAGTATTGGGAATTTGCGATACACTTTAAAACAAAACGTCGACTTAGTATGGGGGACACGTACAATTTACTAGCGCAAGCCACGTAAGCCATACAAAATCAAATTTTTATTTTGTTTTGGAGTGAATTTTAATCCTGCGGTTGCATTTGGAAACGGACACTGCAAATTTTGCGCACTACATAAAAAATTATGCTGCCTAAAATTAATACTGATAAAAATCCTATAAATCATCATTGGGCTGACATGCATATATATCGAACTCTTTCTAGCGACAAACTTAATCCATATAGAAGAAAAGTGCAACAGTATGTCAGCAGTTTATATTACCTTACTTCTATGCCTTTAGTTAGGTATTGTTCTGAGTGCGGGACCGACTGCTTGACCAACACTCCGAGGCACGAATAGATCTCGATGTGTGAAGATTACCTATCTGAGGGACTCATCCTGTCATCCAAGAATTTTTTAGCTAATAATCACTGGAAATACTAGCAAAAAATATTCTGATATTTCAGTAAATGTCAAGATTTTTTCATCTGGCAACCTACAATTAAGAAAAATAAAGTGTTCCTAACTTAAAAGCGTGTCGAATGTACCAGCTTTAATGATGAACGCGGATGTTCGATCTTTGAAACCGCTGCGTCATACACACTTTCTTGTTTTTTCATCTAAGCAAACAGTGGGCAACGGCACTCGCGTATACTGCCAAGTCACTGCCTTTTTATTGGGTGACGTAAAACAGCTCTTAGAAGCTTCCTACGTTACCGTTAACTGTATGATTATGGGATAGAAGATAGAACGATAGTGGGTGAGTACATCCACAGTTCACCAATGACGTCATACGGTAGGGTTACAATTTCGAAATTTGAAAAGTCCTGACATAAAGATGGAAATTTAAAAAAAACCGTACCTTTCAAAAATTATAGTTTAAAATAATTAAATTTAAATACTTAATGTTTTATTTTTTTGTAATTTAATGCGAAAATTAAACATTCAGTCAATATTTTTCCATCTAAGTTAAAAATCCGGACATTGTCCGGACGGATAGCCTTAATTTTGGATAAATGTCCATACAAATTCGGACGGATGGTAACTGTTGTTTATATTGAAATAAGCGCACCATTTATTTATGATTAATTCTATTAGGCAATACCTCTTTGGTCTATTAAAAGTCTATATATTTTCTGTTGTCTATATTCAAACCATTAATAAATCCCTTCCTGACTTCCTGTTGGATTGTCCCAACCATCGATGTCTTGATGTCTATAGATACGCTCTGTCATACAAAGGGAAGCTAAAAAAATGAGACGTATTTTTTGAAGACGTCAAATTCTAAATTCAACAATGTTCGAATTATATTTAAATAGAACAGCGATACATGCACTAATGGAATAGCTACTGTTATTATATATTCTTTATTCAATACACAAATTAATAATTATGTTTGTAAACGGCATTTGACTAGTGATCAACTACTCCATTTTTCTGAAAATGGAGTACCTGACACGTCTCACTTTTTGAGTTCACTAAGCATATCTATAGACATCGATGGTCCCAACCTGCACGCGTGTTTTATTTTAGTTACTCTAGTCATGGGCCCATAAAGATATCAAAACTTTAAGCTTTATCAGGCACAATTCCATTTAATTTTATAATAGGTACTAAAAAAGGTTTCGTATAACCACAGTGATCCGACGCCGGATCCGGCTCTAATTTCAAGTCTGAGAATAGATAAGTAGTACACAGTACACGCTGACGACAACATAAATTATCAAGCTACAGTTCCAGTATAAGCTGACCTCGCATTGTATAAACTTTCCGTGCAATGAGAGTTCAGCTTATACTGAAAATTTATAGCTTGATAAGTAACCGTGCTTACGTCAAGGCTAGAATAACCTAACCGTCAAAAACCCCCGACTCCAACTAGAAAAAGAGCTGTAACTTTTGTACAGCTGAACAGATTTTCATGAAACATAGCTACGATGATACTCGATTAAACTAGCTTTCAATTATAAAAACTGCACTGAAATCGGTCCATCCGTTTTGGAGCTACGATGCCACAGACAGGTACACTCCTCTTTTTGTCGGGGGTTAAAAAGAGAAGACTCTAAGGACCATAATAAATTACAGAACGACGCTTAACAGTGATCTTTAAGGTGGACATGCACGATCAAGTTTATCGTCCAATTTGCATAAAACGAAGCTTGATTAATTAAACTTGACCGTGTGTGTCAATTTGCTTGACAAGTGTACTTGAACATCGACTCTGGTAATGAACTTCAATACGATCGTGATTCGAGAGAGACTAAACTTTGAACTACCTAGTAAAAAAAATACCAATCATGTAGGTAGATGGGACTCCCAACAGCATTATCAGTAAAAAAATTACAAGGTAGCCTCTCATGATCGTATTGAAGTTTATTACCAGAGTTGATATTAATTACCATTTTAGTTACGCGGTAGACCCGCAGAATTTTATTAGTTGCGGCGGAAAAAACGCACCGCATGTCACCACGCAGCAGTGCGTACTAGCTCCCTACAATCTAGGGTATATATTATTACGTGAAGTGAAAACTTTGTACCCCTTTATAATCATATTGGCATATTAAAGTTTATATGGAGAAGGAGTGCTGAAAGCTAAAATTTGTCGAATGTCGACCACTGGGCGACCACTAGTTTGTTAAGTACGGCATTCTTTCTATCCATATCATATCCTTTCTTTATAAACACATTTGTCCCCGTAACTAGGTATACCATGTTTCAGAATTCAGTACAAAACACAATCGTAATAAGGTCACGTAATGACATCACTGACCTTGCCGACCTCTGAAAAGCAATGAGGCGTCACCAGGGAGTGGTCAACCATTGTAGCATTTAGAAAACAACTCCATGGCTAATCAAGGTCTTTGATTGTTGCAAGATACTCACTTCTCTTTACAAATTGCTGGTTTTTTCACTTTTAGGTAGACCTATTATGAACTACGGACTAGAGGGCACACCGCACTACATTACGCTGTCCCATTCAATTGCGGCCATATCGCCGCACTTCATGAAACCATACAGGATATTTTTTTATAAAGTGCGCATTTGCAGAGTGATTCAGTATCCGTTCCCAAATGCAACCGCAGTACAAAAATTAATTCCAAAACAAAATTAAAATTTGATTTTGTATGGCTTGCGCTAAGGGCTTGCGCTAGTAAATTAAGCGTGTCCCCCATACTAAGTCGAATTTTCGTTTTGTTTTAAAGTTCTATTTTTTATGTTCTATTTTTAAAAACTCAAGTGACCATCCACTTCCGGAACTCCAAATACCATACTGTGATTTGAATTCGGAACCTTCAGATGACTTTCAGAAAGCTGATTCGAGGATCCAAGTTGTCATCATTTACCTAGTCACTTGCTTTTTCCAGTAAGTTCATGAAATTCTATAATATTTCCTAGTTTTTTCACAGGTGAATGAAATTCCATGACTTTTCCAGGTTTTCAATGTTTTCCAGGTGTGTGGCAACCCTGAGATTGCAATTAATCTGGGATAGTTATATGTGAGAAAGACATGATATTGTTGTATATTAGATGTGATAAGTGCAAGTTGTAGTTGTTGCAGAGAAAGTAAAAACGATGATGTTGCAAGTGGTTTTTTTTATTATAAAAATCTTTTTCACAGTTTATCTGAAGTTGTATATCATGTAAAGTAATAACCAAGTTACATTAAGGCCTTGACGAAAAAGATGGCGTCAATGCTTAGCAGAAAGCGCGTTTTGTAGCCTTCCCTGCTTAATCGATGGTAATTCGAATTTCAAAATCACAAGCAGCAGGGGGAAAAAGGCCGCTTTAAATGAATAATAATGTGATTCATATTACAAATGTCAAAATGTCCACATAATTGATGACTCTTAATATCATACGCGTAAGGATTATATTCAGCAATCATCCGTTTGACAGTTACCATGAAGATTTGCAGGTGAATTGCTAAATGGGGCCTTTTTAGGCCCCCAGTTGTTTCTAGTGACCAAAGACGAACAAAATCAAACTTCACGTCTAAAATAAATTCAACAATAATCTTGACATACATGAGATTTTATGGCTGGTTCGATTTGATCAGCCTTTTGCGGTTTTGAAAACCTAATAATTCGAATTTCAAAATCACAAACAGTCGTTTCCAGTGACCAATGACCATAGAAATGTTATAGGTACTATATATTATCTCTATGCCAATAGAATAGAATAGAATAGAATAGAATAGATCTTTATTTCATGTAAACCAGATACAGGCACTTATGAAATGTCGAGACTCTAGGTGCACGGTTCCAAAAAGTAGATCCTATGGAGAAGAACCGGCAAGACAATGACAGACAAACCAAATTTTATGTCTAAATAAATTCGACTTCGTAAATTAAAGCCTATCGATTTCGCCACCGGTTCACGGCAATTTGTTTACTCCAATTTCTAAACAAACAGAAATAAAAAAATATATAAGAAGGCAATCGTATGCAAAAACCGAATCGAACAAAATTATTAGAGTTGTGGTTGTGTTCGACTGAGATTTTGAAAGCCGAAACTTAAGAAAGTCTTGTTTTAGAGACGTAAGAGCTGAATACATACAAAGCTATAGCTTTACGAGAAGAGCGAGTAAAACTAGTAATTAAAATATTTTTCATCCCACCATCTCGGAAAGAGTATTTTTAATCTTCAATATCTGAGTGGAAAAGCCGTTTTTATTCTCTAGAGGATAAAGTAAATTTTCATCCCACCATCTCGGAAAGAGTATTTTTAATCTTCAATATCTGAGTGGAAAAGCCGTTTTTATTCTCTAGAGGATAAAGTAAATTGAATTTAGAACATCGTGTGCACTAAGTTTGTGAATTAAACGTTTTTTTTTTTGCATTTAGTCATTTCCTCGCTGAGGTGGAATGAAAAGTTACGTGTTGCACTCGAGTGCAAAGATTTTTCACCTCGTGCTCTTATGATTCCCTCGCTAACGCTCAGGATTCTAATTTTGAATCACTCGCTGCGCTCGTGATTCAATTTTAGAATCCTTCGCTTGCTCGGTCATCAAAATTGAACACGCGGTTAAAAAGCAACTTTGCACTCTTGTATAACAAATAACTATTATCTTCTTTATTTATTCATAAAGCACTATTTACACAGTCGGACTTAATGCCTTAGGCATATTCTACCAGTCATCCTTACTATAATGCAGAGAAATAAGGATGGTAGGTGCAAGAAAAAGATAATTTAAAACTGTAATAAGCATAGTTACTTATTATATAACTATATAGGTATATAATATACACTGTATAGTGTATGTATATATTCCACATTAGTACATAAATAAACGAATCATCATCATCGTTCATCATTCTCCTGCCCTTATCCCATTTTATTTGTGGTCGTCGCAAATAAGTCTTCTTCTTCCATTCATCTCTATTACACGTCATCTCAGAGTTTACGTTCTTATAAGCCATGTCAAATTTCACACAATCTATCCATCTTTTCTTGGGTCTGCCTCTTCTCTTATATCCATCCACATACATACTTAAAACTCTTCTTGTTACATGATTTTCATCCCTCAATATATACAGAAATATACCTGCCATAAGTAATAGGAAAGTGGAGATGGTTCTGCCAATTAGTGCGAAGGTGTTCACGCACTTATTTTTTTACTTTTTTCTGTCGTAATTTGTGTAAAATAAATTTATTTTCTTTCATTCTTTCTTTCTTCACTTTTTGTTTAAAGGAACAGCGACCGGAGGCTGTACTGATATTTTAAAATTCGATAACTAAAAAAAATTTCAAGTCAGCTGTAACTTTAATAATTACGGAAAATGAGCAGAGCTGATGGTTTTCTATAATTTCGGCAATTTACTCGGCTATCAGAAAGACTATGAAATAACATCAAGACTATATTTCATACTTACTCCATAATAGAATTAATTTAATATCTCCGTAATAGATATAACAATTAAATAGGTACAAGAAATATTCCACGTTTTGTAAGCCGATTAGAGACGGTGTGATTATAAGTAAAAGATTATCTTTTTTAGTTGTAGGTACATATCTGTTTTATTACAAAAAAATAAAAAATCATTTGTTACCTGCTATTTAGCGTAATTCGTATCAGTATTTTCGCTACTCAATATTCGGTCTTAGTACCAACAAACTTTGGTTTCGTCATAAATGTATCAAAATTGCCGAAAGCCGAAACCAAATCTTTAACAGTTCCAACACTACAATAACTTACAAAATGTCTTACTTTTATTTTATTTTGGATTACTTTCACCAATTTATTTTATTCGTGTACTATTCCAACAGTTACTGTACGCGTCTAGAATGTAATGGGTTTTACCCAACTTCGCAGACTTCTTTACTAAGGAGGTTATTGTCTGCTACGATACAGAATTTAGATTTAATTATAGCCAGATAGCCAGATGAAAAAGTCAGTCACATCTGGGTTATTTTTTTAATTTATTTTACGTTGCCCCTCACTGGGATTTCCCCTGTATTGAGGGTACAGTTTTACAAACATACATGTTACATGCACATACAACCAGACCCGAAACAACTATCTGTAGATCATACAAATATTTGTTCCGTGCGGGGATCGAACCCGCGGCACGTAGTACGCTTAGCCACTGCGCCAACCGTGTCGTATTAGTAATTAACTTATTGTTCGATGCAATTCGAACACTTTTTCCTGATCTAGCTAATCAATAATGTAGATGGGTGCGCGCGGACGACCGCGACACACATACTCGGACAGCAAACCTAGCGCATTCGCCTTCATTTCAATTTCCTGCAAGATTTCAGAGAAAAAAAGACATCTACGCACTATATAACATCGGCAAGATGATTATATGTATATTATCCAAAAGTCGCAGAACAAAATTTCCCATCTAATGCTGCGGGTCTATCGCGTAACTAAAATGGTAATGAACATCGACTCTGGTAATAAACTTCAATACGATCGTGGGAGGAATTTGACCTACCTTGTAAAAAAAATACCGATCATGAAGATAGGATTTCCAACAGTATGATCGGCAAAAGTTTTACAACGTAGCTCGAAGCTTAGCTTCTCTCGATCGCATTGAAGTTTATTACCAGAGTCGATGTTCATTACCATTTTAGTTACGCGGTAGACCCACAGATCTATAGTGAGTACTTTGATGTAGCTCAGAGTTTACTTAAACTTTGCTAAACTTATTGATGTGCTTAGCTTAAACTTCGATTTAGTATTTACTAGCGACCCGTCTCCGGCTTCGCACGGGTGCAATTTCTCCACTATCCTTCATAGGGAGACCATGTACAAAAGAAAAGAAAGAAAGAAATAGTATTTACTTGACACAGCACAAAAACGATTTAAAGAAAACTTAACAGAAAAAAAAAAAACATGTACAACTAAAATAAAAAAAACATGCATTATTATTATTATGCATTGCACATTCCTACCGTCAATTATAAAAATTGCATGTTAACTTGTAAAGTCACCAATAAAAATAAAACAAAAGAATTACACACACACACACACAGCCTTGGTTATATTATATAGATGTATGTAACGACACATATATTTATAATGTACATAATTAGTCGGTAGGCAAAAAATGCCTACATTAACACAAGCTCGTTTTTTTACACGTGCACCTAAAAATAGCCGACGCAGTTAGTTCCGTTAGTTACGTTAAAAATAACTTTAAATTTAATTCTACGTTCAATGGTAATGTTTTGAATGATGCTGTTACGCAACTGTGGAAGTTAAGTCAGTTAGTTAGTTATTTTTCTTTCTTTCTTTCTTATAGTACGACACAACTAAGAAGTCGCATCGGTAAACATAGTAAAACCGATTACTTCCGAACCGCGCGCGTCTGGACTCTGGAGTTCTGGACCACAAATGTTTATTAGCATCTCTCGTTTATGAATGAATCTTTGGCGACACGGGTGGCGCAGTGGCTAAGCGATTAGCTTTCTGCGCTACGTGCCGCGGGTTCGATCCCGCACGGAACAAATATTTGTATGATCTACAGATAGTTGTTTCGGGTCTGGGTGTGTGTGCATGTGAGATGTATGTTTGTAAACTGTACTCTCGATATAGGAGAAATACTAATGAGGGGCAATATTTAAAAAAAAGCTCGCACTCCTCCGTGCGCGCAATAGGTAGGTATGCTTAAAAAGGGGTACAAAGTTTTCTCTTCACGTATAATATAGATAAACCTTCCTTGTTCCCGGTATCTTCTCCAGGACCAACCCATTTGGAACCGTGCACCTAGAATCACGACGTTGTGAAAGTGCCTGCAAAGGTCCAGTTGAAATAAAAATCTTTAACGTTTTAAAAATATTATAGTTTAAAAAAAACTATGGAACACGCTTTAGTCATCCAAACTGAACGTGTATGCAAAATTTCAGCTCAATCGAAAACCGGGAAGTGGGTCAAATTTAACTTCCAAGATTTTCTTTAGTTAGTTAGTTACAGGTGAAGCTAATAAAAGCGTGTTAAAAAAAGAAACAAAAACAAAAAAACGACATCTTAGAAAAAATTATTACTTTTCAGATGGTTTGCGTTTAGATAAAACTGATATTAAACGTCAGATTCAGTAGTTTTGTGTCCTGTAATTCAGCAGTGCTTGCGTACTCGAATGCTTAGCCAAACTCCGGACCCCAGCTTCTTGAAATAGATCTAAACTGGAAGAACGCTCCGGCGAATGAAGTTCTGAGACCTAGATGGATGATCGATCGACCAGAATCGATTCAATTTTGACAATACAAGGATGTAGATAGCGCAGTAGGGCTTTAAAAATCACTCTTCTTTTAATTACATTATTCTCGTAGCTCTTACCACAACATTGTACTAAGTAATCAAGATTGTAATCTAGTATTTAAATAATGTTATAGTTTAAAAAAAACTAAAGTAAACACTTTTGTGATCCAAACTAAACGTGTATGCAAAATTTCAGCTCAATCGGAAACCGGGAAGTGGGTCAAATTTAACTTCCAAGATTTTTTTACATAGTTACAAGTGAAGCTAATAAAAGCGTTTTAAAAAAAGAGTTTCCATCTAGTTTCTTGCCAGTCCCCTATAGGACCTACTATTTGGAACCGCGCACCTAGTCTCGACATTTCATAAGTGCCTGTATCTGGTTTACACGAAATAAAGATCTATTCTATTACTAGCGAGGATCATTATAACACTGGAGTAGTAAAACTATCAATTTACAACTTAATAGTTAAAGTATTAGGTAATAATAATTTAAAGTACATAGTTGTTAAGGTTAATAGGAATCTGGTAGATTTCGTGATATTTCTCACAAATTACATGCACCAATTTGATTAACCGTAAAATCGTTTCGATTTCTCTCTACGGGGGCAAAGAATCTCAAGATGACTGCATTGTAATAATTATAATATAACCTACCCGTCAAAAACCCCCGACACCAACTAGAAAAAGAGCTGTAACTTTTGAACGGCTGAACAGATTTTCATGTAACATAACTAAGATGATCCCCGATTAATCTAGATTTCAATTAAAAAAACTGCATTGAAATCGGACGACCCGTTTTCGAGCTACGATGCCACAGACAGATACACACTGCAAAATTATAACACCCTCTTTTTTGTCGGGGATTAAAAATAAAATTAATAATTGGTTTTTACTGGTCGCTTGACAGTAATAGATATTCGCCGCGATGAACATTAAAATGTCGGATTAAAATCCTATACAAAAATATTATGTCAGTCGTCCGAATCGTTCTATATTTTGCTTTTTGATTGCAGTTTTCATTTGTTTCATATTCAGTGAAAAACATCCGTCGACATTGTTGAACGCGGCGATGCAATATGTATCGAAATATTTTTGTTTTGTTTTTTCACAAACTGAAAAAAGACTAAACGCTAAAAATTTAAACTTTTACTGTATCGTATAATTTTGAATGGTCTTGCGAGATTTAGTCAGAATTGTAATCTAATTTTAACCTCCGACAAACAAGGGAGTGTTATAAGTTTGAAGCTAGTGTGTATCTGTGTATTTGTGCTTAACCTTGCTGATTTTCGATCTAATGTAAAAGTTTGTCAAGCTGTTTGAATGTTTGTTACATAATTACACATAAACGGATGAACGGATTTTGATGACACAGATAGACTATGTCCTGGATTATCATAAAGGATACTTTTTGTGCGGATAGATGAAGTATTTCTCTTAGGATGGGAGAAAAACCACAGACAACAGCTAGTGTGAATGCATACAAAGCTTGTAAAATGTGAGCATGATGTAAGTAGTAATGTTATAGATAATTACTAAATACCTACCTATTGTCTGGTACCTAGAGTCTGTCATGCTCACTAAAAGGTCTCGCTGATGGTGGCGTTGTGTCGGATCGTTGAGTTCCCTTCATTGTGGTCGAGCTTAGCGATGCTGACGCATGCGTCATGCTCGTGAACGGGTGCCGTCTGTGGACTGGTCATCTTGTAACTGCCATGACAATCATAATCAGAGGCAAAGCATTATTATCCTATTCTTATTTTTATTCAGATTAATTTACATTATTCTTGCAGCTCTTACCACAACATTGTACTGGTCAAGATTGTAATCTTAAAATAAAATAAAAATTTAATTGTATAATTTTAAAAGAGTTTCCATGGAGTTTCTTGCCGGTTCTTCTCCATAGGACGTAGGTACTATTTGGAACCGTGACCTATAGTCTCGAGATTTTATAAGTGCCTGTATCTGGTTTACATGAAATAAAGATCTATTCTATACTATTCTAGGGTTAATATCAATCAGTGATTTATCTTACGCCGAGAAAGTCCGCTAGCTTAGATGCAGTTGAGTTACCTTGAAACAAACCTTGATTCGCCGCTCACAATATTATAACTTAGATTTTTGAACGAAAACTTACAAAAAATTAAGTACTGTAATTTGGAACCAAATCAAATGCAAGATTGTGTTTCATTATAGTTTCTTGAGACATGCTTGAGACACAAAATGTTTTGAGATTATTTGAAGAAGTCCGGAATAGATTTTTGGTCGTAGTTTTTGCTTTAAAAAGCGAATCTTTTTGAGCCAAACGTCAAGTTCCATTTACCATCTTTGGTAATATTCATGGATACGATTTGTTCCATGTGGATCGAATCAGCGACACGTAGCGCGTATTTTATTTATAATGATTTTTTTTCTTTTTTTTTCTTTCAATTTTGTTCTGTCATATGTCTGTGGTTTTGTTTCAAATTTTGATAAGTTTTATTTTATTTTTTCTCTCATGTGTTGGCACTGTCCTTGCTGAATAAATGTATTTTCTTTCTTTCTTTCATAATGCCAATCCCAGTAGCCACTGCCCCAATGATGTCGTCAACATTTACCGAGATTGGACCTATAGTCATTGAATTCATTATACATAAAGACTCTTGACAACCGAACGCTGTGGACACGTGGACACAGACGAAATGCAGACAGATAAAACATGCTTCTATGTTGCACTGATAACACGTTCGATGGAATTTGTTGCCAGAATCAAACAGTTGCCTTTGTTTTGTCAAATATGTAACTGACACTGCTAATGTCATTGGCTATCAATAATCTGCCTGCCAAATGTGATGGCAAAATACCCTACGAACGACCGTTTACTGGGGGCCTATGTCCAGCAGTGTATATTATATGGGATGATATGGTGATAAACCAATGTCCAAAATGTGTGTAGAATGTGTAGTATTTGACAGTGCTATAAGTTTTTAAACTGGCATGGTCACTAACATTAGAGTTCAAAATGGGATATTTACCATGTTTAAAAATTGTTTTGAGATTCCGATATTTCGGCACTATTGCAAGTTTATCCGTGACCCATGCTTGCAACAGTGCTGATACCTATATCAGAAGCTCAAAACAATCTTTAAACATGGTAAATATGTCGTTTTGAACTCCAATACTAATATTTGACACTAGAATGAAAATATTGGCTTCAATGCGAGCACGGGTGCCAATATCTTCAATCTATAAGTGTCAAATGCTGGTGCAAAAGAAGAGTTTAAAGTTTCGAAAAAAGAAAAATAGAATGAGGTTTCGTATTCAAAAAGTTTTTCTTAAACTTTCACAATGGCAACGAAACTTGAGCAAAACAATTGAACATAGCCTTTTATAAAAGAAACAAATTAAGTATTGTTTTATAAATTGAATCGGCAACACGTAAGTTTGGCGCGATTTAGGTAACTTTGTTTATTTGTTAAGGTTCTTATTGGTATCTACTTACATAAATTTTCAAGTATTATAACATTTCTCACCGGCAACCGTCTAACTGCAGAATGTCCCGCAATTCTAATAACATATCCATTAGTATCTGTTGAGGTGCTGGACTTTGTTGTCGAAATCTGATCGGACCCATAAGATCAAGCGATATACAGGCTTAAACAGGATATTTTTTTATATAGAGCGAGAAATTTCCAGAATGATTGTGTCCGTTCCAAATGCAACCGCAGTACTAAAATTCATTCCAAAACATAATAAAAAATTGATTTTGTATGGCTTGCGCTTGTATTTTATGCGTGTCCCCCATACTAAGTCCAATTTTCGAAATTCGAACATTGTTGAATTTAGAATTTGACGTCTTCAAAAAATACGTCTCATTTTTTTAGCTTCCCTTTGTATGACAGAGCGTAACTATAGACATCGATGGATGTCTATAAGCAAATCAATATATCGTTTCACGACACTCCAGGATACTAGATACTAAAGGTAGGATAGCTCTGGTTGCACCGAAGTTTTCCCAAGAGAATAAAGCATGGGGTCCTTTAAAAAAGGAGGAAAAAAAAAATTGGTCGGCAGCGCGCTGTTGCAAGCGTCCATAGGTTACGGTAAACGCTTACCATTAGGCGAGCCGGGAAGGTTGTTTGCCACCTTAGCGGTTAAAAAAAACATGTAAGTAAATAAACTTCTTCATATAAATTCATAGATATTAGGCAAGATGTAATGATTTTTCAGCTATTCTGTGGAATAGAGATTAATTATCCCAAGGAAATCATCGTGAGGAAACCTGCATTAGGTACTTGAGAGGACTCTAAAAATTTCTCGATTATGTTCTTAGTCTGCCAACCCGCACCACGCCAGCGTTTCACTATGGCCTAAAAGATTTTTTCATTCTGAAAGAGAGCGTTGCCCTTCAGTGACACAGTAATAAAAGAAAAAGGGTGCTGTACAATGCACTCGGCTTATAACGGCATACAATTCCAATTTCAAAAACGAGCATTCTAATCTCTATTCAAAACTTAAATTAAATAAGTACGGCTCATAAAGACATTCTCCAATAAGATTCATTTAGTACTCGAGTACCTACCGTGCATACTTCTAATACGTCCTTGTCTGGAGCACAAAAAATCAGGTCTCGCTATCTCTGTCTAACTGACATTGTTCTTAGAATGCAGTTGTTTATACTCCGACATAGTTTAAAGGTCAGGTTACTTGCACAGCCCTGTTTTTGACTTCCATACGTGATAGTTGTTTGTTAATTTGATTGTGACAATTTAATAAATAAATCGAGCCGCGTTGGCTAAAGTTGGCTTTGAATGATTTTAGAGCGATAGCGAGACTTTTCGCTCAAAATTGGAACTGTCCGACTGGGGAAGTACCTTCACCTTGCACAATATGCACTTTTGCAGTGTTGTTTCAAACAGTGAGCAAGGTCACCAGTGCTCCTTGAGGAAGCGTTTTGTTGGCAACACGACGCTAGTTTAGGGTCGGCAACGCGCGAGTCCCAGGTTACGGCAACCGTTTACCATCAGGCGGGCTACTGGTTTAAAAAATAAAAAATGTCTTAATCTTACCGCCACTACATGGATACCTTACCTCCACAAGTGATCCATGTAATATTTTAATTTCAATATATTGACACATTAAACTATTCTTACAAATGTTATGCAGAAGTAAGTAGGTAAATGGGAAGTTCTCAGAGAATGATACAAAAATGCACTGAACTCGATTTTGACCAAAATTTTATTTGGTTTACTTGCGAACTAAGGTATCCAATTATTATAGTCTGATCGCGACTTCCTCCGCGTGGAAATCGAAAGCAAAGAATTTTGAAAAAAAAATGCCTTTTGAATATCCCAAGATATCCTTCCTCATGACGCAGATGCACACTACTTTCCTGTCAAATTTCAACAAAATCGGTTCACGTTTTATCATGACAAGGTAATAAATAGAGAGACAGAGTTACTTTTGCATCTATAATATTTGTATGATAAAGGATAGTTTAGTACAAAGGTTATGTGATTTCCGTGAAAAAAAAAGCGTCCTCTTTCTTTCCAGGGTCGGAATAGGCGATTGAGAAATTTTATCAAGTGGATTGGACATCGGCATCTTTCTACCAATAACATGTCATCATACTGCGGTCATTGCGGACATTTCTACTTGGAGATTGGATTGTTATCTCGTCTTAACCCTAAAATCTTACGGCGTTTTACAGGATTGATTTTTAATTGGATCCTGCACATTTCCAGCATTTTGTCACTATAAAATTCGGCCTTGCGGAACACGCAACGTGTTCATGTGAACAGTCTCATAGAAACTGTTTCGCCATTGAACAGGAATCCACAAGGCGATTTCTTGCCCGTTAACAACATTACACTGCTATGAGGATAGGCTATAACGTAGCAGCTAATCTGCATTTAAGAAATCTCCAATATTAATAATTTAAGGGCTATAGTGCATCAATTAAAATTTGAATTGAATCAAGATGTTTCTTACAGAATAGCTCCCCTGTTAGCAAATGATCCCGCGTCTGTGAACATCTATAATATTCCATAACACTTCACAGGAACACCTTAGGTATCGCTGATGCGTAGCCAGCCTGCCAGCCTAAGGCATAATTCCTAGTGGAAATATCTGTATCCGCTTCTTCTTCAGTCACTCGCTTCCGCCCGACCAACGTCGCAGCAAACTGCAGACGTAGCAGTAACACGTTCGACCATCTTACAAGACATTTATAACACCGGGAGAATACGCAATTACAGTGCCACAAACTTATCTGACCCGGTGACCAAAATTGGAACTAACGTCGCGTCGCTACAGAACAAAAATGACTTCAAAATGTCATTTTTATAGGGAGATGGGGGGAGCCCTACTTATTATTTCTATGAGGGAGATGACATTGGTAAAAGCGACGGCAGCGACGCCATGACCGGTACACAGATTAGTTTGTGGCACTATAGGTTAAAATAATAGGCGACGACCGCGTGTCGTTTGTTTTACTTCTCATTCCAGCGATTGTTATGTCTATTCTATTTTTCATTAGAAGATTTGAAAAAATGTGACACATGTCTTGTCATCTCTTGTCACAGTAGTTGTGATCAATTAGTGACTCAGACCTGCAGTCCAGCAGCGTAATCATGATGCACACTCGAAATCCGAAACGATACAATTTTGATAGTTCAACAATGGTACATTGCGCAGTTTGCTTTAAAAATTATACTGAACGACAATTCCAAACACGCAATGGACATTCTTAAACTGTCAAAAGTGAATCGATCCCGATTACGAGTGGGTATCGTGGTTACCCTACAAGTCTGTGATTAGTTGCCATTTGGGATCCCAAATAATATTATTTTGCAGCTTTAAACCTTATGTATTAATTAGCAACAGAATAGGCGAAACATGTAAGATTAACAAAATATTTATATGATTGTTAATTCAGGTTCAATAGGTTTTAAATTATGTAAGTACATAAATAAATAAATAAAAATTACATCTTCATCTTACAATGGTTTGAATATTCCAAACTCCTTATGTTAAGCACAGGGAAGCCCCCTGTGCTTACAACAACTATGAACTCTTATAGCAGGGCTGAAATTGAACTGCCCAGACATTTCTTGTATGAGCTGACCTCGCACTGTATAGGCTTTTCATACAATGAAAGGTCAGCTTATATTGGAAAAGTCTGGGCAGTTCAATTTCTGTCCTGCTATTAAAGCTTGTAGTAACCCCCAGATGGTTCATAGGTGATCATTAGACATTCAATCTTGCATCAATTCAATCCGTAACTTAGGATTGACGAGATCGACGCCGCAAATCAAAAAATCTGGATATTATGCGATCCAATTTATCAATCCATCAAATATGCTATCAATCTGACATCTGTCAACCAAGGTCACAGATTCAACTGATGCCAGATTTACCGTCTAATGGTCACCATATCTAGCATGCTTGATCAGATGGAGCTTTGTTGTGTTGTGTTTATCTGGGTTCAGAGCTATGATAGATGTTGGGTACTAAAACTAATGATTAGTTAATACTAAAACGTAGTATTAACTAATTATTAATTTTAGTCTTATTCAGAGGCAAATCATTATTATACTATTCTTATTTTTATTCACGCAGTTCTTACCACAACATTGTACTGATCAAGATTGTAATCTATTATTTTAAAAGAGTTTCCATGGAATTTCTTGCCGGTTCTTCTCCATAGGATCTACTATTTGGAACCGTGCACCTAGAGTCTCAATATTTCATAAGTGCCTGTATCTGGTTTACCAGTACATGAAATAAAAATCTATCCTATGCTACTTCAAATCCATTCTGAGTATTATCCCACTCCGAGGATGTCCAGGAATTACCCATATTAATGGAAGGTGATAGATAGTCTTTGCCTTGAGCAGTTGTTGATATTTATTCATTCAATTTGTAGAATAAAATTTTAATTTTATGTCAAAGTGTTTCCTTGAGAATATTATCTTATGATAACAAACCTATTTATTTCAAATATGAATAAACCATTAAATATATTTATTTATGTTTATAGTTATATATTCAATAACTTACAGTAAGTACTTATTTAAATTAAATTGTATGAAAAATTACAGTAGGTATGCCATTTTCTTGAATAAATTTAAAAAATATTAAATTACCTACCTACTTATGTAGGAGTGTACATTGTATAAGATCATAACTTTTATTTCTCTCAATAAGTATTTATGTTTTTCATCTTTATAAATATGGTTTTACGCCTAAAATTATTAATTGAATATTTTTCAGTGAAGATGTTAATTTTTTGCATTTATCACACAAATAATAATTGTTTAATTGTGAAAATTTAATTAAATAAATTGGAGATAAAGTGAATCTATGTTATTGATATTTTTAAATATTTTAATCATAATGTACATTGTATGTTGTTATCATTATCATTAGAAAAACAAACAATGTACTTAATTAAAAACAGGAACAGCAATTAGGTAATTATGAAAATAATTATAATATTCTTGCAATAGTAAATTAGTGTTCATTTCAAAATATTGAATATCTATTAGGTAGATAGGTACATAATTTAATATGTATTCTATTCTATTCTATTCTATTCTGTACCACTTACCTACTTAGGTAAATTATGGTTTTTATGTGAGACCACTGAGTAACTAAATATCTTCAAAAACCTTTGATTTATCTTCAGGACTTCTTTCTAACTTATACAAATTTTATTTATTGATATAAATTATACTAAATATGTACACAAATACATGTTTTGTAAGATAGCACACTCTTTTCGAAATTCGAATGTCAATGTTTTCATAATGATGTTGTAATTTTTTCTTTATTTTTGGCAAAGGCTGCCTAGGTACCTACATGTTTTCATCACAAAATGGTATATTCTCAGTCAGTTTTTAATAGGATGGCATTTTAATTTGTTCAATGGCCTTTAGAACTGCCTATTTCAATGTCAGCTACATAGACAACAGAAAATTACAATTAATATATTCTAAAGAGTTTGAAAAGGATTTCTTCTTAAACTTTTTGGTTAAATTTGAACCACAGACAGGCTGGTTTATAAAAATATTTAATTCTATTTTCAAATGATACAATATTGTTTTGTTTTCATTCACAGAGCAGTTGTTTAGTTTCAAGGTATGTTTAGTTGTTTACAGCTGTAGTTTCACAATGTTTAGGTTATGTCAGGTCTGGATACGAAGGGATTCCTTGGTGCAACAGTGTCAATTGAACTTGTGTATCAATGGTGTGGAAGTGTTTTATGGTGTCTATAGCCCACGAGGTCATTCTAGAAAGGTTTCCTGTACTTACGCGAGTGACCGTTTAGGTAGCAAGGCGCGACCAGGTCTGTGGCCACAGCTGCAGCATCCAACGCACAATAACACTAGCCGTGCACTTTCACAATCGGAATGCACCAGACATAACTATCAACCAACTATACACTAAAAACTTGCACAAATTCAAACATTTTTCATAGGATCGTATCACAGAAGTCAACGCTCGCAGTGTCCGTGTTCCTCACCACTAACCCATATTCGGCCACTATATTACTGTGTAATCAACGGAATTATTACCAATTTACGGCACCGCACTCGACGTCCGTTCGCCGCCGAGAAAATACTTGTAAAATATTTTTCGAAAGCGCATAGACGCGCCGCGGACCTTTCGAAAATGTATAAAATACGATAGCGCGCTAAATAGGAAAATCGATAAGGCCGTTGGAACGCCGCCGAACCGAAACTAGAATAATAATTTATCAAAAAATGTAATAAAAACGACATTATTTTCTTGTGACGGTTTCGAGCTGTCAGAATTTTCTATGTACAATACGATCTATTTCAGCGACACGCTCGTCTCGACCGCTGAAGGGCTCTTGCCAATCGTTTCGATTTGGCCGCATAGGCGAAACGTGCGCGCGAAAATGGACCTTATCGACATCGCCACTTACGACTTTCCTACATTGCCGCTAATCGCGAAAAATACGAAACGGACTCCAATTTGTTTGTAAAACTTACGACGAGTAGTAATCAGTGGATTGGAAAATTCCAAATAATAAACGGCGAGCGGGCGCGCGGTGTCCGTAGAAAGAAACGCGAGACACTGTTTTCGAAACAACATTGGCTCGACGTCATTTTTGGCGTATTTTGAGTTGGATCGTGAACGGGAAAACTCGAAAGCGTTCGGTTGCGTAAAAGAGACGGAATATAAATTGATACAAACAAAACTAATCTTTATTGCGTCTGATGTTCATACATTATAGTTTGAATTTTGTGTAATATAATGTGAAAGTGAGTGAAGCCGTACTATTTTGAAGTTTTTTTCTATAATACGTATAGATAGGCTAGAGAGGAGAACGGCTGTTTTTCTATGTAAAACTGTATTAGTGTGAGTTACTTCCCGTATGTGTAGTTATCGTATGGATGAAAATTGTGTATGTGTGTGTTTTTGTATTACACTTATATAAAAATTGTATAGCCGGTGACTCGGCTCACGGAATCAATAATCTAAAAATTCATTTTTATATTTTTGAACAAGTCATGGACACGTAGGTACTTTGTACTTTGGCCTCTTTATGTTTTAATGTACGATATGAATGGGCAGTGCAGTTGCTAAACTATTATGTAGAATAAGTACATCGTCGTTAGGTAAGTATTTCATTTAGGAATGCATTGTTCAATCGTTTTAATATTCAATAGCTATTAGTACCTGTGTACTAACAAATTGATATTTTTGTCGTACATAGGTACAATTTTATTTTTTCTATTCGGTCTTCAAGGTTCCGGGTTCGATTTCCGGGTCATGACCAAAATGTAAATGCGATGAAAATAGGTACATATTTGGACAATTGTAATGTGTACGATGTCATAATAAGGTGTCAAATTAAAAATAGGCCGTCGTATGTCTTTCAATGGGTTTCGTCATAGACAATTATCTATGGGATAGCCACGTGGATGGGAAATCCAAATCGCCTTCGTTATTCAGCAAGTAATCCAGTTCATTTTGATCAGACTGTACTTGCAGACCTTGCAGTCACTCCGCGTAAAACCAGATAGGTACTTATGTACTTCATAGCAACGTATGAGGAAGTCATCAAAATAGTTTGTAAAATGGAACCTGACGATATGCCCAGACAAACTCTAGAATTAAGGGTGTTTTTTTAATTCTATTTTCGTGTTCGTCTCAATTTGTTTTCAGTTCAATCGTTTGTCTTTTTCATGGGCTCCTGAGCTTGAGGTCCTTGGTTGGATTCTCAAGTTCGGCAACGTTTTATATACCGACTTATTATCAGGTAATTCTTACTGTGTATTTGCTTGAAGTTCAAAATTAAGAGCGCGAATGCGCAATAGGTTCGGCCGCCTGTCCCTTTTTACATATTGTAGATCGGCATCGTATATTCAGTAGGATACAATACAATACAATACACTTTATTGGACACCAATAATAGGAGAAAAGATAATAATTAGAAAAAAAATGTACAAAGGGCGGTCTGAAAACCTCGCCCTGGTAGAAATCGTAAAGTGCTATCGCACTTGAAGATTTCTACCAGACAACATTAGGATAGGTTACCTATGATTACTATACTGCTTTACACTTCAAGAATACAGGCGTCTTGATATATTTTTGTGCCTTCAACGTATAGAAAACTAGATTTCCAATTAGTTCAGGATAGCAAGTAAGCGCAGCTGCTTCCTAGTCCGCGCATTAATATCAATTAATATTATATCGGTCAGTAGCAGCTGTTTACTTGCCTTTGAATTGTGTCAATATAAATCCATAAGTCTCCTCACGAGTCATGAAGAAGCCTCTGCCTATCATGCATTATTTCCCTAATCTGTGCAAATCGAGTAATAAAATCCTAGTATGAAACTTGAAAATATGGACAACTGCAGAACGCCGAGGTGATTGATGGAAGTAAGAAGCTTGAGTACACTAGATGAGGAAGGCAGGGAACAGATTGCTACGACTCAAGTTGGAATGAAACCTATCCTGTAATGTAGTTACGTGACATACTTTTGTATTTCTAGCATGTTCTAGGAAGAAAAGCCAGTTGTCCGGCTTTTCATAATGAAGACTATAACCATAGTGATTAGGATTACGCTGCTGGTAGTCCTAAGGCCTAAAGTCTGACATCCATGGGTTTTCCCCAGTAATGAGGTTGCAGAGGGTCGCTCCGTGTATAAACGAATCCTAGAAGCTGATCTCAAAAAAATTTTTGATGATGACAGTATCTATCGAAAGGTTCATTTCTTGAACACGGTGCTAGGAGCTCTCCTCCGTGGTCATGACCTCGTGGTGAACCTACTGGTGGAGCTTAATTTTTAATTATTAATTTGTAACTCATTCCTTTGTCAATAAAATCTATATTTAATGAAACTAGTGGTCGCCCAGTGGTCGTAATTCGACCGTAATTTTAGCTTTCTGCACTCCTTCTCTATATAAACTTAAACTATACCAAATCTCACACTCTTCTATGCGCGTAATATGCTTTTAAAACGGGGTAAGTACAAAGTTTTCTCTTCACGTATTAATATATAGATTGTGACCTATTTCCTATATCCGATTATAACTTTATGCGCGGAAAATAAACATCTGTACAAAGCAATAACAACAATATATGCACATTGTTATGAGCGACAAAGTTAAATATCATACTAACTAAACCATATATTATATTCACGAATGTTTGGAAAGATTACTTTAGGATGGTTTAAACATAGTTAGGACAGTCAACTTAAGGAACTTCCACCATTCTTTAACATTTTGGATGCAGGAAAAGACCTTCCAAGAGTGACGAAACTATTATTTATTTATTTATTTAGATCATGGAAAACTTACAGCTAATTTAACTTAAATAACAACAATTTAGTCAATAGAAAGCCAATAACAAGTTTTCACTTCTAGTAATAGACTAAAAAAAAAATATTATATAATATAATATAATAAAATAAATATAATTATTATATAATATATTAGGGACATAATGTACAGGAAAATTTTTTATGTAGTGCGCATAATATGTAGAGTTCAGTCTCTGTTCCTAAATGCAACCGCAGTGTGCTGTGTATCAGAAATGCGTGGTCATATTTTTAAGGGTGTTGATCAGACCATCAAACTGAACCACTTTCTCTATGAGATAAATGTATCTTTGTATGGAACAGCTTTTTGTTTTTTCGCGATTTCATGATTGGTCCCATTGTCCCATAGTAAAAGTTATTCATAATGATGCGTATAATAACCCCTTAAAGGGATCGGGGCTAGAAAAGTAAGACCTTGTATTCATATTTTTAAACCCCGACAAAAAGGGGTCTTATAAGTTTGTAGTGTGTATCTGTCTGTGGCATCGTAGCTCTTTGCAGCTACGATGCCACACGGATGGACCGATTTCAATGCAGTTTTTTAATTGAAAACTAGTTTAATCAGGTATCATCTTAGCTATATTTCATGAAAATCTGTTCAGCTGGAGTCGGGGTTTTTAGACGGTTAGGTAAGGTTATGTTTATAGGTAGGTACCTACTGGAATTATTGCAAAGAGGAACGAACAAAACCTGTCGTCCATTTACGAACTTTACTTACCAGATAATTTTAGGTAGGTTCATCTCTGCAGTTCCCAAATGTTGTTCGCTAATAAAAAATCAATAAAAGAACTAATAAAAATCACTTAAACTCCGTGAAACTCGTAGTTTCTAACATAAAATGCAATAAGTACATAAGTAACCGTTTTTTACTTGCACTAGTTGCTCACACACACCGACAAAAGATTTTATTTGTGTGAGTGGGGAGGGTGTATGTGTGCGTGTAATACAACCCAGTCGATTTGCGCTGGAATTTTCCCACCTTTCTCTACAACTTATGTTAAAGTCGACTTGCTTTAAGTGCAAAGCTGCTCTCACAACTATTATTTGATTCGATTTTATAGTTTATAGATAGATAAAATTACTGAAATGGTGATTTGTGGCATTACTAAAGCCAAAGACTAGATACTTTGGTACTTATTTTTCTTTTCCGAACAAAAGGACACCTATATTAAAGTCACTATTAAAAAAAAAACATACAGCCAATGTATGTTATGCACCGATTTTCGGTTTTTAAACCTCGCATTCCTATTAAAAATTCATACAAAAACTGTTCCAAATTCAAATGGCGGCATTATACCGGCCTGTATCTATTTATTCGTAACGATAGTTGTATGTTAATTAAAGTCTTGGGTTTACTAACTGGAACTCTTTATTAATTAACACAATAGGTACATTATTTGTAACTATAAAATCAGTCGGTTACTATATGGTTACTATCTAATAGATTGGACAACGATTTTGGCGGGCTCTCTCCGCATGTATGTGTCAGTCAGTATATGACACGTTCCGAAATGTTACACCAAATTATCATTCGTTCCGAAACATCCCCTTTCCAATCAAATCGGCACCTACATACACTTATTAGCAGGCATAGTCTCTTAAATAACTCGGTACAGTCCTAGTGCGATTACTCCGGCGTATTGCGCCATTTGGATCCATTGAACTGCTCTCGGGATTTTCGTCACCAATGGAATGCTCATTATTCACTGAATTTGACTGCTCCAGATTACATGGCCTTAATTGAGTGTTGTATTCCATTTCAATTCCAGCTGGAGGTGATGAACATTGAGAGTCTGCTGTAGGTTCTCCAACATCCATACTGGAATGCTGATGTACAGTTGGTGCCACAAATGGTCTGATGTGAACTCTGTTTCTCCTGTATTCCTTATCTCCAACCTTAACTATATAAGATCTTACATCCAAGGCTTTAGTGATAGTGCCAAAACTCCACTTGTTGTTACCCTCTGGATAGAGACGAGTTGTCACCTTCTGACCCACAAACAACTGTGGCCGGTCAGTTGATCTCTTATCGAAAGTTCCCTTTATTTTCTCTTTCCTTTCTTTAATACTGGCTGCCACATTTGGAACAACTTTGGGCGCAAGATGTTTCAATAAACAGGGTAGACCGGTTCGTGTACGCCTTGAGAACAGTTTTTGCGCAGGACTTGTGCAGTCCATTTCTATTGGTATGTTGCGTTGATGAAGTACTATGTACCATAAATCTTGTTTAGTTTCCATGCTTTCAATGACTAACCTCTTGGCACACTTGACCGCTGCTTCTGCCTTTCCATTCGAAGCTGGATGGTGGGGCGATGATGTCACATGCTCAAAATTCCATTTGTTAGCAAATTGCTTAAACTGCTCATTGACAAAATTTGTACCATTGTCTGTACAAACCCTCTGTGGTATACCATGACGTGCAAAGTTTTTTTTACATATAAGAATTGTCTCACTTGATGTAAGAGTAGTTACACGATCTAATTCAAAATAGTCAGAAAAATGATCCACCGTTACCAAAAACTTTTGATCTTCCACTGAAAAAATATCCATTGAGACATACTGGAACGGGTATCTTGGAACCTCATGACAAATCAAAGGCAATCTCTGCTGAGAAGGAGCATGTACAGCACAAAATTGGCACTTTTCCACATAACTCCTTACATTTTGTGCCATACCTGGCCAGAAGATATTCTGTCTTGCTAATCTCAAAGTGCTGGCAAATCCATTGTGTGTAATATGTACTTTCTGCAACATGGTACTTCTCAAAACCTCTGGAATAAGAACCTGATTGTTTCTGAATAACAATCCATCTGATGTTGATAACTCATGCCTAAATTTGTGGTATTCTCTGAGATCCACCTGTAAATCAGACATGTACTTAGGAAATCCATTTACTATGTAACTTACTAATTTCTGTAAAGCCTTATCTTTATCTGTCTCTTCTTTGATTTTCTGAATAAGTTTATCTGAAATTTTCAAGTACTTTACTGCTGAGACTTTACTTATTAACTTATAGACTTTTTTCTCTGCTAATTTACTTTCTAAGTCATAACTGTCACAATGATCTGCTATAGGCGCTCTCGACAAAGTATCTGCTACATGATTATCTTTTCCTAGTATATATTTTAACTCTACGTTGTACTTTTGCAAATTTAAAAGCATCATTTGCAACCTTTTAGGAGCCTCTACAAGGGGTTTATTAGTTATGTTGATTAACGGTCTATGATCCGTTTTAATGATTGTCCTGCAGTTACCCGCAATGTACTGATTAAATCTTCTACAGGCAAAGACTATGGCCAACATTTCTTTCTCAATCTGGGCATATTTCTTTTCAGTGGTAGACAGACATCTAGATGCAAAGCTTATAACTTTGTTGTCTTGATACAGAGCTGCTCCTAAACCAAACTCACTAGCATCACATTCTATAGTCACTTCTTTATTCACATCAAAATAGGCTAAAGTGGGCAAATCACAGATAATATTTTTCAAATTCTGAAATTCCTTTTCTTCTCTCCGTGTCCAAACAAACTCTATATCTTTCCTAGTGAGTCTTCTAAGGTTTGCTACCTGCACACTAAGATTATTAATAAATTTGCTGAGATAACCGATCATACCCAAAACTCTAAGTACATCCTTAGCACATGTAGGAGTGGGCATATTTTTTATGGCATCCACTTTAGAATCATCTACTTTTAGACCTTCATTTGTCAACATATGACCATAGAACTTGACTGAAGTTTGTAACAAGTTAACCTTATCCTTATTTAATTTGCAGTTAACTTCACATAGCCTTTTGAGTAACTTCTCAAAATTAATGTTATGATTTGCCACAGCTTCTTCCATAGTATCACCTATTCCAAATATTAAAATATCATCAGCTATCACCTCAACACCCTTTAAGTCTTTAAGAAGACTCGTGAGTCTTTGTTGGAAGATCTCGGGTGATGAACTCAGGCCGAAGGGTAGTCGCAGCCACCTGTAACGACCAAAAGGTGTCCAAAATGTAGTAAGTTTGCTGCTGGTTTCTGTAAGACGGCATTGCCAAAAGCCTTTCTTTGCATCAACTGTACTAAATACTTTAGCTTTGCTCAACTCTGGCAACATTTCATCTAATGTGGTAAATTGAAAATGCGGTCTTTTAAGGGCTTTATTCAAAGGTATAGGGTCCAGACATATTCTAAATTTTGTATCACGGCTTACAATCAAAATATTATTTACCCAGTCCGTATGTTGAGTTTCCTTGACTATAATGCCATCTTTCTCCAACTGCTCCAATTCTATCTGAAGCTTCTCTCTAAGACAGACAGGTATGCGACGGGCAGGCTGTATGCGAGCAGGAATGGATTCATCTAGCTCAAGGTGAACTTCACCTGGTAGGCTACCATAGCCTTCAAAAGCATCACTATATTTTTCCATAATCTCATAGACCCTAGAGCGGTCAACATTATCTATGGTCACAGACTGGCAGTATTTAATAAATCCCAAAGCTACGCATGCTTTTTCTGACAAGAGAGGCTCATGCTTGATGTCTACTACATGAAAGTTTACTTTGAAGGTCTTCTTATTACACTTTGATAGGCAAAGAAAAGTTACAACTCCTTTGTTAGGAATCTCTAATCCATTAAAACATTTTAGTTTAAGCGTAGTTGGAGTCAATGTGTTACAATCGTTTTTTCCAGTGATTTTTTTATACCAGTCTATACCCATTACACACACCTGAGCCCCTGTGTCTAACGTGCAGTAGAACTCCTTATATTCATTATTAATTTTGAACAAAAGTGGTGCTTCTACATGGCCTGATAGATTTGTGCGTACCTCTGATATTACTACGCTGTCATCTGATGTATCACCTTTAACCTCAATTTCCTTTACTGATGATTGCTTCCTGCATACAATTTTAAAATGGTTTCGTCCTCCACAGGCTTCACAACGCTTGCCCCAGGCTGGGCATAATTTCTTCTGAAACACATGTAACTGCGCACAGAATTTGCATTTCTTTTGTTCTTTTGCAAGTGTGGTACTGACTTTAGTAATTTTGTTGACCTCCTCCTCCTTAAACAGATCTGCCACCTGCACTGCTGCTCCTTCTGCAGCACGGCACAAAGTGACTGCGGCATCTAGGTCTAGGTCTGCTTTTCGAAGGAGCTCCTGTATAATTTTGCTGTCCTTGATGCCAACAACAACTCTGTCACGCAACAACTCCTCCTTGACAGAGTCAGGATACAGACATGGCTTAATTAGCTTTTTAAGTGCCAACAGGTAGTCGTCAAAACATTCGTCGTTTGACTGAGATCTCTTGTTGAAGACATATCGCGCATAAATGACATTTGTTTTCTTCATTATTTGAGTCTTGACTTTGTCAAAGATTTTTTCCTCTCCACTCTTGTCTGCGTCTGTCAATCCGAAATCCATATACTTTTTCATTGCCACATGTCCTATGGCACTCAAAAGTAAACCGGCCTTTGTTGCTTCCTTCTCATGGCTCCATTTATTGATACCCGTAGCAATTTTGTAGTTCTCCCAGTTACTTCGGAACACCTCTAAATTGTCATAAGGATCTCCGGAGTCTATTTGTAGTGGTTGCGGCCATGGGACACTGACGTTGTTTCTAATTGATTCGGCGCTTGGAGATCCGGACTGAATTTGTTGCTGCATGAGACCCATCTGTTTCTGCATAGTTGATAAAATCTGGGCCTGCTGCTCAAATAAACTATTATATGGTTCTTCCATTCTGACACCATGTATGTTAATTAAAGTCTTGGGTTTACTAACTGGAACTCTTTATTAATTAACACAATAGGTACATTATTTGTAACTATAAAATCAGTCGGTTACTATATGGTTACTATCTAATAGATTGGACAACGATTTTGGCGGGCTCTCTCCGCATGTATGTGTCAGTCAGTATATGACACGTTCCGAAATGTTACACCAAATTATCATTCGTTCCGAAACAATAGTCCATGTTGGACATTAGGTAATCACACTTGAAACTTGTTGTTGAAGTGACTCCAACATCGATTCAGATAGGTCTGTTTCTTGGTTTTCCCACCCACGAATATTATTCTATTTCTGACTTGTATAGTTATCTCGACAGACAACAATGATTTCAAGTGCAAAATACTTTTATAATGTATTAAAACTACCTAATATAGAAGATAGTCAATGATTAAAATAAAAAGTCAATAAGGAAACAACGAGACATAACTTCAGTTCCGCTTGCATTTGAACGAGCTAGGCAGAATGCAGACGAGACGGCGATGCAAGTGATGTAATTTAAAAAATCGGAAATATTTTTGCAAACATTTTTCTTTTGCTCTCTTTGTGTACATTTCGTTTTTGAATATCGATCTACATATTAAAATGTTATTACCCCCACCTCAGCCCGCCGCAGGCAAATTTGACTGTTCGAGAATGTTCATTGCGTTGTTCGAATTGTCGAGTGGAGTGATTTTCAAAACATATTACGCAATGTACTTTGTTGAACAGTCAAAATTGAATCGATTATTACGAGCGTGTATCGTGATTATTGCAGGGTGTAGTCCACCAAAACACGATTGCAGAGGAAATTATAAAACGAGTTTTTTTTTTCAAAGTTATCGTATGCCTAGGTACTTTGTATATCCTCAGCTCAGTGTTTTTCTTCTTTCTGTAATACCTATATAATAAATGGTGCCTGGGCAGCTATTCCGTTCGTAACAACATCTCGTATCTCGATTCGAATCTCAATTTCAGTAGATATTTGACGAATCGACATGTACGAGATGCGAGCTGAAGCCCAATTCTCGTAATTAATTTATAATATGACTGAAAGTTGACCGAACTGAGATTATAATTTGAATTGACAAAAAGTCATGTATTCTACTCCTCTTAAAGTTCAGTCCGATTCCAGTATGATTTGGATTCAATCTTCTTACAAACTCATTTCAATCTCATTTTTGACGTTTGTGTATAGACGAGAGTGTCAATTTTATTATCTGTGTCAGTTCAAAATGTTAGCTGAATACCGATTTGCCTTTTATTCAACTTTCGATCTCATTACAATATAATGTCACGTTTGACATTGTTTGTGAGGGTAGGAGAATACCATTTGTGACATTTAAGACATTGATAGTAGATCGGAATGAGATCCGAACTATATTTTGAACATTTTTAATTACGAGAATTGGGCCTCTGTTCTTACAGAATAGTTATCCTAAAATCTTAGTACAATGCCACAAACTTATCTGACCCCGGTGACCAAAATTGGAACTAACGTCGCTACGGAACAAAAATGACTTCATAGTCATGAGGTGACATTGCTAAAAGCGACGGCAGCGACGCCGTGACCGGGTTAGATAAGTTTGTGGCACTATATTAAACTTGGAGCCTATTTTTATTTTTTTCACCTATTGAAAGCCGGTCATAGGCCTGGCCTCCGCCTAGGGGTGGCGGAGGGGTGTGCCGGACTCCTACCGGCTAAACTCACCACGGTGGTCCACTTAGGTACCCATAGGTGGGCTTCGGGTACTCTTAAAAGACCGCGCCGAATCCCACCCTGGTGCCACGCCTGTTATGGCACTTCTCGGGGAGGGAGACTGTAAAGAGGTCCTCCTCCCAGGCTGAACTTAGAACCTGACAGAAATCAGCCTCAATTCCGACCACTAGACTAAGTATGAGGCGACTCAAATCAAATGATACAGTAATAAAGTGTGTTAAATGCTTTAAGTAAAGTGTATTAACTTATGTCATTGGTCATCGTCCCACAGACATATAATACCAGTAGCAGACCAAACATGAATCCATTAGATGGGTAGGATTCTTTATCCCTTTTCTACTAAGTGACAACTGGATAATAGTACCTCGTTCTTTTACCTGTTGTCTCACTGACTCACTCATAGACAAAATTTGACGCGTAGCTTGTTTATCCCGCGCCGTCATAATAATAAGACACATAAGTTCAGTTACATTTCATAGATTATATCGCGTTTAAATGAAAAATGTTACTTGTTTGGGACGTAATAGATAATAGAATATTCTAATAAAATGGTGAAGTGCTGTGCGTACCGGTGTGACAGTGCTAGCTACGACAAAAACCGGGATTGACGTTTCATAAGCAAGTCCCTATGAGTGCGTAATGGCTACGTAATTTTCAGTGAATGTTTGGTCTGCTACTGGTATTATATGTCTGTGCATCGTCCTTTGTAATGTTAGTAGGTCATTTTAGCTGCAACTTCGATTTGTCTTTCTTAGAAAACAATACCTACTCGTGTTTTTTCTGCTTAGTGTCTTATAAATAGTCTTTATCGGCAGGAAATACTTTGCTTTGTATTAGGTACCTACATTTTTGCGACAGTTCCTTATACAAGTTGTATTTAATTCAGGGGATTTGAAACGTTACCCAAATTAACGTAAATTTTACGTTACGTAACGTTACAAGTCCCGTAGTCTAAAGCACGGCATTTTACTAATTACTTACATAATAATATATTCTACGATATTTACAAACAAACAAAAACAGCTTAAAAATCAGTATACTTATGTACGCACTGCGGCTGCCGTGATTCTTTATAAGGCCGCCTTCTGACAACACTGACTATAGAAAAGAGCGAAATCAGTCTTCATTAAAAAAAAAAAAGATCCACTAAATGATGATTCCCGCATAAACTAGCTTTCAATAAAAAAAAAACTGCATTGAAATCGGTCCATCCGTTTTGGAGCTACGAAACCACAGACAGATACATACTATACACTTTTAACACCCCTCTTTTTTGTTAGGGGGTAAAAATACCTTTACACAGAACTGGGACAGATGTTGATTAAAAAAAAAACTAGTTTCAGAGATTAATAAATTATAGTGCCACAAACTTATCTGACCCGGTCATGGCGTCGCTGCCGTCGCTTTTACCAATGTTAAATTACATGTTGAAGTCATTTTTCTTCTATAGCGACGTTAGTTCCAATTTTGGTCACCGGTCAGATAAGTTTGTGGCACTATATAACGTTTTTGTATCGAGAAAATAATTATGCTTAATTACCATAATGGCATTTAGTGATACGCAAACAGATAAGAATGAAGTCTAACTACTGGCTAGACAGAGGACTGGCTAGATAAAAAGTCAGACAGATCACAGCCATCTGACCTTTTTATTAATAGTGATATAATAATAATTATAACTAGCTGTGCCGTGCCTTGTAAGTAATGCATCCTTTTTTGCCAGAAATTTACGCGTTGTTGCGCACTACAACTACGGACTAAGTCTGGACGAAAGGCATAAAGGGGGCGTCTATTAATTACGTGAGGTCAACGTGAGGTGATTGTGGCAATTTTTCGATCCCTCTCTGGTGAAATGACGTGAGATTTTTCCCCCTAATCTCACGTGCGGTTTTTCAAAATGCGTATTTTTAAATAGGTACCTATGTTAATCCATGCTTGATTGCATCGGATTTATTTCAAAAACATAATTTGCTTAATTATTTTTATTGAAGACAGAACGTGGTCTAGACTCACAGTGAGAAAATCGAACTATAAAATACATAAATAGGAACTACTAAAATTCAATATTACACTGTTTCTTGCGGAAAAAAGAATTACGTGATATTTGCCGAGACCCCCTGTCCCCCACGTGAGATTGGGTAAGATTCAGCTTTCCACCTCCTCCCCCCTAAATGTCTCACGTAATTAATGGACGCCTCTAAAGTCCGGATATGTCCGGGGTAACCCTAGTCACGACCGCATTCTCTCGGCGGTCGCACTTTAGATATATTCAGCCGCATCTGGTCAGACTGGCCCTGGGGTCCGAATTGCGCTAAAAGTGATAATATCGAGAATCCGACCAAAGTCACAAGTATTATTATTACTCAATAGTCCTTAAATTTTGTGACTATTAAATTTGGTCGGATTCGCGATATTATCACTTTTATCGCAATTCGGACCGCAGGGTGGAACTCGACGTCAACGTAGTTGAGAAAAGGCTAGACAGACATGAATGTTGTTTACTAAAAACAACTAGGCCATAGGCCGTATAGAAGATAACCGTTGTTTAATTTGTCAGTTAGTAAACACATCACGTATAATCACGAAATGAATTCAAATTGCGCTGCGTTTTCTATTGTTTTCGAGGAGAAAATGAAACCAAGATGGATGATTCATCTAACAACTATTTAAGGAATTTTTGAAGTTAATACTATGTTTACAGCAGTGATAGCCTAGCGGTTGATCGCTTGCCTTCCATGCAGGAGAGTCTGTGTTCGAATCCGGCCCGCACCTCTGATTTTTCGGATTCATGTGCGGTCAAAATCAAGTAAGGTCAAATAAGTTTGTTTAATTAAGGTTGTATTTTACGACGATTTCTTACTTTTGAGGGGGTGAAGTATCAGCCTAAGCCCCGCCCACTAGGGGAGCTCCGTTCACGCATATCGTTTGTATTGCGCAATTGACGTATCAGACTGTGTGACACACGTGTCACAGAATACCAATATTAATAAGCAACATGCAGTATGACACCAGCAAATACTTGAAAAATATAAATCCATAATATCGTATACCCAGTGTCCTATATTACGATAGAACATCTGTTAGTCCGTTTTGTATTTGTAGATTTTATGCCCATTTATCTATCTACTTATAAACTATTGGTCATACCTATTGTGTATGAGTTTATGCAAGTGCATATAATTGTCTCGACCAACATTGGGCATTTTCACATTAAGCCGATAATGCCGTAACGAAACCGATATATCGGCAAGACAAAGCTGATGACACTGCCAATGTGTGTGTAATGTTAGAAGAATAAGCAACTCAAATCCATGCCTTGAGACAATAACCTACCCTCACCCACACCTGTAGGCGTCGTCCGTTTCCGAAGTCATAGTCATACCTACTTAAGTTCGTTCACAGGATTGCTTTTTTACCAAAAAAGAAATTGCATATTCATAGTATTCAAAACCATATTCCTAGTTCAGATTCCTCGCTATGTATGCAGGTGAAGAGCTTCAAAATTGAAAGAAAGAAAGAAAAAATATTTATTTCAGACTCGCACACGAAATGCCTAAGGCATTAAGTCCGCCTTTGTACATAGTCCCTAAAGTATAAATAAATTACATAAACACACAAAAAATTCAAATAATGATAACAATAACCTAACCGTCAAAAACCCCCGACTCCAACTAGAAAAAGAGGTGTAAATTTTGAACGGCTGAACAGATTTTAAGAACCATCCCGATTTGTTGTATTTAAAATAAATAAGAACTTTCTTATTGGCTATGGACTCAAAATCAAATAACATAGTTTCTTGGGCTTTACTACATTGGCCATGAAAGTTTGGCCATTTAATGAAAAATCCAGTAATCTTTCCTCACAACACACAGGGGTATCTAACTTAGTCTATCACCTGACACATGGCATAGCTTATATTCTCATAAAAGCAACTCAGAATGCCTTATAATCATTTACTGAGTCTCAAACAATTAACATACTCGTAACACATATAACTCAGTAATGGCAGCGTTGCATTGCGTAACAAACAATACTTAAAGTCCAATCATCTAATCTTAATAAAATATCCGGAATTCAGCTACCTACTACAATTAATGTATTAGTCTACAATTACAACTAGAAATGGACCATCGACGGACCAACGGTGCATGGAAAAACCTAACAAATGGTTATAGTTTATTAAATTTTATTTATGTATTTTTCATTAGTCTGTACAAAAAAATTGTATGACTAATAAATAATATATGTTAATAATATATGTTATAATAATAATATATGTTAATACTAATAATAATATATGTATAGAAAAAAATCCAATTCAACTGGTTCTCTCGGTAGACAAGTCAATTACGAGGTTTACAAAAGTTGATAAATATACGTTCATTAGTAGCGGGAATATTTGTCGGAGTTCCATCGCTATTTTTATATAAACTGGATAATATTGTTCTATAAGTAAATAGAATATAAATAAAACTTCATACTCTTTCTTCTCAACACTACAAATTGTCATACTGATTTTTCTATACTATATCCTATAAAATGAATTCTTGACGGAGATGTCAAGAAATTATTTTATCATATTGATTTTATAAACGAAATACTTAGATTTTCTGAATAAAAGGCAAGTTACTTATACTTCCTATTTCTTTTTAATATTTTTTTTAATAATTATACTGTCATTCTTTCTTTTGGTTTTTAATAAAGGGTAAGCGCAGGAACTTCAAAAAATTAGCACAGGTCCGACCTCGATGCGCGCCGAAACGCGACTGATTGATGGCGGAGATGACAGAAATCACGAATTTTGTGGTTTTTCTCAAATTGTGACCAATATACGTAATATTATGAAAAAATAACGACCGACTTGCCTTGGTATACTTGCGACCAATATTGTGATGTAAAAATTATTTGAAATAATATAATATTTTAGAAATAATCTTGTAAAAATATTTTTAAAAGGGGTAACTTTGCGAATTTTTTTTATCGAGCCAACTTTGTCCAATCATGTATCGGACGACCGAAAAATCCGTGTTACATTTTCAAGTTTGATATATATTTTTTTCGGGGCAAAAAAATAAGAATTTCTATTCAAAAAATTGTAAATACAAATCGGTTTTTGCGGCATTTCTGTAAAGGACCCCCTTAAACACGGAATCAATATTGTCATTTGAATGAAGGTGAACAACTTAGTTGCTGTTATATATTTTGATTTATCGTGTTCATTATTTTTGAGTCGATGACCACAAAAACAGAATCAGAAGGTTCACTTAATTAAATAGGCGAAGTCAGAGTCAAAAGTTTTTATTTCAACTGGGCCTTTGCAGGCACTTTCAAAATGTCGGTCGTGATTCTAGATGCACGGTTCTTAGTGGGTTGGTCCTGGAGAAGATACCGGCAAGAAATTCACCCGCGAAGCTTAAATATCGAACGAAACGAGCTAGAACGCGATTTTGTAGCCTTACATTATATTTGGTCCTTCCTTTCTAGTCCCGATCCCTTTAAGGACCCACTCATCATTATGAACAACTTTTACTATGGGACCAAATTTTAAATCGCGAAAAAATCGGGTATCGGTACTAGAAATGTAGGACCTTCTATGCAAAACGTTTTATATTTTCAAATTGTAGATTACTGCAAATAATCCATCATAATAATATAATATTTATTAGCAATTTAAAATATCCGTTTGTATGATGGATTAGCAACTCGGCGAGCCTGTACCGTTTCTTAATTAAAGCGACGCAGAGTAAACTATTAAATATGTAGGTTCCTTGAAAAAATGTCGATATTATTTGTTCGATGTATCGATAGTTTTAAGCGATATTTAATGTTTCGATGTGTCGATATAAAATTCCAGCTATCGAAGAGGTAACTATAAAAATTTATATTTTTTTTTAATTTCATAAAAGAAATCTCTTCCAGCAGACCAGTGAGAGGAGAATTTAAAACACGAAATGTAGACAGCGATGTACAAGAATAGATCAAAACTACGAATTAAATACAATAATAAAAACTTAAGTAAAATACCTACATAAAACAAATACACATAAATATAAAAACACAAACACATACATATTATATTGAATAAATTGCAAACAGAAGATTACCAGCTTGTACACCTTGGCAGACCGTTACCTATTTCTTTTCTGTTATGTCCATCCAAAGGTTGTCTGGAACAGATCGCTGTGCACGATAAGACCGCCCATTGTACTTTAACTTATGTGATTATCAATCCTGTTTTACCAGTGTACAATAAAGAGTATAAATAAATAAGATTTATTTTGGATAAGCACAAGAAATAACACAAGATAAGGAGCACCTAGCTACGAGTGAAGAGAAGATTGTCATCCTTACCGCGCAAAACACGGCCATTTTCTAATTTCAACCAGGCCAGGCAAGTACCGTTAAGCTAGCTAGATACAGCTTATTAATTACATCGAGACCTTGTGACCTGACACGAAGTTGGCATTAAATCTTCGTGCTTAGTTGGAGACGCTTGGTAAGTAACTAATACAACTTGTTAAAAAAACCAGAAGTTTGTAAATGAGACCTATTGACGTCTTCGACCGTCTTCACCCTGTGCATCTGGTATAAAATATTTATGATCCGGCTGGAAGGACCATTTCTTCGCCGACCCTTAGTCGCGCCAGCCCGTGCTGAGTCGATACATTTAAACGTCCCTAATAATAATAATAAAACACAGACACAGCCAGCCTTCTCTTGTTGCCCCATCAGCGTTACCCTAAGCCGAGCCCCGTGTCCCACTACCACGCTCTTAGCTGCGTTTCGCTTAAATTCACTTTGATTTAATTATATCAGAGGCCTGAAGAAGCCTCACCGAAAGTCTTTTTAAACATTAAAGGCTTAATGAGATATTTAAAAAATACCAAAAAATTAGAATTTTGGAAAGTAACTATACAATTCGTTAGAAAAACGAGAAGTTTGTAAATGAGATCTATTGACGTCTTCAGCCGTCTTCAGCCTGTGCATCTGGTATTTATACGTCATCCGGCTCGAAGGACCATTTTATTCGGCAAGCACTGGTAATTAAATCAAATCATATAAACAATATGATTTCTTGCCGGTTCTTCTCCATAGGATCTACTATTTGGAACCGTGCACCTAGAGTCTCGACATTTCATAAGTGCCTGTATCTGGTTTACATGAAATAAAGATCTATTCTATTCTATTCTATTCTAATAATTGTAGGTACATGAACTTTTCCATAAAATTATAAACATTTGTGAATTAGGTGTAGAATAGAATAGAATAGATCTTTATTTCATGTAAACCAAATACAGACACTAATGAAATGTCGAAACTCTAGGTGCTCGGTTCCAAATAGTAGGTCTTATGGGTAAGAACTGGTAAGAAACTCAATGGAAACTCTTTTAAAATAATAGATTACAATCTTGATTAGGCCAATGCTGTGGTAAGAGCTACGAGACTAATGTATTTTAATGTGAACAAGAATAGGTTATATTATATTATTAATGATTTTCCTCTGAATAAGAATGCTATGGCAGTTACAAGCTGACCAGTACCTTGAGAGAAACTTGAACCATCTTTTGTAATAAGGCGGTTTGGTCTGACTCTACGGAACCCGTGGTGCGCGTGCAGCGGATAATATAATAGGCGCCTTCCTTTTTTTGAGAAGTATGGAAACAGCAGTAACTATTCTACGACAACTGTAAATTTTTTTGAATCACCACAATAATATGGTGTAATTTAGTGATCCATAAACAATATTTTGTTTAATAGATAAAAAATACTCGAAATACTTTGATGTAAACTACCCAATATTTAATATGGTCGTCAGCCCAGCGCAAAAGGGTTAACGATTTAAGGCACAGATGTTTTGTAAGGGCTGTCACGTAAACCAAAGCAAAAAATATATATCTAAAAAAAGAATATGCTGAGAAATCAATTGTGTCATTTTATTTAAGTTAAAAAAACCAAATTGTGAATTTTATTTGTCTATTGTTGTTGCTTTTTTGTTTATTTTTTGATCTTTCAGTTAAAGGTGGAGTAAGTAAAAGAGTTATAATTTTTAACTAAGAATCTGAAAGCCATCTAACTTTAACAAATGTCATATTAATTAATCTAATTACGCTGCTGTTATACTGTCGTCATATTACGTTGGTTGCATTGACTGACCAACAATAAATTACAACTACTACAAACGGTAGTGTGAGGTTAAGTAAACCCAGATCAATGTACTTTTAAAAACTATTAGAACATTTATCATTTTTATCGCGTCAATTCTGATAGTGACTCTGCCGAGCCGCATAGCGTGGCAGCAACCCTAATAGCAGTTCAACGAACGCCTTGCTCTGGTTTTAATTGTAACTTTTTGGTTATTTATTATTAACCATAGCTCACCGGAGTAAATGCGTTAACCTTCTCGGTGAAAGCTTTGAAAATTATTTGATTTGTTTTTGGAGCGATTTGTAATTTCGCATTGTTTTTTTTTTGTGGGAATTCGGATGATGTGGGGCAAATGGCTTCCGACAGATATGGCATTCATTCTTTTTTTATACCACAAAGGTTGCAAACAAGCATACAGCCCGCCTGATAATAAGCGGTTACCGTAACCTATGGACGCTTGCAACACCAGGGGCATCACTCGCGCGTTGCCGACCCTACTACTTTCGTAATTGACACTTCATGACGTCACCTAATCACGTTGCACTAACAATACTAAATGTAATGAATAAACTCAAAAACTACTGGACCGATTTTAAAAATTCTTTCACCAGTAGAATGCTTCTCTATCCCTGAGTTATAAATAGGCTATATTTTACAAACCCCTCAAAAAAAAGAGGGGTGTTATAAGTTTGTAGTGTGTACCTGTCTTAGGCATCGTAGCTCCAAAACGGATGGACCGATTTCAATGCAGTTTTTTTAATTAAAGCTAGTTTAATCGGGTATCAGAAGCTATATTTCATGAACTATGTTTATTTATTATGACTAAACGCATCTGTCACTTTCTTTTTCTATTGAAACAGAAAGAGATATACGCACATAATTTAGTTCATTTCTGTCAAAATGCGCCACACATCAATATTTAAAATTTCTGGACGTAAGGTTTACTTCCAGCGAAGCACAAAGCACACAACTTTGTATTCAAATTCCGAACAAGGCATAGGAACAAGATAAGACTTCCAGATAAAGCAAAGTTCCGCTACAGATAACAAATATGAAAAAAAAAAGTCTCAAACACGCCGGCCGAAACTTCGTCCTGTACAAACAGACATACCTACCTACAAAGTTTGAAAAATATATGCAGGCGTTTAATTTGGCCCTCGTGTGTGTACCTACTTTTATAAAAATATCCACACACAAAAAAATCTATTTTGGCGGGACGTCCGCCATTAATATTTTGGTATCTTGCCCATCCGTGTGCGGCACGCACACATACACAAAACAAAAACAACAATCGAAAATAGACTTTGTTACCTTTGAAGTAGGGTGGAATTTATGTATGATATGAAAGTTATGGAATTTTGTATTCGAAATCCAAAACGGTCCACACACGCGCCGCATGATCGATTTTTCGAAATGGCGGCGGAACTTCGAGGAACCACCTCACCCTGCGCGTCTCACCCCCTCGCACTTCTATTACCCCGCCAATGCCTTTTTACGGCTTTTTTATTTTTTTCTTTTTTTATTCCCTCCTCGGATCTCAGGCTACGTTTTACAGCCTGACCCAACTTTTTTATATATTTTTTTATTTTATAGCCTATAGCTATTCCGCTTCGACGACGACATTTTATATTATGATAATATGATGCCGCGCGTTGCTCAGAAAGGTAGATTTAGTTAGAATCAGTGCTCAAGCGATACTGAAAACAGGCCGATGAAAGGACAACCAAACAATTAGTCCGGTGGTTGGAAACCATAATTAGAAAGAAAAGAAAGAAAGAAAAAACGTTTATTAGACATCACAAAGTAACCAGGTAAGTAATTAGGTATTTTGATAAATGTTGATATCATTGCCCCTAAAATATTAAGTTACCATTACCAGTCAATTTACTATACTATTGGCGTCTATCAGTAGTGTTTCCCGCACTACGTGTCGACGGTTCGATTCCCGCATCCGGAACATTATTTTTGTATTTGATTAATTAACGCTATGACTGAAAGTTAACCGAACTGATTTTCGTGAGCACACAGACTAACATTTTACAGGTTTATTAATTTACTAGTGTTCCCGGCAACTTCATCCGCGTGGAAAATTGTAAATTATACCTCCGATACATCAGAAACGATAGGTAGTATGTGAAGTCTGACAATGCAGATAAGAAAAAAAAAAAAAAAAGTACTAGTCGAATTGAGAACCTCATCCTTTTTTTTGAAGTCGTTTAAAAAAGTGTTCTCGATCCTAGAACCATTTGCTATAAACCCGGAACTTAGGATTTACCGTTAAAACAAGGATACGACCAACTTTCAAGTACCTACCCTTTTCCGAATCATTGTGAGGCGAATAGCGCAAAGGTCAGATGGTAACTGCGAACAAAAGGTTGTAGGTATAAATCGTGTAACAATTAGTCGTATCTCCGATCTAAAAGGGAATGCAGTAAATAAATCTAAAACATAATTACATTTCAAAGATTTCTGTGGTTTTTTTGGGTTCAAATTGATCATATTTTTTGGTCTCAAAATATATTTTCCTATAGGAAAATATAATTCTTATTCTAAATCAAGTACACAAAATATTGAATATACAAAAATACAGTTTAAAGATAAAATCATTTTTTTTTTCCTTGAAGAAATCTCATTCCGAGTTAAGCTCGCATTTACTCAGAATGAGATTACTTCCACAAAAATAAAAATAAAACAAAAATTCCCCAGTAAAAGAATTTTTTATTTATAAATTATAAAAAATAAAAATAAATAGTTACCTATAGATACGCTCTGTCATACAAAGGGAAGCTAAAAAAATGAGATGTATTTTTTGAAGACGTCAAATTCTAAATTCAACAATGTTCGAATTATATTTATTTAACAGCGATACATGCACTAATGGAATAGCTACTGTTATTATATATTTTTTTTTCAATACACAAATTAATAATTATGTTTGTAAACGGCATTTGACTGGTGATCAACCACTCCATTTTTCTGAAAATGTTCACACACAAATGTGCACAATTATTCTCCCAGATGGAGCCGTGGGGGGGTTAAAGTGATGTATGGGAGTCATAAACCTTGAGGTCCAGTGAGTCCGGGAAAAATCCGAAATGACCTGAAAGTGGAACTCTGACCGGAACTGCCCTACGGATCTCGAAAATGAAAAGTCGCAAAGCTATACCGCCGGAACTAAAAATGTCAAGAACCCTGGGCCGTTTGACGAGCCGGTGAAAAAAAGATGGCTCCCATACAAAAAAAGATGGCGGCCATACAAAATTGAAACGCTCACCGTTCCGAAACCGTTGGAGATAGCGGGGGGGTGCTCGACCAAATGTCATAGAGGACGACGGGGGCTTTCCGGTGGGGGTCATAAAAATTCAAGACGGAGGACTCAAAATGGCGGCCAAAAAAAAAAATGGTCCGAGCTGGCTGAAAATTGGCATACGGGGGTTTTCTGGGGCACCGATTCATAATCCGGGATCAAATTTTTCTTTCCGCCATTTTTCAAGATTGTTCATTTCGGATTTTCACCCAATTGTTCTCCGGAGCCGTGGGGGATAAAAGGGATGTATGGGAGTCGTATAGAAGGGGATCCTGTGAGTTTAGGAAAAGTCCGAAATGACCTGAAAGTGGAACACTGACCGGAACTGCCCTACGGATCTCGAAAATTACAAGTCGCAGATCTACAGTGCTGGAACTAAAAATGTCAAGGACCCTGGGCCGTTTGACAAGCCGGTGAAAAAAAGATGGTTACCATACAAAAAAACATGGCTGCCATACAAAATCAAAAAACCTAATTTTTTTTTGTTATGTTACAAACTCCACCTAAATACCCTCGCGGGCCGCATGCGGCCCGCGCACCCGCGCGACCTCTAGTTGGATTATAAAACTGGTCATGTATACCTACTTAACACTAGGTAGCGGCAGGCTAGGTAGGTAACAGTAGGTACCTACTCTACTTATATTGTTGTGTATTTAATATGATCTTTGCTGTTCGTTTTAATTTCGTAATATTGTGCAAATTTAAGTCGTTTGACCGGCGCTACTCCTGCGGCCCCAAATATTATTGTAAAGATATTTTAAAGAGTTTCCATGGAGTTTCTTGTCGGTATCTTCTCCAGGATCAACCTACCGTGCACCTAGAATCACGTTTTGAAAGTGCCTGCAGTTGCAGTCCCAGATTCCCAGTTGAAATAAAAAGCTTTGACTTTGACTTTGTGCTTGACTGAACTGACATAGATGCTTATAATAGCTGGTTTCACACAAATACTGCGTTGTTATATTTTTCAAACAACCTAATATTATAAAAATGTCCATAAAAATTCTACGTCATGCCGTCGGCTATCGATTCGATTTTTTTTTCTTGAGCTACGCAGTCGCGAAGATATAAAAAAATTTACAGCCTCCACTCCCCCTTTTCGCCTCCCTATCTCAAAAATCCGCTGGCAAGGAATAGGTTATTAAATGTCTAGGGCGAGCTTTATAACATGATCTATTCGTTTTTGGCGTACGACAGTTTTAAAAATTTCTTTTTTGGCAATTTTTTTATTATTATTCCTATACTCTGCTTTAAAATATTTTGAATTTGGAATTAAAGAATATCCGAAAGGAGAATGGACAAATTCTTCCAAGGTGCACTTAGAGTCGAGACATATATCTACCTATTTCTTTACCTAGTTGAAAGAGCCTACATCGATGGTTAAAAGTCAGATGGATATCATCTCTTTGGACTTCAAGCTGAATTCTTACTTGGAGAAGTAACCTGAAATGAAAGAGTTGATGAACGAAGAGCCAACTTGCATAGATAGCTCTGTTGTCTGTCACAAACATATTTGTCTAGTAAGATTTCTTTTATTCGTAAAAGGCTTTACATGATACGTACATTTGATCACGATGGGTGATAAAAATGCCTGTCTTTATGATGCCAGTAAAGAACGAAAGAAAGAGAAAGAGTTTATATTAGCACAACCATAAACATAATATAGGTAGGTACTAGAGTATTTATTATGGTTATGAGCACAACATAAAATAAACGGAAAAACAGAGTTACTTACAATCCGTGCTTACAATGATTTCCCTTTGAGCTCCAATTCTGAGAAATCTATTATGTTCGCAATTTAATCGGACCTTAATTGAGCGGAGAGGTCACCAAACACAAATCTCAATTTTTATCTGTAAACGAACTCACAATACAAGATAAATTAGAGTATTGGCATGCAAATTCACGTGAAGAGAAGCCAAGGTTGTCGTCCGCAGTACCTGAAGCGAACCACCCGAGGAAGTTGAGGTTAGGCGCCGAAGGAGGCCGCGAAGCGACAAACTCTACACCTTAGTCAATATGTGGCTTGGCAGTTTCGTTACTACAAGAAAAAAAAAAAAAAAAAAAAACTTTGTAACTTTGTTTGTTTTTGTATGACAGTAAAGTAATGAACAGTGGATAAATTTTTCATATAGCGAAATGGCCAAGCCACATAATTATTTTGACTAAGGTGTAGAGTTTGTGAAGTTAGGGCGTGTAGAGTCAGAAGCTTGGCTCTACATGAGATCTGATAACTTTTTGACAGTGCTAGTCATTATGGTCTCGTCTTGGCAGCATTTTACATGAAAATGTTTTTGGTGGGACTTTTTTTTGTCTACATACAATGGTTTTAATATGTCAACGGCCAGGACCAAGCTTGTATGTTTTTGACATAATATATCGTATCGTACTTATGCAAATTTTGATTAAAATCTATCGCATTTTTTAATTATACGCAACATACACACTTATTTCATGAAAATGTAAAAATAACGCATGTATTTTTTTTTTAAATACTATGGAATTACGTGATTTTTGATTCCAAATTTGCTTACGTTAAATTTACGATTCATCGAAAATATTCGTGCTCGGCCACAAAAATGTTAAAACTAGTATTTAAAATCATGAGTTACCTACATAATTTAAGTAGGTTATGAATAATTTAACAATTATGAAATTCGAATGATCATCACTTATTTTTAACCCCCGATAATAAAGAAAGACGGGTGTTATAAGTTTGTAGTGTGCATGGATGTATTTGTGGATCTGTGTATCTGTCTGTGGCATCGTAGCTCCAAAACGGATGGATCGATTTTGAAGCAGTTTTTTAATTGAAAGTAGTTTAATCGGGTATCATCTTAGCTATGTTTCATAAAAATCTGTTCAGCCGTTCAAAAGTTACAGGTCGTTTTCTAGTTGAAGTCGTTTTTGACGGTTAAGTTATTGATAATGAATGTACGCCTTCGTCTAATCCATCGGGGAATACAGTATATGACGCTGACGCTATGTTTTTTTAAAGATCCAAAGCCTGATGTCATTTTTTGCTTAGCACTTTTTATTAGGTTACCTATACTAAGTAATCGGGACTTAAAATTTTTTACGTTCGCAAAATCGTCAATAAGGAAAATGGTCAGCAAAATATATATTTTCAATAGAGGAAATAATGAAAGGCTAGAATTGTAAGTCATGATGACTTTAAAATTTAAAGTAACTATCGGATCTAATGAGAAATCGAGAAAAAAATATTCGATCGTTTAAAAAAATTGTTCTTAGGGTTCCGTAATTTATTATTTTCAAAAATAATATACAGATTATTAAATTGTTAATTTCTAACATCTTTTTTAAATAAAATATATACAAGGTCCATCATTATGAACAACTTTTACTAAGGAACCAAACTTGACATCGCGGAAAAAACACTCTTCTGTCGTGACTAGAGTTGAGTCCGATATCATGTCACATGTATAATCATCAATATTTTAAAATCATTTCATCATGCAGTGACAACAACAAAATCATCAATGCCTAAAATCATCACTCTATATTGGCCATGACTGAATTAACGTGTACTTCGGTTTCGGCTGTGATATGACAATGACAAGATGACAACTTGCAATGTGTTAATGCGGCGACAGTTAGAGAAAAATCATTGATGATTTTGTCATTGTTCCCGTCAGCGATATTTTTCGTAATTTCTTTCTTTTTTGACGATGTACATTTGAGTCGATGTTTATTAACAAAATGGTAATGAACATCGACTCTGGTAATAAACTTGAAAAAGATCGTGAGAGCTACCTTGTAAAAATAAAACCCATCATGAAGTTGGGACTCTTATCTTCCTGATCGGAAAAAAATTACAAGTTACCCAGCTCAAAGTTTAGTCTCTCACGATCGTATTGAAGTTTATTACCAGTGTCGATGTTCATTACCATTTTAGTTAAGTACTTTTTTTTTTTTTTTTTTTATAAGGAAAGAAAGAACACGCATGCACGACATTCACAAAAGGACTAGTTACTGGTTACATAACTATTTAAATGATCAACAATTGATTAGTATGAATATTCAATTGACAGGTGATAGTTTAAAAAAAAAAAATGGTCTATTTCATATAAGATTAGATGTTTATGATACAATTAACAATACCTAGTAATAAAATTGACATGCGCGCAAAAAGTTACGCGGTAGACCTACTACCATGCTTCCACACATGATCAGCATATTTTTATAAAATTTATCCAATGAATTTTATCAAAAACGCTGTAATATGCAATAACATTCACTCTCACCGACCACGTGTTTTGAAAATGATGTATATTTATAGACTTTATCGCTTTTTATGTTGTTTTAAACATCGTGCGATGGAAAAATACATTAAAATTGATTTTTATATCGTATCGTTACGACCGTCGAGTGAACTACGAGAGGTGCAGTGGTTTAGCCAAGTTGTGCTTGCTACGTGGCACAGGTTCGACTCCTGCGCGGTGTAATATTTGTATGGCCTAAGAAGTGGAAGAAGAATTTTTTATTTCGCCTACTTAGTTCAGCATGCAAAAACATTATCATTTAGTGAAAATTACAATAATAACAAAATTTTAAGAAATATTATGTATTACTACTACTACTTCTAGTACTTAATTAGTAGGTACTTGTATAGGTACTAAATATGTAAACCAGCGTCAGGTGGCCAGTATCAATGCCTCCTGACATTATTTATTTATTTTACTTTACATAGAACGGCCAATACCAATTAAACTATATAAAGACTATTAAAAACATTAAATATCACAAGAGACACATTCATGCATTCTTCTCACAATACTTCATACATTCCGACAGAATCGTCTTCCATGCATCCGCAAACAAATCAAAGTCTGGGTTTGAGTCCAGGAGAGCATTGAGCGTAGTCATCGTCCGGGGTATGGGTGACTGAGAGTGCGCAACAGTTCGACATGAAGGGACCGCTAATAATTTATGTCTTCTGCTGCGACTGTAATTATTAGGGACAAATAGCTGGCAGACTTGGTTATGAAGACAGGGGGCATCGATCATCCCTTTTAAAATTTTGCAGATGACGATCATCTGGTCATACGCCCGTATTATGCTGAGCTGCGGCCTTTTGGCACAATAACTCTTTTTTATTTTATATGTTTTCTTTGATAATGGTTTTATAAATTTTTTGTTGTGCTAATAAACTCTATTTTTTTCTTTCTTTCTTTCTTTTCTTTCTATGTAGTAGTACTACTGCTGAAATAGTAAGTATACAATGTCAAAAATACAAGAATACAATGTCTAAAAATACAAGTCTAAGAATACAATGTCAAAAGATGAGATATGAAGATGTATTTTCATGCAACATCGAGCCTACTTTAATGTCGTAGCATAATTTATGTGCCGAACTAAGCCTGCTGCAATGTGTAAAACTGCTATGTCACCGGTTTTTGTGTTTCTGTATTGTATGAAGTGTTAAAAAATAACTCGAGAATTTCTTGAAGTTATTGTAGTCATCATTATGAACAACTTTTACTATGAGACGAAAAGTGAATTCGGGATAAATAAATCTGCTGTTCCATACATTTAATCGAGTAATATTTAATTATTTGTATGGAACAGCTGGTTTATAATACAGGTACCTAAAATAAACCTTTGTTTTTTAATGATCTTGTACTTAAATAGCTAATAGTCGACCCCAAGATATTATTAAAAAAAAAGATAATAAATGAAATACCTACCTATGTAAAATAATTATATATTTGAAAAAAAAAACGGCCGTGGCTGTATATAAAAATACCGCCGACCAAGACGTTCTTAAAAAAACAACTCGCAGTCTTTAAACCAAGATCAAAAGTCAAAAACATCTTTAAATAAAGCAAATATCATAAAAAGCAATGTCAAAATTATTTATACAAGTAGGTACGGTTAGCTAAAAATAGATATTTTCCATGTAGGTTCGCTTTGTAGAGATTACGCGGTAAACATCGATCGGCTATGTTCGGGCGCGTTCGTCAATTTCCGTAATTATAGGGCCAGGAAGCTAGCGAGTTTCGAGTTCTATCATTGGTAGAATGTTTAAAAAAGGCGTGATATGACGAAAGCGATTAGCCAATTGTAATATTTTAACTTAATTATATCGTTATCTGCAGTTTTTTTCTTATTAGATATTTAAATATTTCTTCACATCGTGAATAATAAAATTGAAGAGCTCTTTTCCTAAATGTAAAAATATTCTTAAAACAGGAATAAGTATTTTGTTTAGTTTATTGTGATTTTTATGATGATATTACAGTTCATTTAGTACGCTTTTCTTTTATAGAACGAACAGCGTCATGACATTCGAAAAAAATAATCAAAAATACAAATTATTTTAAAAACACACATAGTACGATTTGGAACACAGCTCTTGAATGTACATATAATAGCTGATATCCGCGGTTTTTCACTCGCATTTTATGGGAACTACTTCATGTACCTGGATAAAAATCTTATGTCCGATTCCACGTCATGGACTACCTGGCTGCCAAATTCCATCTAAATCCGTTCAGCCGTTATGGCGTGATTGAATAACAAACATAAAAATTCAGAAACTCACAAGCATCCAAAATTTTACTAATATTAGTAGGATTGGATCACTTTATAGTTCTCCGATCACCATGCAAAGATCCATAATTATAAGCAAAATCGCTTTCAACTTATTGCCCTGAAACCGCCCTTTTAAACCTCCCGCTGATTTCATGGCCCCAAGCCCAGCGCGCGTAATAGCGAAACTATTTACAGACTGCGCCCTTTGCCCAACGACTCTAACCTCTACACCTATGCAATAAGGGTCATTTTACCTAGCTGGACACTGTCCTCGATTTATCAAGACATATTTTTTTTCTTTTACCTTGACATGACAGCTAGTTGCCATTTTAACATTTTAATTTGTTTAATGTTAGTTTTAGATCAATAACTGGCCAGTAAAGAACGGTTTTTTCCAGTTAGGTACGTTTTTGATTTTGAAATTGGAATATACGACAAAAAATCAAGTAAATAATTAAAATTAATTGTCTTGAAGTGACTATGAACCGAACGGAATAATTTAGGTAGTTTACAATCGACAAAGTCCATACCGTTCCGCATGGTAATAGGGAAGTTGGATAAGCCAATTGATAACCATCGGCCCTACCAATCTAGAGCCAAATTGTGCCATAGACACATAAACGCAGTAGTTGCGGCTGAACCACAGATAAAAAACAACAAATCTATTTCCTGTGGCTCAACTTCACGCCTAGCTCTCTAGCTTCAAGCCTAGCTTTGAAACATTTTGCATTAATTATTAAAATAAGACCATTTTGCACCTTTAGAATTATAGTGACCTAAATCGAAAATTTGAGATTTAGAAATATGGTCATAAAGTGGCTTTAGATGACACCCTTCACCGACTAATAATTTGAGACTTTTGTAGCGTAGTAAAGGACAAACTTGTACTTCGGTCTCTTTCAATCTGCAAGCACTCCGTGTCAGTTCCCACCTTAGTAATGCGTCACGAGTCACGAGTGTTGTAGTATAGTATTGTCAGTAGACCTAAAACGTATTAGCCATTATAGTCTTTTAATGTTTTTAATTGGGTCACTATAATTCTGAAGGTGCGATATAGTATTTACTTATAATGTCATTGCACACGAACTTTTTTTTTTTTTTTTTTTAATTCTTTATTTGAAGAAGGGTACGAAGGTTTGTTCATACATGAACATGTCACCTCCATAAAGCAACAAAAACAAAACTAAACACTTTGGTACTAATACTAACTTAAAACTATAGAGGAACGATTTTTAATGCCGATCTGCGTCAGCTTATATAATAATTTAGCTTCCTCTGATAGAGGTAAAGACAAAACAGTGTTACACCATCCCACGTCATAAGGAACCACATCAAGTTGGGTTCGCATATGATGTCTAAAAACTTCGTTCCTGACACATTCCAATAAGATATGATAAACATCCTCAATCACCCCACATTCAGCATACGACCTTACGGCACAAAGTAACACGCGCGCGTTTTTGTATGCAGCCGATTCGGTGCTATTTCATGAGATCCAATAAATCAATATTGTACAATTTTTATAATGTGTTATATCTAGCATTTAGTAATTTAACAGCAATTTGATAAAAATATATTTGTTTTCTTTGGATTTGATTTATAATTTCGCGGTTATAAATAATAATAAAAGTGAAGGATTCGAATTTTAATTTATTCGGGTTAGTTCTAACCGGATATATTTTTAACACTTTTATTAAAAGAGAAAAGGAAGATTTCGATGTTAGAGAAAGCCATTATCAGCGAATGTCACTAATACAATAACGTAACCGTCAAAAACCCTCGACTCCAACTAGAAATAGAGCTGTAACGTTTGAACGGCTGAACAGATTATCATAAAACATAGCTAGGATGATACCCGATTAAACTAGCTTTCAATTAAAAAGAACTGCTTCGAAATCGGTCCATCCGTTTTGGAGCTGTGATGCCACAGACAAATACACAGATACAAGAAAGAAAGAAAAAAAAGAAAAGTTACTGCCCTTCTATTGCGGTCCCTCAGTTCGCACAGATCCTTGAAAGTATCATAAAAATGAATTTAATGTGATTACAGACATTTAGTAAAGAATTTATAAAGTTTATTTACTAAACAAGAAGTCACAAATAGTCACAATACAGGATATATTTTATGTAGTGCGCATAATTTGTAGTGATTCAGTCTCTGTTCATAAATGCAACTGCAGTAAGTATTCGACTTAGTATGGGGTACACAGTACACGCATAATTTACTGGCGCAAGCCATACTAAATCAATTTTTTTTTTGTTTTGCAGTGAATTTTAGTACTGCGGTTGCATTTGGGAACGGACACTGAATCACTCAGCAAATTTTGCGCACTACATAAAAAAAACAAAATGTCCGAACTGTGGTTCCTTAGTCCACACAAAAAGTAATCAAAAATACCTTATTATTCAGACGCGGTTAAAAACATTATTTTTTTATAAAACAATGATAATATTTATTATTCTTCAGCATTTTTGCACGTGGTAGTGACACCGATTTCTCTCCGGTCACCTAATTAGAGGCCAGATAAGACAATGGGTCTATTTTGCCCCTAAGACCTTTGACCACAGAGATCACAAGAAGAAACTGCCAATGATATAACGCGGTCCAAATTCATTGAACTAAGATATGAAATATGATTTAACTAGCGACCCGTCCCCGGCTTCGCACGGGTGCAATTTCTCTACAATCCTTACATTCAATTTATTTTACTCGCACACGTAATAATACTAAGTGTATGTATAGTCACGTATTTGAAATGTTATTTGAAGTGTCATTAATTGATTAATTATTACATTCTTTACCTATATTTATTTCTGTATCGTGGTTGCCCGTGGCATCACTGCAACGGTCCCATCAGAATACCAGCGCTGTGACATTTTCTATTTCTAAATGTCACAGCATTATGCTGAGATGGGGGCCATTCTTGGTCTCGTTCAGGTTGCTTTTTTTTGTACTTTTGTAATTTTATATTTTGTTCCTGGCGAGTCCAGAATAAAACAGTTTTCTTTCTTTCTTTCTTTTCTTAAATATAGAATAGAATCTTACATAACAAAATACAGGCACTTATGAAATGTCGAGACTCTAGCTGGTGCGCGGTTCCAAATAGTAGGTCCTATGGAGAAGAACCGGCAAGAAACTCCACGGAAACTCTTTTAAAACCTTCTTCTTTCGTCTGTGTTTTAAAATAATAGATTACAATCTTGATTAGTACAATGTTGTGGAGCTGCAAGAATAATGTAATTTAATGTGAATAAAAATAAATTGCCTTTAAATAAGAAAGTATTATAAATAATAGTGGCCGCCCAGTGGTCGAAATTCGACCGTAATTTTAGGTTTCTGCACTTCTTCTCCATATAAGCTTTAACTATTCCAAATGTCACATTCATCCGTGCGCGCAATATGTTTAAAAAGGGGTACAAAGTTTTATGAAAAGAGTATCCATGGAGATTTTTGCCGGTATTTTCTCCAGGACCAACCCACTTGGAACCGTGCACCTAGAATCACGACGTTTTGAAAATGCCTGCAAAGGTCCAGTTGAAATAAAAATCTTTGACTTTTCCGGAAGAAATACTCAAAATTATGGTGAAAACCGCATCAAAATCCGATGCGTCGCTTAGGAAGAGTTGGCTGATATACAGACAGACAGATGCGGAAAGCGACTTTATTTTATATTAAATAGAGATAACACAAGAACTTTTGTTCAGTGATTAGGTATCTATGACTAATGAATGAGTGGTCAGTTATAATTCTAATTTGGTTACTTGGGTTGTATTTTTTGCTGATTAGAATAGCGATGGTTATAATTATAACAGTCAATTGTGTTATCTTTTATATCTCTTATTGTTTCTCAAAAATAACAGAATTAAATATCTGTTACTAAATAACAGCCTGTTACAACTTTATTAGTGCATGCAACATGCTTGTGAACGGGTGCCGTCTGTTGGGACTGGTCAGCTTGTAACTGCGATGACAATCATATTCAGAGGCTAATCATTATTATCCTATTCTGATTTTTTATTCACTTTAAACTATTATTCTCGCAGCCCTTGCCACAACATTGTACTGTTCAAGATTGTAATCTATCATTTTAAAAGAGTTTCCATGGAGTTTTTTACCGGTTCTTCTCCATAGGACCTACTATTTGGAACCGCGCACCTACAGTCTCAACATTTCATAAGGGCCAGTATCTGTGAAATAAAGATCTATTTTATTCTATTATTTTATTTCAACATGAAAGCTGATGGCTTCTGATTCTGATGGACATAACAAGACATAGTACGTCGTACGACGTCGCGTCGGCTAAATTTGCTTGCGCCTTTATCGTGGTTCAAAGAACTCGAAATATTATTATTTTTGAAGTTTTTTAATGCTACACGTGGCGGTCAGAGGTTTTGGAGCTGACAAGCTAGACCCATTTTTTTTAATTTGTTATCTAAATGCTTCTTTTTGAATGCGAAAGCGGTCACAGCCACGTGTAACAAGAATTGTCGTCTAAAAAACCTAATTTTCAATTAATATCATTAATGTCATGCTCATTAAGTTTTTGTTCTTTTTGTTTAATTTTTAACCCCTGACAAAAAAGAGGGTTGTAATAAGTTTGTAAGTGTATATCTGTGGATATGTGTATCTGTTTGTGTCATCGTAGCTCCAAATGGACCGAATTCAATGCATTTTTTTTTAATTCGGGTCGAGTCGTGTCGACTTTTAAAGTCGCTATCTTCCGCATTAGAATTCTACTGGACTTGTTTTTTCTTTTCAGTTTATATTTAAAGTTCACTTTTTAAGCAGTCGGGTTTTTTGATTTATTATTAATTTATTTTATTCATCAGTTAGGAGCCCATTTTTTGCGCGGATCTACACCGAATTTGTATTGACGTCAATAAACTAGTTTTAAACATGTTAGTAATAATATTTTACCGAATCTACGTCATTCAAACACGTTTTAAATTAACTATAGGCTTTTTATCACTAATAAGACATAGCGGATGATGAATCCGGAGATTTTTTATATATAATATACTTTTTGTAATTCACTTAATCTAATCTAGATAATCTTTATAGAAGGCAGGCAACATTAAATGGATCGAAATAAGATTTTTTCCGTCATACGGAGGGTCCATAATTTTTAGGGTTCCGTATCTCTAAAGAAATAGAGGAACCCTTATTTTATTCATAAAGTCATCATCTGCTTACTTTTGGGAAGGTTTTTTACACGCCTAATATTACAATAATTTCAGCCTATATTTGAGGGAAGTGAAAATATTCTAAGTTTATGGCCTAAGTATATAACCTAATAATTTAATCACATTATAGATAAAATTATCCGGGCTTCGATTTTTTCAGGTTGAAAACTGTTTTTGGGATACAATAAATGCATTCTGTGTTCAAGAATAGAATAGAATAGATCTTTATTTCATGTAAACCAGATACAGGCACTTATGAAATGTCGAGACTCTAGGTGCATGGTTCCAAATAGTAGATCAATGCGGCCGCCGAGAGAATGCGTTTCTGACACCTGTCAGTTACGAACAAACGAGAATTTTTTGTTATCGAAATATTATTACATAATAGTACCTATCTATCGTTTACATGCACTACTGATACAAAATTCTATTAAAATTAACCTATAATAAACTAAAATAGTTTAGCGCTAAATATAATCTAAAATAAAAAAGAAACATGTTCAATTGGCAGGTGTCAGGAACGCATTCTCTCGGCGGCCGCACTATAGTTCCATTTTTAACCCGCAACAAAAAAAGCCCTCTTTTTGTTTTCTCTCTCTCTGTCTGTGGCATCGTAGCTCCAAAACGGACGGACCGATTTCAATGCATTTTTTAAATCAAAAGCTTAGTTTAATCGGGAATCATGTCAATGTTTCATGAAAATCTGTTCAGCCGTTCAAAAGTTAAAGCTCTTTTTCTAATTAGAGTCGGGGGTTTTAGACGGTTAGGTTATTTAGAACTAAAATATAAGATGAAAATTTAATAATATTTTTTGGGATTTTTATCAATTTTACCGATAAATAGTTTGGTAGCTACTTAAGTACTGCGACACGTGTTTTATGCGGGTATGTTACTAGAAAATTATATAAGCTTACCGAAGTTCTTATTTACAACATAATCACGCTTTTTCCCCAGGGAAGAAAGCGGAAACTATAGAACAAGAGTTGCAACATTTCATGCAACCAGAATTTCCTCTAGAATTTTTTTATTTTATTTATCCAGTAAATTGGCTAACGTCTACACGGCCCGCCTGATGGTAAGCGGTTACCGTAACCTATGGACGCTTGCAACACCACGGGCATCACTGCGTTGCCGACCCTACTGCTAGCGTGGTGTTGGCATGGGGGGGACTCCTACTGCCCACACGATACTTCCCCAAGAAGTACTGGCGACCTTGCTCACCGTTAGGAACACAACACTGCAAAAGAGCAGTGTTATTTGGCTACGATATTCTGCAAGGTGGAGGTACTTCCCCAGTCAAGGAGCTTCAATTTTGAGCGGAAAGTCCCGCTATGCCCTACCTCTGCTGTCACGTAGTTTTTCTTTATTACAGGTAAACCTAAATCGTACTCCATATCAACACATAATACAGGGTGGTGAAGACGTAATGACAATAAATGAAACCACGTGTTTGGTATCACGTTCTGTGACCGTACACAAAAAATCTATCAAATCCAATCAGTAGTTTATCCACAGGAATTAATTTAAATCAGCTTCATTTTACACATATCACGATCTCTAAACGGAATAGTCTCATAACAAAGTTATCTTTAACATGTACCTATAGAATAAAGATGACATAAGTTTCCACTTTGATGTCCCTTCTATCTAGACGAATGAGAGTAGAGAAAAATATTATGATCTAGCTACCGCCAGCGGCTTCGCTCGCGAGTTAAATTTATAAATTATAGCCTCAGTTACTCACTGATAATGTAGTATTCTGCTGGTGAAAGAATTCTTAAAAATTGTCCAGTGGTTTTTGATCCATAAAAAAACAAACAAAGAAACATACAAAAAATCAAATCTTTTCTCTTTATTAGTTTAGAAAAGAAAAGAAAAGAAAAGAAAGAAAAAAGTATTTATTTGACACAGCACAAAAACAATTTTAAAGATAAAGTAACAAAAAATAAAAGAATAAAACATGTAAAAGAAAAAAAATATTTATCTTAAATAACAAATGGGTTGTACGTCGCAGCTGTGTCAAAAAGGCTTCCGCTCAGCTTAAGCTGACGCGCTGCGAGCAGCCCGACAGCGCTGGTTTTCAGCGGGAGCCACATCGAGTGACGTTATGTGTGCCTACGTGTACAGAAAATATATTAATTGAATATGAATTAAATAAATAACAATTATAAAAGAACTTGTGTGTGTTGAAGTGATTATTGTATGAAAATAAAACGTGAAGGTAACATTTTACTATTGTACTATATCTAAAATAGTAATTGAGTGAGGGTAACTACATAATAAATTTTTAAAAAACAACGTGTGTTATTATAAAGTAGTGTATTTTTCACGCTGCTTTAGAAAAATAACATGCGTGAAAAATAATAATTTTTTATGCCTACGACTTCAGGAAGGGATACCAAATACGTTGTTTCATTTTATTGTCGTAATGTCGTCACCACCCTGTATAACACAAGAAGCTACATAAACATCAAGCTCAAACTATAACAAACCGGTTCAGTCTCGACGGGTTTACAAAATTGCTTATTAATGGACACCAGCTAAAAATAGCATCAGAAATTGGTGGCTTTCTAATTTTGGCTCGGTTACATCACACAACGGTACAAAATACCTACCGAGCTCCAAAAAACATGAATAAAAACATTTATTGATAAAAAACTTGTTGTTTTGTTGAGACAGACGCCAAGTAAAGTTCAGAAGGCTAGCTGTATACAAGGTTAGTCGGAATAATATTATAGTTTAAAAAAAAACTGTAGGACACGCTTTAGTCATCCAAACTGAACATGTATGCAAAATTTCAGCTCAATCGGAAACCGGGAAGTGGGTCAAATTTAACTTCCAAGTTTTCTTACATAGTTAGTTAGTTACAGGTGAAGCTAATAAAAGCGTGTTAAAAAGAGAGCCAAAAGGGGGTTATTATACTATCAACAAACGCTACACCTTTCCAGGGCCCCAAGTCTGCTAATTTCTGCTATCTCAAATTGTTGGATTTTACAGTATCGTTCAACCTGTTTTGAATTCTATTGCGTAGGTAATAGAAGCAAATGTCGGTTATTTGCCACTTTAAGTGTCGTTCTATAGATTTTGACTACTATGATCTACGCAATAGAATTCAAAATCGGTTGAACGATACTGTAAAATCCAACAATTTGAGATCGCAGAAAGTAGCAGACTTGGGGCCCTGGAAAGGTATAGCGTTTGTCGATAGTATAATAATCCCCTTTTGGCTCTCCCATAGTATAAAAGTTATTCAGAACATTCGAGCATTCGCACACACTTTTATAATCATGTACATAATATTTGTTTACACAGATTCTACGGATTGCTAGATTGTGCGGATAGTCACTTACACATCGGTCTGTCTCTTTCTTACCTGTACTTTTATTCAGTATACGTGAACTTGTTATCATGTATTGTGTCAAGTGGTCCTTCTTTATTGTCGTTTTAGTGTTAAGTTCAGTTCGTTAAGCAATAAAATGCAAGTACTTTGATATTTGTTACATTTTAGATCGGTTTGTTTTAAAAGGGAAATTGTAGAATAGGGACACGGAATAACGCGGATAAATTGCAATTGCGTGAGGTGCAAGTAGATTCTCTATGAGTGACGAAACCGAAACCCAAGATCGTTTAACGCACCCTGTTGGCTAATTCACGTCACAAAAGTAGTGCAGTTGCCGCGCAGTTGCAGTAAAATTTTGATCAAAACAACACATTTGCTAGGTATTCTCCTAGCTTCATCGAGATACGCCCGCGTCAAGTTTGGGCGTCACTGCAATATGATCGGTAATTATCAAAAGTATCTCGGCCCTAGAGGATTCGATCCCGGGATCCCGGCCCTATTCCAGTCCCGAAAATTTCGGGATTAAATTATCATAATCCCGGGATTTTCGGGATTGACGAAAGTGTAATCAAAGTAAAAATATAATCGTTTAATTTGTTTTTTATACATAGTTATGATGCTACCTATATGAGAAATGTGTCAGATTACTATTATTTTGTTATTTTATATTAATTAACACTTGTTATGTTTATGTTACACTAGCGACCCGTCCCTGGCTTCGCACGGGTGCAGTTTCTCTACTATCCTTACATTAAAGATGAAAGTATTATACATTTATAAACCTTCCTCTTGAATCACTGTATCTATTTAAAAAAACCGCATCAGAATCCGTTGCGTAGTTTTAAAGATCTAAGCATACATACTTACGTAGGGACAGACAGCGGGAAGCGACTTTGTTTTATACTATGTAGTGATAATGTTAAAAGTTCATTTAATTTTGTTAAGTAAAAGTTGTTTTTTTACTTATATAACCTAACCACAGAACACAGAAAAGAAGTAACGAGAGAGACACCGCTTTCTGTGTTTAGTGGACCTAACCGTCAAAAATCCCCGACTCCAACAAAAAAAAGAGATAATATAACTTTTGAACAGATTTTCATGAAACATAGCTAAGATGATACCCGATTAAACTAGCTTTCAATTAATAACTGCATTGAAATCGGTCCATCCGCTTTGGAGCTACGATCTATGGCTACGATGCCACAGACAGATACCCAAATCCACAGATACACAGCTACACACTACAAACTTATAATACCCCTCTTTTGTGTCGGGGGTTAAGGCGCGTCAGTGAGGTAACGAATTTGTCGATTTCGCTTCCTCCACCCGCGCAACCCGCGCGACCCCCTGTAATATTACGGAAACCGCTCGGAGCATGTCAACGCGAGCATCGCGCCAGACACTAAAAAACTATATAATAAATAGAGGTGGCAATGTAAAATATATATTTGTAGATTGTTTCACTTATAGGTCTATATAGTAACAGAGTTACTACTAGAAAATTAATACCAATAACAGTGGTACAATCACTACAATGATGAATGATTTTATAAAAAAGGGAAATAAAAAATTTATGCTTCGTCAACGAGCTTCCGAGCAAAAAATGCCCATTACACTTGCCGAGTTGTTAGATGATTTGGTATTAACTAATTATAACTTGCTCTTTTATTTGAAGGATTGCTTGATTCATTTAATATTCACTCATATAAATATATCACGATTATTAGATATTAATACCTAGCATTAAAAAAAGTAAAAACCGACTTCAAAAAACTAAACAGTGTAAATAATTTTCTTAAATTCATCAATGCACCAAGCTTGGCAGTGGCAACGACTTCAGAAGCTGATAAGTTTTTTAAGAAAATTATATGTATTATACTTTTTAGTTTTTTGAAGTCGGTTTATACTATTTTTTAACGTTTATTTTATATTTCTATTTTGAGTGGCTTAAACAATTCATAATCATGCGATTACAGAAATCGCAAGTGACATGCTGTTATTCATTCAAGAGTTCCATTGTATATCTCCGAAGTTCTTCATCAAATCTTCAACAAATTTAAATGGCATCTTGAGAGTACCCTTTGAAATAAAAAAAGAATTTTCAAAATCGGTATGCAATTGGCGGAGTAATAGCGTAACAAACATACAAAAAAAACATACAGTCGAATTGAGAATTTTCTTTTTTGGAAGTCGATTAAAAATGGGAATAGCAGTGTTGGTGAATAGTAATATATAAAGTATAATCGATAAGTATTCAAATAAAACTAGGTTGGTACATAGTATTTATTATTATATATAGTAAAGGAATAGTATAAAGAAAAACAACAGTAGGACGGCGCCTTTGATCTCGCCGACAACGTCAAGACAGTGTGGCGATAGTGCATGGAGGCTAGGGTTGTTACAAGTAGTGTAGTGGTTTTCTACGCTACGTGCCGCGGGTTCGATACGCGCACGGAACAAATATTAGTCTGGGTGTGTGTGCATGTGAGATAATGTCTGTAAACTCTACCCACGATACAGGAGAAATCCTAGTGAGGGACAAAGTTATATTAAAAAAAAAAAAAAAAAAAATTTTAGGTCAACATCGTCATCAACATATTATTACTTACTATTTTAAACGTTGATTATGACAAATTATCAATTCATTAATAGAAGGTAGCTCTGAATTTTGGTCACGTAGTCACGTGGTCACGGTTTATATGAATAGACCTCACCAAAACATGAAGTTTGAATACCAACATGATGGGACTGCGTCCCATAGTTTGGGAGATATAAACTTTCAAAGTTTTATTCACGTGGTCACATAGATCTCACCAAAACATGAAGTTTGAATACCAACATGATGGGACTCCGTCCCATAGTTTAGAGCTTTCAAACATTCGGTCACGTTCACGTGGTCACATACTGAATTTGAATTTATGTTTATAGAAAACATCAAAAAGATGGTCTCTATATTTTTAGACAAAGTATATTTTAGAAGATGAAACACAATTTGTATTGACTTGACAGATAGTGACAGATCAGTAGACTCTATCTATATCTGATTTTACTAAAATAATAATATTTCCAATATGTACTCAAAAAAAATCAAAATATGTTTATAGAAGTACATGCCATACTACTGAGGCAAGTTATATAGGTTGCCCCCTCTACACAATATTGTGTCTAGAGAGCAAAATAAATTCTGAATTTATAAATCGAATGCGATAGCCTCGATCGACACGGGTATCACGTCCGAGAGCCAGCGGCAGACTGCCGCCCGTCGCCCGAACACGACCCTTCAGCTGAAAATTGGCACAGATTTACGTTTAAATTCATGGAAAAATTGAAAAATGACTTTTTTTTAAATGTTAAACGTTGGACTTATAAATAAAAGAATTATTTATCTATTGCTGCAAATCAGAAATAAATTAAGCTTCAAGTTCCGAAGAAGATGAAGGTTTAAATTCTGATTTAGGTGTTTTATAATCGCCAATTACTATAATATAATCTACTTAAAAAAAAAAATTGAAACGTTGGATTTGAAGTAGAGATCTTGAACTTTAAGACTGTACTTTTTTTTTATTTGTATATGGTATAATTGCGGAGGAGATGGCGACGTAAAACGGCGTTTTGGTCAGGTAGTTGGTTTTTGTAGAATTTTTACTTTACTTTTTTCGTCAAATTACATTATGGACATTAATTTGCATTGTCAATAAAAAAGCAGATTTTTATATATACCTTACGTAATTTTTTGTTTGCAATCTTAAATCCCGGGATCCCGGGATTGACTATGTACAATCCCGAAATCCCGGGATTAGAAATTAGGCCCGGGATCGAATTCTCTACCGGCCCGCATTTCCTCTTAAATCTTCAGGAAATAAAACCGTGTTGCTATCTATGCAGTAATAAAATCTTTCGAAACAGACTACGAGGTACCTACAACTTGTATTGCGTCACTTCAGTTTTTTGTGTGGCTTTTTGGGTATTTTTCCGTCGCTCAGAGGCCAAGCCGGTGGAACATTTTTGATTCAGCGGATCATAATTTATGATTGTGGTGTAGGTAGGTACTGAGTTCAGAACTATTTTGTTTTTGTTTAAATCTAGGTACCAAGCTGTCCTAACTGCTATATTGCACTACGCGAATGATCTACCAAATAATTAATAACCATAGATGTAATTAATATACAGGACATGTTTGTATGTAGTGCGCTAAATTAGCATGTTTCAACCGTTTCCGTGTAACCGAAGTATTCAGTACTTCGGTTTTTCATTTTTTTTTTCATTCACTCCAAAACAAAATAAATATTTGATTTTGTATGGCCTGCGCTAGTAAATTATGCGTGCCCACCATAGGTACTAATCCGAATTTTCGTTTTACTCAATACTGCGGTTGCATTTAGGAACAGAGACTGAATCACTACAAATTATGCGGACTACATAAAAAATTATCCTGTATACAGCATGGAATAAAAATAACCTGCCATAATTTAGAAGGTAAGCAGTTCCAGGAAACTGAACAATTTTACCCAATAAATATAGGTCGAAATCGCATAATTAAAAATCGACTTTTCATACAAAGTGACTGGCGAGTTTGAGTCACGTTATGAGAAGGTGAATTTTCGTTTCAATATTTCGACCTGTGTTCCGTGGCGAAAGTTGTTCAGTCACAAGGTCCTGATTAGGTATCTTCTAAAATATGGCTGGTCCTTTTTATTACACGGTGTATTTTTTTAAGGGCTGATTTTTCAATCGCCAGATAATGTTATATCCAACGAATAAATTTCACGTTTGACAGGTTCAAAGCTGTCAAAAATGCAAATTTATTTTTATTTATTTAATTATACTCTTTAATGTACACCAGTAATAAAATTATTCCGTTTATTATCATTTATTCCCTCGGTAAAGTTATCTGGCAATTGAAAAATCAGCCCTGAGAATAATAATTTGTTTATTTCACGTTGTATTGTCAGGCGTCAGTAGAAATTAATAATTACAAAAACGCTTTTATTTAAAGTACAAATTGCTCAGCTGGAGGATTTTATAGTGCCTACAAAATAAAATGGACTAAAAAATAGTGAAATAATGATTTTCTAATAGTAACACCCACGTCATGTTTAAAAAAACAGTTGAATCGGACTTTGGAATCGAACAAATAGTGAGATAACGTAACTTTTGATTATGTGTTGGTTACTTTTTACTTACAACATTAAAGTCCATGATGAGTTATATTTTTTATTGCTATCTGATCTACGAGTCATCTTGATGTATCAAAGAAATTATTGTAGTAGGTATCTAAGTTACTCATGATGATATAGAATACCTACTTATTTTATTGCAAACTCATGTTTTTTTGCCCGTCAGTTCAAATGTTTGTTCTCTTAGAATACTAACACATAGAAAGATAAACTTATACGTACTTCCCACAAAAAACTGAGGCAACAAACGGAAATACAGGTATTTTTTTTATGTAGTTCGAATTCAGGTTTGTTCAGTGTCCGTTCCCAAATGCAACCGCAAAACTAAAATTCACTAAAAAACAAAAATATAATTTTGATTTTGTTTGGCTTGCGCTAGTAAATTATGCGTGTCCCTCATACTAAGGCTGACATTCAGAGACGACAGAAACGAGTCTAAGCGTGAACTTACGCTTCCCTCTGTCAAAATTTGTTCGTAAGTTTGACAGATGGAAGCGTAAGTTCACGCTTAGACTCGTTTCTGTCGTCTCTGAATGTCAGCCTAAGACGAATTTTCACCAACAACCACCAACGAAAACGTAGGTTTATCAGTGGTGGGGCAAATTCTAAGGTTGCAAACATTGCGGTTGTTTTGAAATTTCAGTGTTGGTCCAATTGTAAAAGTTGTCCATAATGATGAGTAGGTACAATAACCTTCTTTCAGTTTTATTATCTATAGATACCTTTCCAAATAACTGTGTACGTAGGTAGGTATATAAATTACCTAATTTTTGAACAGGTACTTGCTCCCGGTGTACCAACTTCATGAACGGTTTTTGTTTTTGTAATTTTTACAAACATGCTGTTACCTACCTACGTCAATAACACTTATTTTCTTATAATGTTTTTTGTGTTAATATCACAGTGAGTTAAAATTGTAACATAACGTGAACACGAAATCTATTTTTAGAAATGGAAAACAATTTTTTATGCCGTCAAAATTGGTTACAAAAAGCTGCGTAACTTAATTTTTAGGATTATGCACTACTGTTTTTAAATTTCATGGTTTTGGATACGTTCTATCATAAGAAGCTTCATACTTATGTTTTGGGGGAAAAAGAACTGCCCCCTCTCCCAGAAACTATAGTCTTTATTTACGATTTGATTGTTTTTCTGTTATAGTAACTACTAGCTTCCGCCAACGGCTACACCCGCGCGATATCTTTATAAATTATAGCCTATGTTACTCACTGATGTCTATACTATACGAGTAATTATCATTGTGGGTGTATATGTATATATACTATATTTATAGCCTTATAGGCACGTAGGTACCAGGTTGCAGCTGAAAACGAGCGTCAGGTGGCCAGTATCACTGCCTCCTGACATTATGATGAGCTGCGGCCTTTTGGCAGAATAACTATTTTTTTTTATTTTGCTTTTATTTTATTGTGCTAATAAACTCTTTCTCTTTAATCAACAGGGTTTTGTTGATCTCCACAAGTTACCGATTCATATCCGGCTCGAAGGACCAATTGGGTATAATTTTACCCTTAGTTGGGTCAATATTCACATTGGCAGTCGGATTATGGATAAGATTCGAAGCGTCGCGTCAATTTAGTCTTGAAACTTGGGTCGACTGGTGGGAGATTTCCAGTATACAGTCATCACCTGATTCCACTGCATGCGGTGTCACTCGCTCGTTGAGATGAACTTCAATATGCTATATAAAATTAGGCGTCAAAACTGCACATTGATGCGTTTTGATTTTGAAGTTGAATGAGATTCACAATGCACCATGCATTTTTTTACACAGTTTACTATTTTGGGTTTCTAGTTAAACTGAATGTAGATATAGCATAGCGTATGCTTATGTGGTATAGTGAGTCAATATCGAGGGGGACGAAGTAGAACCCAATAAGTAACAGAACTTTATTATCAAGAAAATTGAGTTTCAAGTTTTGATGACATAAAACTGAGTGCCACTACACTAAATTAGGTAATAATTTAACTAAAATATATATCCGACATCATACATTATATAACACAGTTACTTTTACTATAGGAACAAACCTGAAATCGCGCGAATAAAATCAGCTGTTCACTACATTTAGGCCCAAGTTCACCAACAACATACAGATGATTAGAGCAACATCTGCCGTTTAAACATTAATTTTTGCATGGTTAATCGGCCGATTTAATCTTAATCATCTATTATATTGTCGGTGAACATGGCCCTCAGTCGAGTAATATTGTATTATTTGTATGGAACAGCAGTTTTCTTTTTCGCTATTTGAGCGTTGGTTCCATAGTAAAAGTTGTTCATAATGATGAGTACAATAAGTTCTTAAAGAGATCGGGACTGGAAATGTTGGACCTTATACATGTAAGGGCTCGAAAGGGCGCAAAAAACGCACTAAGGCCGGAAATGAACAAGTTTTTGGAAACATTCTACTTAATGGGTTTTTACCCCGCAGCCCTCGATATGATGTGTAGGGGAAAGAAGGAAAGAAAATAAATAGAAAGATTACGTCGTCCACCAACCGCCACTTTATTATCATACAATATAACGAATAAAATAGTTTTAAAAACCTATGTAGGTGTTATTATCTAATACATAGTAATTCTTTTTTAATTAAATATAAGTATTTTAATGAGAACGAAAAAATAATAGATGTCTTGGTTGGCTTTCTAAAACGTCAGATCGCATACCGAACTCGCGCCGTTAGGAATCGCGCGCACTTGCAATTGTGTTATGCGATTAGTCGTCTGTGTAACATTAAATGCGATTAGATCGCATCCGATCGTCAACAAAATACTGTCAAGTTAAATTATTACATGGACTATGTATAACGATCGACGTTATGCGACTAATCGCATGAAACAATCTGTGACGCGCCAGCCTTACGTTTCAGTTCATAATATTAGACTAATTAACGACTGAGTTTCGTATGCGAGCCGATTTTCGACGTCCATGTGTGCCGTGCCTTATCGTAATACCTAAAGTTTACACCAGTGATTTATTGTGACCAACGCTTTATAACTCAGTCTTTAATATCGTAAATGCTCCTTTATGGATGGATTCATCAATCTATGTACTACGATTAGTTATGCGCTTGCGCAACCTTCGACGAACTTCGGAAATACGAATGTACGATAATGATATTTAATAATACATAGCGATAAATTAATAATATAAAGAATAGATATCTCATGACCGAGAAGACGAGGATCTTCAGTCATTACTTGTATATTCGTACTAATAATTCGGAATCACGAAGAAATACGAAAATTGCCGAGACGCATAACCTTAATCGTAATACTGATAAAGCGGCACTTCACTTGGCGTATTTGTACAAATATTCGCATTATACAAGATAATTTTTCATGTAGTGCGCATAATTTGTAGAGTGATCAGTCTCTGTTCCTAAATGCAACCGCAGTATTGGGAAACACTAACAAAACGAAAATTCGACTTAGTATAGGCTAGCGCAAGCCATACAAAATAAAAATAAAAAATTGTTTTGGAGCGAATTTTAGTACTGCAGTTGCATTTGGGAACGGACACTGAATCACTCTGCAAATTTTGCGCACTACATAAAAAATTATCCTGCATAGCCAATGCAATATATAGTCTGATATTTTTGATATTAGGACTGTCATTTTCAAAATGTCAATTTTATTCTTCACTTTCTTCTTTATTTCTTTGAAATTGTTAATAATTTAATTCAATTTCCCTTGCATTTGAGACTGTAATTTATTAATCATCGTTAATATTGATCTCCATACACATTGCATTACAACAACTTATTAAGTACATGCAAAGTACCGACTGACAATCCTTATAGCAAAAAAATCGCCATAGAACACCTTTTATAAACTACACAAAATTAAATGTGATTTTGTTTTTGGCCAAACAACGCGAATAATCGTTTAAAATACGTCACACGAAGTGCCGCCATTATGGTCCTAGGATTCGCAAACAATAAACAAATGTTGAGATAAACTACGGTAACATGGCGCGCCCCTCCAAATTACTGTTTCAATGTGTGTAGTCACATCCTTACCGAGCAACAAATCCTTGGATTTATTTTTGTTTGACGGCCGTCTCAGTACGCACACATGCGTTGTGAGTCTTGGTGGCGCTTTGTAAATACTTTCAAACGTTTTGAATTTTGGAGGGGCGCGCCATGTTATCGTAGTTTATCTCTATAGCTTGCATTGGCGAAGAGTGACAGTTTTAAAAGGGGAAGCCGTCCCAAAAATGCCCTCTAAAAATTGCTGCAATTAATGCTGCAAAACAAAAATCCATACCGTCTCTTGTAATCTATATATAGTCATGTCTGGAAGAGCTCGACCTAACTGAATAACATGCCTTTTTTTGTCAGTTGGATGAGTAAATAATATATTATTACGTTGGTCTATGCACTAACCAATTCCTAAAGGGAAGCCGATGGGAATCGGGTTGTATGGACTCTTCGCCACTGATAGCTTGATATATAGGTGTGCGTACTATACTAAAACCACTGGTTTAACGACATTCGACCGACAGCTCTCATTCGAATTCTTTCACAAACAGACAACAGTAACATAAATATTGCAAACTGTCAGTCTTTTATATAATTTGATGTTACAATGTCATACAAGCACAAAGGTGGACGTATTAAGGGCTAATTCACGTAATATTATGACGCGCCGATCATATTGCAGTGACGCTCGAACTTGACGCGAGCGTATCTCACTAAAGCTAAGAGGATACCAAATGTGTTGCTTTGATCAACATTTTACTGCAACTTCGCGGCAACTGCACTTTTTTAGTTACGTGAATTAGCCTACAGGAGGCTAACTACGAGCTGATATCCAGTATAAGCTGACCTCGCACTGTATAGGCTTTTCGTACAATGAAAGGTCAGGTTATTCTGGAAATTATTGGGCAGTACAATTTCAGGCCTGCTATAAGAGCTCATAGTAAGGCCCCTGAACATCCTTAGTCGAAGAATACAAACTTTAAATACGTAAACCCATGTCATCTGCCTAACCTTTGTCCCACATACGTTGCGGTCGGCTCCCAGTCTAACCAGGAGGTCGACCGAGCAACTAAAATGATAATAAATACATACTCTGGTAATAAACTTCAATACGATCGTAGAGAAACTAAACTTCGAGCTACCTAATAAAAAAAATACCCATCATGAAGTTGGGACTCTCTAATACCAAAGTCGATGTTCATTACCATTTTAATTACGCGGTAGAATCGAAGATGCGGCTGAATATCAGTATTTTATACAGAGCGACTGCCATCTGACTTTCGCCACCCAATTACTGGGAGACACTGATACCTATAGTAAACCGTAAAGATATTAGCAGCCAAAAAAGTCAAGTCAGTCGAGACTAGTATAACTTTAGACCAGTGGGCTGCCTACGAGCTCTTAGAGCAGGACAGAAAGGGACCTTGCCAATATAAGCTGACCTTTTATTATATGAAAAGCCTATACAGTGCTAGGTCAGCTCATACTGGGAATGAAACATCGAAACAATCGAAAAACATCTCGATTTTTCGTACGCAATCGATTCAATTGTTGACTCCATTGAAAATTTTTTGGGGAAGTCTTTCGATAGTAGAATGATCTCGGAATTGCGCATAGCTAGCGGTAGCTATGTAGCTACGAACATGTGTAAAACCATAGAAATCTTACAAGCCTAGAATAGTAACAATTTTTTGACATATAATTGAACTGTATGTAACGCGCTAGCGTGACTCTTCTATCTAATATGCAGCGTAATGAGTTAAAAAGAGACAGATATATATAATCTCGGCACTCGTCAAATAGAACAGAATCATTATGTAGCCGTATTACGATATCAATGGTCACCAGTCTGGTCACCAATTCCTAAGGAAAATTGCTAAGTCCTTTGGTTATGACATTTCAAAAACCGGCTTCATTTGGACTTGAATGACAAGTCGATTACAGCTAGCTAGCTGTCTCTTTCAATCTCATAAGCGCGTGTATTTGATAAAATAGTACCACTACATTTGAAAAGTTCAATTAATAGTTACTCTCTAGGTTTATCATATTTCTATGTGTTAAACAAATGTTAAGCAACAGTTGATCTGTGTAATTACCAAACTTAAAAGACATCGACTCGATTTTTCTAAATTTACGGTTTTTTTCGAAGACTTTCGTCGACATTATCATTGCGGTTTACTCTCCGGAGGTTAGACAGCGACAAAGGTACTGCTAGCATAAATAAATGACAATATAACAACAGTATTAAGTAAGGCACATTAAACGTACGTGCGACACGACACACATACGACTGAGACGTCCGTGCGACCGCTCGACAGTCGTGCGACTAATAGTCGTCGATGTCGTACAGATTGTCGATCTCTTCGTCGTCCAGCTGCATGGATTGGAAGTCGACCTTGTAACGGAGGAGACCTGTGTACAATAAATATTGTGTTAATAAAATTATACAGGAGAATGAAATATAAATGCCTAAAAAAGTAAAAAAAGAAAAATGTCAGAAAAATCAATAAAAAAAATACAGAAAATATATGTTTTTTTCCTTGATTAAATATGTAATGGGTGATCATGAATTCCATCAAATTGTGGTATCCGTCTCTTGTTTATGATGTGTGTTTTTGTGGATAGTGAAAATTGGCTCTGTTATAAAACAAATATAATTAATTAATTTATCGATTTTTATTCCAAATACTACACCAATTAATATGTAGTACTATAATAATTATTATAATAGGGATAGGAACAAAACTCTGAAATTATTTCAATGTTAAGTTAACACAAAAAGGTCTTAACATTGAAATGAAGGTTAAAAAGCACTAAAATACAAAACCATGCAATAATATTCTACAAAAAACAAAAACAAAAAAAAAGCTCATCATTCATCACACAATAAGTTATTAAAATTACCTCGTTTCCATTGTTAGCGTGTAATAAATAAATAAATTAATAAATCCAGCCCATTACTGTCCCACTGCTGGGCACGGGCCTCTTCTCAGAATGAGAAGGGTTAGGCCTTAGTCTACCACGCCTAGTGCGGGTTGGCGGACTACACACACCATCGACAACTTTATGAGGCCCTCTCAGGTGTGCAGGTTTCCTCACGATGTTTTTCCTTCACCGTTATCGCAAGTCATAATCAAATGCTAATCCGCACATGAATCCGAAAAGTCAGAGATAGAGAAATTAAAAAACAAAAAAAAAAATCTTTACAAAATCGACGTTCAATTTGATACAAATGTAAATTATATTTTGGTATGTATTATGTAGATATTACTGAACAACTATAACGGTGCAATGGAAGTACCCAGCTTTTGCCCTAGAAGGCGACAAATCAGGATTTTTGTAAGTGTGAGCGTTGCAAAGACGAACCGTTTCAAGGACCGTTTTCTGTTCTGCGACGATAGAACCGCTTTTAGTTCCTTGTCAAAGCAGTCTTCGTTGCGCGGACCAGTCGTCCAATTGTGATGCGAGTTTTTACTTAATAGATCAGAAAATACAGTCGAGAATAATAAGTCGTCGCGAATCATCGTTCCGTTCGCTCACAAAAAAGTTGCAGCAGCCAAAATTTTACCTTATGTCAACGAAATATAGTCGAAAATTATATCTGTTACCAGTAAAACCAGTTGTCAACGCGATGCGATGGTCAAAGTCGTTGCAACCTTATTGCTATTCGTATTGCATTTCCGTTCGATACGTTTCGTCCTTTCAGCCGTTTTCAAACCAGTTGCAACGACAACCGTTTATGCGACTTTTTTAAAATTTATTTCCATAATACATATAATTGGCATACATTTTGTTTACATAACCTTCTTACAGGAAACCTCAATCGGTTTAAGCCTAAGAGGTGGGTCGCCATTTACAAGAATATAAGAATTCTTCAACCTCAATGTTACTTTTTACTGTTTTTTTTTCTACTTGTTTTCGTCCTCAAAATAAATGTTTCGTCTTTAAAAACTCGACAACGACCCACCAGTAGATTTTTGTCCTAGAGGAGAAGCTAATCAGGAATTTTTGCCTATAATATCAGCTTAATATTTCATAAAACGTGCGAGCGAGACGGTGCTATAAGGCTCTACCTTTCTAGTCCCGACCCGTTGTTAGTCATCATTATGAAAAAAAAATCTATGGGATGGACTACAAAAGAAGGACCTTAAATAAGATTTTTTAAAGGGAAATTCAATGAGAACAAACAAATACCACTGCGAACTCTTTTATATATATGAAAAGCATACATTCCAACCCTTATAACACGTTTGTCATAGATTTTAGAGCACAGTATTTCACAGTATTCGATCGCCCTTGGACTTAATTTTATTCAACTTATTTTCGAAAACACACTTTAGAAACGAATTTGAATTAAATTATCAAGTTTAGCAATTTATTCACATTATGATTCCTTTTACACTGCTTTGGTTCCCAGATATTTGTTCAAATATGTGCAAATTTGCAGTGATTCAGTCTCTGTTCTTAAATGCAACCGCAGTATTGGGATACACATTAAAACAAAACGAAAATTCGACTTAGCGCATACAGACACGCATAATTTACTAGCGCAAGCCATACAAAATATTTTTTTTATTTTGTTTTGGAGTGAATTTTAACACTGCGGTTGCATTTGGGAACGGACACTGAATCACTCTGCAAATTTTACGCACTACATAGAAATGATCCTGTATTTATACAGCCTCATGGCAAAGAATTGTTAAGATTCAGAAAGTACAATACGAATTCTAGCAGATGGTTCAACAAATTTCAAGTGTCTACGCATGGGGATTATGCTTTATGTAAATTTATGTCAACTGGCATATTTGACAAACATTTGTTCTATATTTGAACACATCTCTGGGACTTCAATGTCTTTGCCAATTTTTCGATCAATATTCAAGTTTTTTTAACGTGATACAATAAAAAAATACCTTCCGTAAATACCCCCAATCAATATAATTATGCTATAATTATTGAAATATAATGCGTAATACGATTGTTAGTTGTGAAGCCGTCCAGAAATATTAGGTCAGTAATTATATTAATTATAAATCTATCTAAATATCATGTGGGACCGATTATTATAAATAGTATATTATATTAATTATATTTCTTCATGAAATACGAGTGTCATTGAGGACATATTAATAATCCTTTCGTTTCATTGGTTAAACGTTTTATTTCACCCAATTAGGGTGGCTACGTCATTGTTAATGTTACTGTTAACTTTTTTAAACCATCTTTTGTAATGTACCGCCATAAGAAACACACAGGATTACAGTAGGCTTGTGCTGGCCAAGTTGCAACCGCACATGGAGAAATATCGAATGGAGTGATATCGTTCCGGCGAAGACGCAAGACATGTGCGACCAACCAATCAATTATTTATTATAGTCCGCGTGGAACTAGTTGGCCGCGCCTTAGGTACCTATGTGAGCGGTGGGACGGAGGGGCGGGGCGCTATGTCATTACTCAGTACGGCGCGCCGTCAACAATAGGCAAGCCCGCCGCCCTCACCCAAGACGCGGCCAACCACTTCCGCGCGGACTACAGTAATTAAATTTGGTAGGTCTCTTAATTCAAATATTGAATGGTTTACAAATTCAATAAAATAGTTATGAATTACAAAATCAATTATTATTATCTTCTCTTCAACAAATCTAAGTTTTTATTTCAATTGGGGCTTAAAGGCACTTATAAAACGTCGAGATTCAAGGTGCACGGTTCATTCAGTATTGTTTTGACAATCAGAAACACAAAACTCTTGGTCTTGTATTAAGTTAGAACGACATTGATGTAAAAAAAAAATACCACTTATACTAGCACTTCTCTTGGCATTTTCGTACGAATATTTGCTCTAAATAGCCAATGCAAAAGAAACCTTTTGTAAACTACACAAAAGTGATTTTGTTTTGACCAAACAACGCAAATATTTGTACAAATACACCAAGTGAAGTGCCGCGATTCTGTATATTTTAACTTATCCCTCTTTTCTATTAATCCAGGATAGTTTTTTAATGTAGTGCGCATAATTTGTAGAGTGATTCAGTCTCTATTCCTAAATGCAACCGCAGTATTGGGATACTCTTTTAAACAAAACGAAAATTCGACTTAGTATGGGGGACACGCGTATCTTACTAACGCAAGCCATACAAAATCAATATTTATTTTGTTTTGGAGTGAATTTTAGTACTGCGGTTGCATTTGGGAACGGACACTGAATCACTGCAAATTTTGCGCACTACATAAAAAATTATCCTGTATATCTGACATAAAAGTTATATAAATTATACATGTCATTATTACTTTCATATAATTGGAAAAGAGATAACATTTATTTAATGCAATTATTGTTATTTGAGATTTTACACGATTATGAATCATGGGATATATATTATATACTATAATCATTCTAAGGATTTTTTAGGGAAATTCTACTATTTGATACTTACTATTTTTTAGCAGCTAATTATTATATTGCTATGTTTCGATTCAATCAAGATTTCTTCACTACTTTTACTTAATACCTAATTCAGAGCGCAAATATCTTTAAAAAAAAACTTTAACATGACTGTGTTTTATAACTACTGTTTCTTACTAATAAAAAACTACAATTAAACTAATTTTAACTGCCACCTGGATTTTGCCAGGATTTGGTCCAAATTCCGCCCAGAATCAACTAAAAACGGTATTAATATCATTGGGTGTATAATTTTTTCTTTATAAGCAACAAAAAACAAACTCCCAGGAAACAAGTGATGTAGGTCACTTAATCACTTTTACATTTTGAGGTTATTGCCTTTATTCAAAAATGGAGTTACAGTCTGTCAAAAAAGTCGTGAAAAGGATTTTGAAGGAACTAAAATTCTTCTTCGCTCGCAACCCTAAATAAGTACCGTAGGTGTCAGTTTGGGTACAACGATGTGTTTATTTTACTGTTCTGTGTAGATTTTTTGTGATAAAAAAATGTTTTCGGCATTAATATATTAAAAATAAACAGGAGAATATACAAGTGGCGCCCTCAATCCTTTTTATGACTTTCTTGACAGACTATACATGGCTTCTTGGTGGTATATTAAAACAACATCGCGTGCACGCATTTTGATTGCCGTACTTCTACTTAATCTTGGATACCCTCAGTCCGATTTTAATGCAGTTTGATTTCCAGACATAAGTCGACGTTAGCGACCAAATGCACACAGTTTCATTTCTGGGCGATATTGGCCCAAATCCCATAGTAAGATGAGCAATGTCCTTTGCAACATATTTATTATTTATTGGTGAATATAAGAGAATAATTTGTTGACATTTAACTAAGACATAATTCTACTTTTGTACAGTACTTTGAGATCGTTTATTTTGTTGTTTGAAGCTTATAAATGTTTCCATAATAATACACACATAAATATCACAGACCGATTAGAACAAGTCCCGAGTTAGCCTAGTGCCGCTCGGGACCAGGATGAAACCATTTATCAAAAAGAATGTAGACGGCGAGACAATTTATTATTAGGTTGGAGTTATATATTGGACTCGTCAAATTCCATGGTATAGATTAATTAATTACATTGTATTATTATGGTAAAAAATACTTATACATCCCTCATTTTTAACTACCAGATTTTTTTTAATGGCAATCTTTTCTCTTCATTTCACACAACTTTTACTATAGGACCAACTCTGAAATAGTTGCTTCATATAATGGACCCGGTAAGTATCCACTTTAGTATAGAACAGCAGTTTTATTTTTCTCGATTTTAGAGTTGTTTCCATAATAAAACCATTTGACTGTTAGGCACGAAAATGTTCCAATACCATTGGTCTTAAGTTTTAACAACATTATTAACTTTAAAAAAACAAACTAACAAGTAGATTATTTAATAATGGCACAAATGATAGGTGACTACGACGTGTGCTCTCTTTCTGGCGCTTAGCAGTCATATAGTGTTGTCTCGCTCTGTCCTGTTTTTATTGCTTTTATATGCCATCGCTAAATAATTGATTTACGACAAGCGACGATTTGAAACTGTACGAAATAAGTAAAAACATCAAAAGTAATAAATATCTCAAACTACGTATGTCATAATATTAATAATGATTATAATATTTGATTTGTTATAAGCGTATTTTATATTCATGAAATATAAGCGTGCGCCGAACAGAAGCGGGGCTAGGTAGCAGTGGCGAAGGGTGACAGTATTAAAAGGGGAAGCCGTCCCAAAAATGCCCTCTAAAAATTGCTGCAATTAATGCTGCAAGACAAAAATCCATACCGTCTCTTGTAATCTATATAGTCATGTCTGGAAGAGCTCGACCGAACTGAATAACAAGCCTTTTTTTTGTCAATTGAATGAGTAAATAATATAATATTACGTTAGTCTATGCACTAACCAATTCCTAAAGGGAAGCCGATGGGAATCGGGTTGTATGGACTCTTCGCCACTGCTAGGTAGGTCTGTTTATTAAAATCGATTTAATATTTTACTTTTAATCTAGTCTTCTTAACCCTTGAGTACTGATTTGCTTAATAAACGTATGTCGAGATAGATCAATATAAAAAAAGTTAGATGATGAGAATAATCGCTTTGTGCAGTCAGTCAAAATATTGGTCTACTACCTTAAGGTTGAAATTTGTTTCTACGTAATATGGAATTGAAATAAGAGTTATTTTTGTCAAATAATTGAATTTTTAAAATGTATAAAATATAATTAAATATTTGATGTGTTATTTAATTTTACTCAGGTGCGAGAAAATATCCGAAAATCTCTGACAGTTGCTTTGTTTACATTTTTTCCGTGGACATATTTTCTCGAGTTTAGACATGAGTATTTATGGCTTAAAGTGACGTTTACAGTTTGACAATAACTCTTGGGATTTTCAGAGATGTTGAATGCGGTTAAATACTACTATTTAGACCAGAATTTAAATAAAATTCACAATTCAAGGCGTTTGTATTAGGGGTCATCCATAAAGTACGTCACACTAATTTCGTGATTTTTTGAGCCCTCTCCCGTCCTTGTCACAGTTGATCACATTTGTGTTGTGAGACCCCCCCCTCCATCCCTAGAGTGCGTGCAATTTTCAATTTTACATCTAGAAATTATTGAATTAAAACAGCAGTTCCCAAATTAGTTTTTATTTCCATTTAAATTATTTTTTAATATGATTTTGAAATGTGACGTCACGAAACTTAGGACCTCTCCCACGCCTTGTCATATAATGTTACACTTCGTCGACCCCCTCCCTTAACGTGTGACGTACTTTATGGATGGTCCCTTATTATTCATTAAAAAAAAACGACTTTCTGAATTACTCTTACTTGCAGCCGACTTCAATAAGACTTAGTATTTACAAATCATTCTTATATCTATACTTATCCTAATGTACTACATTGTTATCATGTATCATGTTACCTTTGAAGTCGGTTCGCTGCCTTTTTCCAAGTAATTTATCGAACATTTCCGAAATCCTATCCATGCTGTTTCATAGAAAGTCGTACCACTACCGCCCCGCCTAATGTTCTAACGATTGCGTTACATTTGCATGCAGCAAAATTATTCTATACGGATATAAAATCTTCACAACAGAGACTAGACTATGTTGTTATTATAGATTCTATAAAGTAAGAGAAATGTTATAAGAACGCAATACACATAAATATTGAGTAAATATATGTATGCAATTTAAAAAAATCTTATTTTAAATGTAAATATTTATGTGTACACTAATATTTCTGGACAGTTCTATAAATATTTTATTTATAAATCTATGACCTAAGTACATATTTTGCGATAAATCTATGAAATAATACGTGAAGAGAAAACCTTTTAACCCTTTTTAAATATATTGCGCCCAGGGAAGAGTGTGAGATTTGGAATTGTTAAAATTTATATGAAGAGAAGTACAGAAAGCTGAATTTAATTAATTACGGTCAAATTTCGACTACTAGGCGACCATTATTCTTAATAATATAGCTGTGAAAACTCTGAAGTCAATACGCGTGAATACAAGAATAGAGACGGATCCAAGCTAAGAAATCAATGTAACTACATCGTTTAAAAAGTTTTGTCAATTTCTTTAGACAAAGGAAAACAATACCGTTGTTATTTTGGATTTATTCATAACTAGCTTCCGCAAGCGTCTTCACCCGCGCGATTTCTTTATAAATTATAGCCTATGTTACTGAGTGCTAATAAAGCATTTTGTTTATCCATTACAAACAAACAAAATATGTAATAGTTAGTTTAGCTGGTCAAGGGAATGGCTCTTATACTGGGTGAAATAAGAATAACCCATATTTTTGGAGGAGCCTTTAGAAACCTAGCCTATCAGAAAAATCGCAACGATTAATCGCAAAATATGTACAGGCCTGACTACTATTAAACAGTGTAATAAATCGTCAAGTATTTATGAAGGCGTTAGTTTTATGCGTATAATTATTATTGCTGAAGTACATTAATATATAATTCGGGATTATTACGTAGTATTGAACATTCGCGTGTTATTTCTTTGATTATAAATTAACTAAGAAATTTTAAGCGAAGATTATTGTATCATATAACATACTGAGATATTGTATAGTAAAACATACCTTATTATTAATGACTAAATTGATCGACCTGTATATACTGCTCAAAAAGAAATGTCACTTATCAAATGTCTAAAAATAATGGTTATTGCTAATTTAGGATCCATTTATTTAGTTTTGAAACAAATTTGAACGGATATTTGATAAGCAAGTTAATTTTTGAACAGATTACTGTATTTCTAAGCTTTAATCTAAGTTACACTATCTGTGAATGTACTATATTTATTGGCATTCATTCACACTATTACTAATAAGGACCGCAATTTTACGACTATATTCAGAAGTCTCGGTAGCCTAGAGGCCGTTGTAAGGGATTGAAACTCGAATATCTTCGGTTCAAACCTCACAGTTCGCAAAAAGTGGTTTTTAGAATGTATTGACTGAAGGACGAGGTTCGGAAGTAATCCGGAGTAAAATAAATTAATATCTTTCATAACCTTGACCCCAAATAAGATTTAAAACATATCTAGATATATTAGGGTAGTTGAGAGGCAGTATAAAGTGGGATGTTATTGATTCGAAAATCGAAACCCGGTCAGCACAAATTGGTTCTAGGATCACTACAAAATTTAGATGAGGTTCTATAATAACATCATAATGTTCCATATTATGGAAGACCAAATAAGATAACCAATTTCATGGCAATTTATAGACGTTTCGGTAGCCATGGGGCTTATACAAGGGGGTATCAGAACCTAAATATCTTCGGTTCGAACCACGGGCTTAACAAAAAGAGGTTTTTACGGTATTTCGAAGAAAATGTCTGAGGGAAATTCCTTGGATCTTTTCTAGATGATGAAAGTCTAATAAATTCACCCACTCTGTATCCGCGCCTGTACTCAATTACTTTTGAGGTTATCTTCTGTGGACTTTATTTACTCCTTTTTATATAAAAAGATACCAGAAGATTGTTTACATTTAAGAAAAAATCAAGTATAGTGGTTGTCATTTTTTTAACTAACAGATATTTTATCTGTTAGATTACTATCGGGCACTTTGCAAGTGGTGGAACAAGTTCTGAGAAACTATAATATCTGTCAGTTTAGGTTCACGGCTGTGTTCATTTTATTATTATTCTATACAGTTTTGTTTTATATAAAAGGAGGTTTTCGCCAATAATATACCAACATAAATAAAAGAGTTATACAAGTGGCAACATCACTTGTTTTCTACTGTTTCTTAAAATGACAGACTATTATCTGCTATCTATAACTATTATAAGCTAAAATTTATTTTAGGAATATTTATTTAAAGGACTATTACTGGTTGAAATGAAACTGACCAGCCATATTTTAGGAGATAATTAGCGGGTCTACTGCGTAACTAAAATGGTAATGAACATCGACACTAGTAATAAACTTCAATACGTTCCTGAGAGACTTCGAGCTACCTTGCAAAAAAATTCCGATCATGAAGGAAGGACTTCCGTCTTCATGATCGGTAAAAAAATTACAAGGTAGCTCAAAGTTTAGTCTCTTACGATCGTATTGAAGTTTATTACCAGCGTTTGAAGTTCATAACCATTTTGTTACACGGTAGACCCGCTGGTTACCTCCTATAATATGGGTGGTAATTTTTATTTCACGCTGTATAAATATGGAATTCTATGCAATGTCGATGGCTTATAAATTTCCTACGCTACTTACAAATAGTACTGATGACTCGTTTTAATAAGGCATTTAATAAGAAGCATGGTGCGTCAACATTAGCGATGCGAGATTACAAGATATTAAAGTCAATGAGCGGTTTCCAGTAGGCATTTATAGCATTCTGCTATATCCAGCAAATGCTGAGTTGGCAACCCATTTGGTACTGGCATTCCGACAGCACGTTGTTTTTATTGTTACTTTTTGCTTTTTTATTTTTACTTTTTTATGTTTGTGCACTGTGTTGTCTGATGTCTAGTCCAAATAAATGATTTTTCTTTCTTTCTTTATCTCTCACTAGATGGCGTTGACAACAGTTTTGATTACAGGGTGGTATGACATTCTGCGTTCCCTTGTTTATGGGAAGTTGTGCGTCGGTTTTTTAATAAATTCATTACTTATACTATACATTAATAGTATTTTCTTTCTTTTTGATATTCTATATTATAAATTACAGCTGATGATATAAAGAAAATGGACCGTTTTATTTATCTGCTTTAATAAAGAGGTAACTAAAATCTGAATGTGACATTTTTAAACGATAATTAACTATTTACGTTGGCTGAACGAAGTTTTCCACTGCAATGATAATTTTTTAAAGTAAATTCCAAAAGCTACGTGAGCGCCATCTCTTGAACATGATAGAACTAAACTGACAATGCCTACTGGAAAACTGATCATTGTTTCGATGATTTTCGATTGTTTTCTCTCGTAGTCGATATATTCGCCTCCCATACTACAGATTTTTTAAAGCAACGAGGCATTTACACAAAATGTTGCAAAATATCTAAACATAAACAATAATTACGTGCGAAACGGGTACGTGATCGTTGCGTTGCTTCGAGTTCGTCGTCCTCGTTGCGCCAGTCGTTCCGCGTTCGGCTCGACTCGGCGACAATCGGCATTTTCTGACATTCGTATGGGCCGAATCAGTTAGACTCGAATCAATCGAAAATCCTCTCGATTTTTCGTACGCAGAGCGAATCAATGATTGACTCGATAGAAAATTCAATTCTTTCGATAATCGAAACATCTCGAAATCGCGCATCGCCTGTCAAAATGTTCCTTTTACTTCTTTTTTTTAAATATAAAATTATCTTCTTTATTTTTTTCTTTTATACTCACTATTTATAATAACTGCTATTAAACGGCCTGGTTAAGTTTCGTACGGTCAACAAAACCGATCGCATTCGTAACACTTCGCAATAATCCCGATGTTCAACATCAAAATTAGAGAAATTAACATCTAAATATGACGGGGGACATCAAATAATCGCGTGAAAATTAAGCGGAGGTAATAACATAATAAAAATAAGTTAACTATAACTAGGGACAATATAAACTACAATAAATTGAACCGAACCGTTCACTGGGCGTTTATACGCTGCGTTTTCGAACTCCACGACCTAAATACCGTATAAAACCCTTCGTAAGACTTAGCAAGTAACCACCACCGACGAACGGAAACTTGGGTACAAAGAACACCGTCAGTTTCTAACAGTTGTGCCAATGTAACCATTTGTAAAAAAAAAAGGAAATTAAAAAAGAAGTTATTACAAGTTTTCTACAGATGGGATAAACTAAATGATCCGTGGGGTTGTCTGGTCTTACTTCAGAAATTGGTACACCCTTGATGACCCCGCAAATACCAGATTTTATTCCGTGTCTACGTTGCTTGATAGGTTAATACTTTATAACAAAATATTAATCTATGGACTGTATTGCCAGACTAAAAATATTTAGACAAAAAAAATTCATTGCACAAATACTTGATAATTTTTTTAAACATTTTTATGATAGCTTAAGTAATTTTAATATCATCAATATCCGATTAGACATGGGTTGGATGATCATAGAAAAACTAAGGTGTCCTTTTCATACAGGTTTAGTTCTGTATTTTCCAGAATGCCCGAATAAAATTTTAACTGTTTTTACTCTATTATTTACCCTGTATCGTGAATCCAGTTTACAGAAATAAATATCACAAGCATAATGGACATACACTCACACCTATCTATAGGTCATATACTATAGATAGGTGTATTTGTTCCGAGCGGAAATCCGCGACTCGAAGCAGAGAAAACCAAGGGATTAGCTACTGCGCCAATTGAGCCGTCAGTCAGTCTGGTTACGGATGGAGATGGATTAGAACAATCCTGATGAAACCCAGGTTTTAAAATAGCCCGTCCCTTTTCGTTACATGACGTAAGAAAGTGACGGATATATAAAAACCAGGGTTTTACTAGACCTGGTTTAAACTATTGTTTATATTAAGGGAGACTGTGATTCAAACAAATTCATGGAAAACAGGTTAAATTTAATGTACCATGTCTTTATGCAGTTAAATATTATACTATTCTGACCTCCTGAGTCGAAAGCCAGACTCAATGAAAAAAAAAAATACAACGTATAAAAAACGCTCAAAAACTGCAGCGTTAAAACCGCCCAGTGCGCGTCAATCACAAACACAATACGCATTCACACTTAAGCTAGAGTTTAATGGTGTTTTATTTTTTTAATAAACAATGTTTTTTTTTTAATAATCGTCGAGGTCCACGTCATCCAACGGTTCGTCAAGCTGTAGGGATTGAAAGTCGACCTTGTATCGTAGTATGCCTGTTATGTTAGTATTAATATTTACGTGTTTAAGGTCCAGCGTTGTCCAAGCAGCGAGTAAAAAAAGAAACATAATTTGGTTAGTATAGTATAGTAAAGCCGGAATCACACTTGTAACACGTCACGCCACACAACGCGAATTACGCGAGCTTATCGACTGTATTCGATCAAGTCGGGCTAAATTTTGCGGGCAATAACCACGAGTGGCGTCGGGTGTGATAAGTGTGTCCGCCCCTTAAGGCATTAGTTAAGGAAATAGCAGTTGGTGTCAATTCACAATTGTCAATATCGTATTAGAATATTATGGTCTTTATAAAACAGAATTTAACTATCGCAAAATCTCACACAACCCCAATTAAAATATTTTTTTTTAAACCTAACTATTATTTTTAAGAAAATAGTTTTGAATCTAGCATTACTTACTGCATTTAAAATTGAGTCTTATTGCCTTGAAATTAGATTTAATTTTCTTTGGCTCAATCGAGGATGCTTGGAGAATTTACCCACTAGCCACCACCAGGCCAGCGTGGTGGACTAAGGCCTAACCCTTCTCATTCTGGGAAGAGGCCCGTGCCCAGCAGTAGGACAGTAATGGGGTGGATTTATTTTTGAAAATAATACCTATATTAAAAGTAACAGAAACCGATTCAGAAGTCAGTTATGAACAAACTATATTCAGGTTTTGCGTGAATTCAATTACAACGAGTATATAATTCACGTTAAAAAAAACTAAATGGCTACTTAATCGACGACTTTTGATTTGATTCATGTAAGGTTCATATTCGGCAAAAATTTGTATTACTGTTACTTTATTACGAGGTTAGTTAGAAAGGGTATTGTACTTATAATTATGAACAACTTTTACTATGGGACCAATATTGAAATCACGATAAAAAACTGCTGGGAATTGACACCGAATTTTTTATATAAATACATAAAAATATAGGCCAGAGGTGTGAGGCAGTGACTTATATAAAACATACATATCAGTTGTTTTCTGTATAAGTATAATATAAACAAACAAAATATACAAATAGCAGAAATAGGGCCGAGGACCTCTTCTTTGGTTTTAGCAACATCACCATCGCCCTTGTAACTATATAGTGCCAAACTTATCTGACCCGGTCGTGGCGTCGCTGCCGTCGCTTTTACCAATGTCATCTCCGTACAAAAGTGACACTTTGATGTCATTTTTGTTCCGTAGAGACGTTAGTTCCAATTTTCGTCACCGGGTCAGATAAGTTTGTCGCACTATATTTCATATCATTTGATGTTGCCTTGGTACAGTACGAAACAACTAAGATTGCTCACCGATGTACCTCCGCAGTTGACACAATTAAATACGCGGGAAATGATTCAACTAATCTGAGGCCCAATTCTCGTAATTAAAATTGTTCAAAATATAGTTCCGATCTCGTTCCGATCTACCAATGTCATAAATGTCACAAATGGTATTCTCCTACCCTAACAAACAACGTTAAACGTGAAATTATATTGTATTGAGGTCGAAAGTTGATTGATGGCAAATCGGTATTCTGCTAACATTTTGAACTGACAGCAGATAATAAAATTGATATTCTCGTCCATACATAACCGTCAAAAATGAGATTAAAATGAGTCTGTAAGAAGATTGAATTCAAATCATACTGACATCGGACTGAACTTGTAAGAGTAGTAGAATACCGATTTTTTTGTCAATTCATAATATACTTTTAGTTCGTTCAACTTTCAGTCATAGTGTCAATTAATTACGAGAATTGGGCTTCAGAAAGCATCATCGCTGCTACATCGATGTCACCTTCAGAAATAGACGCGACAGTCAATTTTTACACCTTAAGGGCATCACATAAGGTTGATTATAAATTGATTTGGCTTCGGGTATTGTCGGCGATCTTGTATTTCGTGTCTGCGCGAACGAAGTTTGCCGATGCGACTTATTAGTTGTGTCGTACTGTAACCTGACGAGTTGTGGCTTAATAATATAGTATGGTACCCACCTCCAATGCCACCGAAGCCGCGCACGAACTGGCTTCCCTCCTGACTCTTGTCGGTGATAATCTCCAGGGTCGCTCCGAATGACTTGTAGTTGTTAGCGAGCCACTCCAGCAACGGTTGACATTCTACCAGCTCCAGTTCTACGCCGCTCTGGAGGAAAGAGAAAGGAATATTTATGAAATAGTCATGACAAAAAAAAGTTGGTTCTTTTCTGTCAAATGATAGAAATATTTAGAAGTAGAGAACTCGCAAATCTTTATGAGCCCTGAACTGAGCTCTGAATTCTCTCTCTCTCTCTCCCTCTAGCACCTATAATAAGCGTACTATTATAGGTGCTAGAGGGAGAGACGGAGAGTTCAGAGGCTCATAAAGATCTACGCGTACTATATGTGTACATGCATAGACTTACTACAACAGTAGACAAGACAGTCTAGAACAAAATTCACGAAAAAAGTGTCCCGAGTCAACCTAAAGGCCGATAGACCTAATAGAAAATGACTTATTGTTAAAAGTGAATTATATTAACCTCTTTATCCGTAAAGTGTGACTTGTCCTTTTCCTGTTCGGGCGTCAGATGTAAGATGGTTTCTATGTTGGTGGCGTGTGACTTCAGCACGTATCTGAAATCATCCACCGTACGCATTATAATAGGTAACAGAAAGATGTGAGCGTCGGTATAGTACTCACAAATCTTTATGAGCCCTGAACTGAGCTCTCTCTCTCTCTCCCTCTAGCACCTATAATAAGAGTACCTACTATTAAAGGTGCTAGAGGGAGAGACATCACAAAGAAACCGACAACGAAACAATAAAATATAACATAAAAGATATTAAGAAAATAAAAAATAATTAACGTATAAAACAAAAAACAACAATTAAAATTAATAAATAAATAAATTCAGCCCATTACTGTCCCACTGCTGGGCACGGGCCTCTCCTCAGAATGAGAAGGGTTAGGCCTTAGTCCACCACGCTGGCCTGGTGTGGGTTGGCGGACTACACACACCATCGAGAACTTTATGAGGCCCTCTCAGATGTGCAGGTTTCCTCACGATGTTTTCCTTCACCGTTGTCGCAAGTGATAATCAAATTCTAATCGGCACATGAATCCGAAAAGTCAGAGGTGCAGGCCGGGTTTGAACTCAGACCCTCCTGCATGGAAGGCGAGCGTTCAAACGCTAGGCTATCACTGCTTTTTTCAATTAAATTAATAATAATAATAGTAAAACAAAACTATTCATAAATATACATAACAAGGACAGAAACAAAAATTCGTACGTAAAGAAACAAGGGGAACCCACAGTCACAATATAGATAAATTCTGTACCGACCTACAGGCTTCGTCGGTTACCGGTTCGGTTCGGTAGTAATGAGAAAGAAAGAAAGAAGAAAGAAAAGAACATTTATTCGGCACAGACATTGACAATATAAGAGAGAGAAGATAAAAAAAAAAAAAAAACATCAAAAGTTGACAAATCATAGTAATATTATAAAGAGAGAAGTCCTGATTGACTGACTGACTGACTTATCATCAACGCACAGCCGAAACTACTGAAGCTAGAGTCACGAAATTTGGAGAGTAGGTCCCTTTTGTATTGTAGGCAAGCAATAAGAAGGGATTTTTGAAAATTCAGCCCCTAAAGGGGGAAAAGGGGGGTGAAAGTTTGTATGGGAGTCCCTTAATTTTTGAAGTGAGAAAGATGAAAATTGGGATTTAGGCTTTTGGTTACAAATAAAGAAACACGTGATTCTGCGGTTTTGGAAATTCATCCCCTAAAGGGGCGAAATAGGGGTGAAAATTGTAAGAAATAAAACGAAATAAAATATTTTTAAATAGGTATATGCTGTCAAGCATGCCGAAAAGGTAGCCAGCTCAGCATTTGCTGGGCGCAGAGAGCCCAACGCTGATTTTCAGTGTTCAGTCAGTTTCAATGACTCACCTCTGTATGTCCAGGTTCTCCCAACAGATGAGCGTCTCAACGGCACCAAGTTCAAGAGCGCGCAACGTGTCGTCCACACCGAAGCAATACTTTCCTGTGTCCTGGAATAAAAGCAACATTTTTAACCCACGACAAAAAAGAGGGGTGTGTTATAAGTTTGTATCTATCTGTGGTGTCGTAGCTTTAAATCGGATGGACCGATTTCAATGCAGGTATTTTAATTGAATGCTAGTTAACTCGGGAATAATCTTAGCTATGTTTCAAGAAAATCTGTTCAGCCGTTCAAAAGTTACAGCTCTTTTTCTAGTTTGAGTCGGGGGTTTTTGACGGTTAGGTTATTATAGTCCGCGCGGAACTTGTGGGCCGCGCCTTAGGTTGGTAGTAGGTAGGGGACGGGGGTGAGGGCGGCGGGTTGCCTATTGTTGACGGCGCGCCGTACTGAGTAATGACATAGCGCCCCGCCCCTCCGTCCCACCGCTCACATACCTAAGGCGCGGCCAACTAGTTCCGCGCGGACTATAGAACCGTACATGCCTTATCAGACCACACCAACGATTTACATATTGTTTTCTTTTGAGTATTATTTACTCTTAGGTTTGCTTTTTTTTAACCTCCGACAGAAAAGACGGGTGCTATAAGTTTGTAATGTGTGCCTGTGTATCAGTCTTTGGTATCGTAGCTCCAAAACAGATTGACTGATTTCAATGCAGTTTTTTCAAGCTAGTTTAATCGGGTACCATCTTAGCTATGTTTCATGAAAATCTGTTTAGTCATTCAAAAGTTACAGCTCTTTTTCTAGATCGAGTAGAGAATTTTTTTAAACGCGTATTTTGCTCTGTTCGCCATACATTTTCACTCTATCCATATATTGTGTAATTCTACTATGTATGCGTATTACATACCTGTGAGATCTCGTCGAAGTACCTTCCGATGAGTTTCTTCTCTTGAATAAACTTGACATTTTGGAGGGACTCGGCTGCTAACTCGATGGCTTGGTTGAAACCGTTCTCACCACCGTAGGACACATCCACTAGTTTGATGATCTTGGCTTGCAGACGCTGAGAAAGAAAGACATAATAGGTGGTTATAGAATATTTACTTATTTGTCATTAATTATATTTATAATAAACTCATAGTTTGGACGACGACACGCAGTGGCTAAGCGATTAGCCTTCTACGCTACGTGCCGCGGGTTCGATCCCCGCACGGAACAAGTATTTGTATGATCTACAGATAGTTGTTTCGGGTCTGGGTTTGTGTATGTGACATGTATGTTTGTAAACTGTACCCTCGATACAGGAGAAATCCTAGTGAGGGGCAACGTTTATAAAAAAGTGAAAAAAAAAAACTAACTATGTAAGAAAATCTTGGAAGTTAAATTTGACCCACTTCCCGGTTTCCGATTGAGCTAAAATTTTGCATACACGTTCAGTTTGGATGACTAAAGCGTATTCTATAGTTTTTTTTTTAATTATAATATTTTATTTAGTGATAAAACACCACAAATAACTCACCGGGTCGAACATATCGGACTGCGAGAGCTCAGTCTTGAAGTCAGCGGAACCGGCGAGGATCAAACCAGCCACGTTCGGCCTGTCTGCGCTGATGAACAACTGGGTGGCCACCTCGGCCACCTTCCGCACGTAATTGTGACGTTTCTCCATACGGAGACGCGCGAAACGGAGCGCAGATTGACCACCACGACCGTGCTTCTTGGGTAGGTCTACTGTGAACTTGTGGAGTACCTGAGAACAATAAAATGTATGTATAGTCATTGACCTACTGCAGGGGTCGGTAAACTGCAGCTCGCGAGCCACATGCGGCTCTTTGGATGTGAAACTGCGGCTCTATAGTTCCATACGCAAATATATCAATAGGTACATATATTGCATTACCATACTTAAAATTTTTAATATAAATATAATTTTCCCGCCGGGCGAATAACGGACTAGTTATCCCGCCGGGCGTCCAGCGGACCAGATCCAGTTTTTTTTTATGAAAAAACATTATTTATGCAAGTAAAATTTATTGTTGGCAAGAAAAAAATATTGTGGCTCTTTGGAACTTTGAAATTTTGTAAATTGTGATTTTTGACTCTTCCGACTCAAAAGGTTGCCGACCCCTGACCTACTGCAATGGACGTCGGGTCTAGAACAAAACTCTAGATCAAAAACTTTCTAGACAAAAAAGAAGGGTGTTATACCTATATAAGTTTGTAGTGCGTATATGTGTATCTGAACGAAAACGGAACGACCGATTTCAATGCAGTTATTTTTAAATTGAAAGCTAGTTTAATCGGGTATCATCTTAGCTATGTTTTATGAAAATCTGTTTAGCCGTTCAAAAGTTACAGCTCTTTTTCTAGTAGGTTTTGGGGGTTTAAACACAACTAAGAGAGCTAAGATGATACCTAATTAAACAGGCTTTCAATTGAAAAAACCGCATTGAAATCGGTATATCCGTTTCGGAGCTACGATGCCACAGATAGATACACATATACACCGATACACAGGTACACATTACAAACTAATAACAACCATCTTTTTTGTTGGGGGTTAAAAATCAGTACTAACCTCTCTAGTGTTTCCCTGCAGCGTACCAAACAGTGCTCCGTTACCATCCATGACAATGAATCCAAACTTGTTGTCATCAGCTAACAATGCAGTCAGGGCTTCTGTGTGGAACTTGTTGTCACAAAGGTAGAGGGAAGTGTTGATGGGCTTGAACGGCTCGAAGTCAATGTTCACTTTCTTTTCCTTGCCTTCTTCTGTGACTATCGTTCCACAGTATATTACCAAGCCGTTTGGTGGTACTGGAAATAAAATGTACATGATTCAATGATTAAGTAAAAAGTACAGTATGACATAAATTAGGGGCCTTTTTTTTATAAAAAAACATAACCAGTATTCAGTATAACTCTACTGAGCAAATTAGTGGGTTGAAGAATTTATTTCACAACCTGAAGCCTAATTCTCGTAATTAATTTACACTATGACTGAAAGTGGACCGAATTGAGATTATATTATTATATTAATTGACAAAAAATCGCTATTCTACTCCTCTTAAAGTTCAGTCCAATTTCAGTATGATTTGAATTCAATCTTCTTACAGACTCATTTTTGACGTTTATGTATGGACGAGAATACCAATTTTATTATCTGTGTCGGTTCAAAATGTTAGTAGAATTCCGATTTGGCTTCAATCAATTTTCGACGTCATTACAATATAATTTCACGGTTGACGTTGTTTGTTGGTGTGTGTGTGACTTTGATACTAGATCGAAACTATATTTTGAACATTTTTAATTACGAGCATTATTATGTACTTGGTATGTAATTAGTTGTAATAATAATTGATGTTTCTAAGTATTTATTTTGTAGTAAGTAGACCTATATTGATAGTTTTGAGAGTATGGCACTCGTGGGTTGCAGCTGAAAACCAGTGTCAGGTGGCCAGTATCACTGCCTCCTGACATTATGCTGAGCTGCGGCCTTTTGGCACAATAACTCATTTTATTTTATAATGTTTTCTTTGTTATTGGTTTTATTTATGTTTTGTTGTGCTAATAAACTCTTTATCTTTCTTTTCTCTGCATAAACGTCTATTCAAACCTGAGCGATATTCGCTGCCGCTGTGGGTAGAGGTACATACCGCGCGGGTTTCGCTCAGGTATTTAGTATCAAGTACCGCGGCTAGAGCGACCTGAGCGATATTCGCTGCCGCTGTGGCTATTACAACGTGACTGACGAGTATATTCTTTGGCGACTCAGAAATGACTAACTGGCGAAAATTTCTTACCTCTCTGAGCGAAACTCGACTACCGCGCGTTATTCTACCCACAAGGATAGCGAAATCCGTTTTGGTGTGAACAGTAATATTACCGCATACCCACTGGGTTTTCTCTGCCGCAGACGGTAGCGAATACCGCTTAGGTCTGAATAGGCCTTAAGAGTCAGTGAGTTATAAATCTAGTCAGGACAATACCTTTCGTGTACAGCTTGAGCCTATGTTGTACAGATGTGATGGCTCCCAAAACAGACAACCGGTTGACTCGAGACTTGATATTGGATGCTGTTCCAAATTCATCGGCCAACATCTTGGAGACTCGAGAGATCTGATCCTTGGGTGGAATGATCAGGGATATCATTGATGTACCGTTCCTGGAAAGAAAGAAGGACATTTTAGTTGAAAATAAATATAAATTGTATTACTAATAATAAATAACTAATAATGTAGGGCCTATCCACAATAGATCTTCGCAGGTTGTAGTGACAAAGAGGCTTAGAACTCTTTAAATAGGGCCCATCCACACCCGATACTTTTAGCAGCAGCGGGTCTACCGCGTAACTAAAATTGTAATGAACATCGACACTGGTATTAAACTTCAATACGATCGTGAGAGCCTAAACTTCGAGCAACCTTGTATTTTTTTTACCAAGCATGAAGATAGGAGTCCCAACTTCATGATAGTTAATTTTTTTACAAGTTAGCTCAAAGTTTAGGCTCTCACGAGCTCAGAGCTTAGGCTCGAAGTTTAATACCAGTGTCGATGTTTATTACAATTTTAGTTACGCGGTAGACCCGCAGAATGGCGCGATTTCGCGTTCATTATTCACTTTTTGTAAATAAAAAGCAGCCAACGAACGCGAAAACGCGCTATTCTGCAGCTAAAATTATCGAGTGTGAACGAACGCGTAGAGGTTTTTTCCTAGAGTTTAAAAACTGTCAATCAATAGTACATTGACATTGTTTGCATTAAATTGTCCCCCTGAACTGAGCCCAAAAACTTAGGGTTGGCTCCAAACAATAACCCAACGGGGTCGGATCAGTCAACGACCTATCGATCGACAGTCAACCCTATCCTACTTGTCATAAGTGGTCTACTACGAGTGATACCAAACCATTTAGTTATATTTTAATCAACAAATTTTATGTTATTAATAGTCATTTGTATTTTTTTGACCGCAGGCCTTTCTACGTTCGAATGTAATATCTAGATTATGCATGTTTTATAACCTAAACGTCAAAAACCCCCGACTCCAACTAGAAAAAGAGCTGTAACTTTTGAACAGCTGAATAGATTTTCATGAAACATAACTAAGATGATACCCGATTAAACTAGCTTTCAATAAAATACTATTGAAACAAAGGCATCTGCAACACATGGATTTACTGTACACCTCTGCCCAACCGTATATGGAGTACAAGCGTGATGCTATTTTATTTTATTACCATACAGATTGCAATTTATTTAGACTAATATGTTAGTTAAGTAAATTGTATGAGAAATAGCGCACCCGTTTATGTGGACCAGCCATTAATACGTACTTAGCATACGTAATCACATAGCAACTAAAGTTATACTTTCTGTCCACCGTTGCTCAGTAACCATACTAAAGTAAGGGCCGGTGCAGACGGACGGAGTGGCGGCGAAGAGCAGTCAACCGGTCGCTAAGGACACTCGAGTCGGCATGCAAATTGAGAGGCTCGGTGCGACTCCGAGAGCCACCGCGTGACTTCGAGCACCTCCACGTACGAGGCACTCAAGCACTAGGTATATTGCAGCATCGCATACGAACCGTTTCGAATCGCGAGTAGGCGTGCACGCTGTCTTTCGACGCTTGTGGTCACTTGACCGCGCTATACGGCGTTTTAAGCTACCCAGTGTGATTTTATTTCGCTTATACACTGCTTGTACTAACAATTCCAGTCGTATGCAGATGCAAATTAAGTTAAATTTAAATCTAAACTAATATTATAAAGGCAAAATCTTAGATTTTTTGTATGTTTGTAACAGATAAACTCTAAAACTTCTGGACCGATTTTAAACTCTTTCATCAGCAGAATGCTATAATGTGCTATATACTCAGTAACATTGGGTATAATTTATAAAGATATCACGCGGGCAAAGCCGCTGGCGGAAGCTAGTTGTTAATAAATTAGTCGCTTCGCCGCCACTCCGTCCGTCTGTGTTGGCCCTAAGTTACGTCACCCCTAGGCCCGTATTCTAGAATGACGATCAGCTGTTGTTTTCGTACTTGTTTGTATTCGTCATTCAGACGCCATTCAAGTAGGCATACATGAATCGTTTGAGTGACAAATACAAACATGAAATCTGTGCTCAAGTAGAGATAATCGCGGGCGTCATTCTAAAATATGGGGCTCAAATAACAATTATCAAAGGACATTTATTTTTAAATCATTAAAGCTGTGGATGATCGCGGACACAAAAGATTTTTTATGCTTGATTGGCAGAGAATGCTTCATGGCATTAAGACTGCCTTATACAGGATACAGGATGATTCACTGAGCATGGATCAAACGAAGCAGGGTTATAGGGGACCTCTATGTGCACCCATTACACCCCCGTGTATGTTCAGCGATATTGGCTAGTTTAGGAAATAATTGGTATTTAGCGTCATTTTAGTATACCGGTAGATCGAGACATAATTTCCCCTATTCTGATAACACCGCTTGTGCTAGTGTTGATATTATTTAATAAACGTAGTCTAGTAGTGCCCATATCTAATGACATTGTAATTTTTTTATTATACTTATTGATATTACAAGAAAATTATATTGTTTAAGAAATATCGTTTAACATCCTCCTTTTTGAAGTCGGTTAAGAATATACATAAAACCTAACCGTCAAAAACCCCGGACTCCAACTAGAAGATCTGTAACTTCTGAACGGCTGATCAGATTTTCATGAAACATAGCTAAGATGATACCCGATTAAAAAAGCTTTTAATTAAAAAAAAATGCATTGAAATAGGTCATCTGTTTTGGAGCTACGATGCCACAGATAGATACACTGATTCACAGATACAAACTACAAACTGATAACACCCCTCTTTTTTGTCAGGGGTTAAAAATGTCACATAAATAATGAATGGTGTGTACAGATATCAAGTATTATTATTATACTATGATCTTTAACCTTAATAACATTGTAGCGGTCTGCAGGGGAGGGCTTAATTCAGCAGTCAATGTTTACGCATTGTTATAACTGATAACCTTTAACACAGCAACTGTCTCGTGGTTTTTATCTGCGTATAGATTCCTTCGAGGAAAATATCGCAACCGACATCCGATATCAGACAACAAAATAAAAAAGTATAAATTACCTAACCGTCAATAAACCCCCCGATTCCAACTAGAAAAAGAGCTGTATCTTTTGAACAGCTAAACAGATTTTCATGAAACATAGCTAAGATGATACCCGATTAACCTAGCTTTCAATTTAAAAAAAAATTTAATTGAAATCAGTCCATCCGTTTTGGAGCTACGATGCCACTGATAGATACACACTACAAACGTATACCATCCCTTTTTTGTCGGAGGTTAGTAAATAAATATCAGCCTGTCTCGCAATGCGGGCTACAAAATAAATGTTCCGTTTTCCCAAATTTCAACACATCTCCAATATAAGCTGACCTTTCATTGTACGAAAACCCTATACAGTGTGAGGTCAGCACATACTGGAAATGTTTGGGCAGTTCAATTACTGCCCTGCTATAAAAGTTCATAGTAAGCCCCCCAGGATACTTAAATAAAATGGTGCGAAGACGCAAGAGCATTACATAAATCAATTGTCGCTAATATCATTATCGCTGTACGTTCAATGCCATGGCCAAACGGCAGCAAGGTGAGTCGCCAGGAAGTGATCGTTATCTGTACTTCTATAGTTTTATAATGCATAGCTCGGGTCACGCGCAGGAGACAGGATGATAGATCATTGAGTGGTTAGTGACTACGTAATAGTTGTTAGAAGGCGGG